>LR738711.1:827285899-827347425 GCA_902687465.1 Secale cereale | reverse complement strand
GTGTGTGTGTGTGTGTGTGTGTGTGTGTTTTTTTTCTCCATGTTGTACTACTAAACTATTTGTGTTAAACAGAACAATATATCTGCACACCTGTTCTCAAATTGGATCATATTTGAAGGTTTTTAAGTATCCTTCCAAATTCCAGTCATGAATCGCCTAGGAGTTAAGCATCAAGTCTCAACCCTACCCTTCTTCATGGCTTCTCTGACTAAGTGATGGTCCACCTTTTATTGCTTAGTGTAATTACCGAAGTGCTTAGATTACCGTTTAGTATTGTACGCTTCACTCCACCGCCCACTCTCAGCCACAGACCGTCACGCGGCTGTTCGGCTAGCGAGAGCACAAGCCAAAGAGCGGAGGGGGCATGAGAAAGATTGAAGGAGGCCCGGACGAAACCGAGTCGGCACCCTCCGCATAAAACTTGAGATGTTAAAAGCAAACATTTGATATATCTGCGCAGACTAACTTTGTCTTTTGCATGACCAATTCCGTGGGGAAGCCCCCTCCTTGTCCAGAGGCTCGAAGGCTACACCCAGTGGATGCGTTGGCGCGCCCCCACTGGAAGCAAGCCGCACCGGCTGCAGCCCGCAGGCGGCTGTCAGCAACAACATCAGTCGGCGGAACCCGCGTCCGCGCCCGACAGCATCAGTCGACGTACCTCGCGTCCGCGCCCGACAACATCAGTCGACGAACCCCTCATCCGCGCCTCGCAGCATCAGTCGGCGGACCCCGCATCTGCACCCGACAACATCAGTCTGCGTACCCTGCGTCCACGCCCGACAGCATCAGTCGGTGGACCCCGCGTCCGCGCGCGACAGCTTCAGTCCGCGGACCGAGTGTATGCGCCTGACAGCTTCAGCCGGCGGACCCAATGTTCGCGACCGACAACATCAGTCGGCGGACTCCGCATCCGCGCGCAGCAGGAGCACTAGCCGGCGGACTCCACGTCCATGCCCGGCAGCGCGCCGCGCCCAGCTGCCAGCGGACCCCGCGTCCACGCCCGACAGGGCCCCGAGCCCGCCAGCGCCCATCCGCGCCTGGCGGTTTTCTACGACCGTCACGCGGCACGGACCTCACAGGACAAGACAAAGCAGCAAAAACCCTCCGCCCGACTCTTCGAGTTGCCCGGAGGCTCGGAGGCTACACCCAGCGGGCGCGCTGGCGCGCCCCCGTTAGAAGCAAGCCACTCTGGCTACACGCCAACAGCCGGTGAGGGAGTCCTGGATTGAGGGGTTCTCATGTGGCCGGATAACTCGTGGTGGGCCGGACTAGTGGGCCGTGAAGATTATTGTTGAAGATCGTCTCTCGTATCCGGATAGGACTCCTGTATTCATATAATGGCAGGTTTTAGGTTCGGGTGTAATCTTTTCTTCATCTGCAAGATGGTTATGTACAAACCCTAGGCCCCTCCGGTGCATATATAAACTGGAGGGTTTAGTCCATAGAGGCTAGAGAATAATAACATCCTCATAAGCTAGGCTTTAGGGGTTAGCCATTACAATCTCGAGGTAGATCAACTCTTGTAATCATATTCGTCCAGATTAATATAGCAGGAAGTATGGTATTACCTCGATCGAGAGCGCCTGAACCTGGGTAAACATCGTGTCCCCAGTCTCCTGTTACCATCAATCCTCAAACGCATAGTTTGGGACCCCCTACCCGAGATCCGCCGGTTTTGACACCGACATTGGTGCTTTCATTGAGAGTTCCACTATGTCGTCGACCAAAGGACTGATGGATCGCATCGTCAACCACGACGGCGCCACCGATGGAACTTTCCCTCCCGGCCAACTTTTTGTGTTCGGCGGCTTCATGCTCCATGCCAACACAGAAGGCCACCTTGAGCAGGTTGAGAGCTACGCCCCTGGCCGTCAGGTCTGGTTTGGAAGCTTGAATAATGTTGCTGATATCCGCGGAGACATGATCTTCGACGGATTCGAGCCCACGGTGACCTCTCCCTGCCACCATGATGAACATGACCTAACTCTGTCATCGGACCAGGAAATAGCACCTGTAACCATTCTGGCCCTAGATCCGGAACATATCGTGTCACCCGAGGACGAGAAGCTCAACCCCGCCAAGGAAGCCACAAACTCAATGGCGTTGGAGCCACACACGGACCCAACTCAGAGAGGGATATGTGTTATCGGAACTCTGGACTCGTCTCCGGCTGTAGGTTTCGGACCATGCGCATATGTGCCCTTCAAGCTCGATCAGGCATCTATCTCCGAATTCAGCGTTGTAGATATCTTCCGGCACTCACCTTTTGGTGATGTGCTAAACTCGTTAAAATCCCTCTCCTTAGCAGGGGACACACGGCCGAATTATATCCGGTTCGAACTGGAGGCTGATGATAGAGAATTTTGCTTCCCACCCACCACCCACTTGGTAGCCATGGTCGAAGATATAACTGATCTACTTGACTACGCTTCCGAAGACTTCAAAGGGATGGACCTCGAAGCCGAAGCAGATCTAGACCAAAACCGGCATGTAACCTGGTGATGGACAGCTACGTCTTCATACAACGTGTATCTGGTGGATACACCTAAGGAGAAGGAGGGTGACGGCGAAAACGATCCCGCAAAGGACAAGCCTATCCATGAACCTCCCAAACGTCGGCATCTGAAGCGCCGAATGATAACCAACAAGTGTAGGGGATCGCAACAGTTTTCGAGGGTAAAGTATTCAACCCAAATTTAATTATTCGACACAAGGGGAGCCAAAGAATACTCTTAAGTATTAGCAGCTGAGCTGTCAATTCAACCACACCTGGAAACTTAGTATCTGCAGCAAGGTAATTTAGTAGCAAGGTAATATGGAAATAGTGGTAATAGCAATAAAAGTAACAGTAATGTTTCTGTAGTTTTTGTAACAGTAGCAGCAGAAAAGTAAATACGCAACAAGCAATATGTGAAAAGCTCGTAAGCATTGGATCGGTGATGGAGAATTATGTCTGACGCGATTCATCGTGTAAAAGTTATAACCTAGGGTAACACAGAACTAGCTCCAGTTCATCAATGTAATGAAGGGATGTATTCCGAATATAGTCATACGTGCTTATGGAAAAGAACTTGCATGACACCTTTTGTTCTACCCTCCTGTGGCAGTGGGGTCCTAGTGGAAACTAAGGGATATTAAGGCCTCCTTTTAATAGAGTACCGGACCAAAGCATTAACACATAGTGAATACATGAACTCCTCAAACTACGGTCATCACCGGGAGTGGTCCCAATTATTGTCACTTCGGGGTTGCCGGATCATAACACATAGTAGGTGACTATAGACTTGCAAGATAGGATCAAGAACACACATATATTCATGAAAACATAATAGGTTCAGATCTGAAATCATGGCACTCGGGCCCTAGTGACAAGCATTAAGCATAGCAAAGTCATAGCAACATCAATCTTAGAACATAGTGGATATTATGGATCAAACCCAATAAAACTAAATCGATTACATGGTAAATCTCATCCAACCCATCACCGTCCAGCAAGCCTACAATAGGATTAGTCATGCACGATGGTGAGCATCATGGAATTGGTGATGGAGGAAGGTTGATGATGACGATGGCGACGATCTCCACTCTCCGGAGCCCCGAACGGACTCGAGATCAACCCTCCCGAGAGAGATTAGGGCTTGGCGGCGGCTCCATATCGTAAAACGCGATAATTCTTTCTCTCTGATTTTTTCTCCCCGAAAGTGAATATATGGAGTCCGGGGGTACGTCGGTGGAGCAACAGGGGGCCCACGAGGCAGGGGGCGTGCCCAGGGGGAGGGAGCGCGCCCCCCACCCTCGTGGACAGGGTGTGGGCCCCCTGACGTGGATCTTTCCACAGATATTTTTTATATTTTCCAAAATAATTCTCCGTGGATTTTTAGGTCATTCCGAGAACTTTTTATTTCTGCACAAAAACAACACCATCGCAATTCTACTAAAAACAGCCTCAGTCCGGGTTAGTTCCATTCAAATCATGCAAGTTAGAGTCCAGAACAAGGGCAAAAGTGTTTGGAAAAGTAGATACGTTGGAGACGTATCAACTCCCCCAAGCTTAAACCTTTGATTGTCCTCAAGCCATTCAGTTGATAAACTAAAAGTGATAAAGAAAAACTTTGACAAACTCGGTTTGCTCTTGTTGTTGTAAATATGTAAAGCCAGCATTCGAGTTTTCAGCAAAGATCATGAACTAACCACATTCACAACAACTTTTCAGGTTTCATGTCTACTCATATCAATGGCATAATCAACTAGCGAACAATAATAATAAACCTCGGATGACAACAGTTTCTCAAAACAATCATGATACGATATAATAAGATGGTATCTCGCTAGCCCTTTCTGGGACCGCAAAACATAAATGTGGAGCACCTTTAAAGATCAAGGACTGACTAGACATTGTAATTCATGGTAAAAGAGATACAGTCATAATCATACTCAATGCAAATTAACAGCAATACATGCAAATGATAGAGGTGCTCTCCAACTGGTGCTCTTTAATAAGAGGATGGTGACTCAACATAAAAGTAAATAGATAGGCCCTTCGCAAAAGGAAGCAGAGATTTGTAGAGGTGCTAGAGCTCAATTTTTAAATAGAGATGAATAAAATTTTGTGCGGTATACTCTCATTGTCAACATAACAAACAAGAATCTCAATATCTTCCATGTTACGCACATTATAGGTGGTTCCCAAATAGAATGATAAAGTTTATACTCCCCCAACCACCAACAAGCACACTACATGGCCATTCGAATCCACGGGGTACCGTCCATACAAGCAACAGCCCTGGGGGACTTTTTTTTAATTATTATGATTTGAGCATGGGACTGGGCATCCCGGTTACCAGCCATTTTCTCATGAATGATGAGCGGCCACTCATCATGAGAATAACCCACCTAGCATGGAAGATATAGATAGCCCTAGTTGATACATGAGTTGTTCGAGCATACAAAACATAATTTCATTTGAAGGTTTAGAGTTTGGCACATACAAATTTACTTGGAACGGCAGGTAGATACCGCATTAGGAAGGTATGGTGGACTCATGTGGAATAACTTTGGGGTTTATGGAAGTGGATGCACAAGCAGTATTCCCGCTAAGTACATGTGAAGGCTAGAAAGAGACTAGGAAGCGACCACCTAGAGAGCGACAACAGTCATGAACATGCATTAAAATTAATCAACAGTGAATGCAAGCATGAGTAGGATATAAATCACCATGAACATAAATATCGTGGAGGCTATGTTGATTTTGTTTCAACTACATGCATGAACATGTGCCATGTTAGACCACTTGAATCATTCAAAGGAGGATACCACCCCATCATACCACATCACAACCATTTTAATATCATGTTGGCACGCAAGATAGACCATTATAAACTCTCAGCTAACTAAGCATGGCATAAGCAGCTATGATCTCTAATTGTCACTGCAAGCATGTTTCATTCATAACAAGCTGAATGAGGAACGATGAACTATCATATTTACAAAAACAAGAGAGGTCGAGTTCGTACCAGCTTTTCTCATCTCAATTAGTTCATCATATATCATCGTTATTGCCTTTCACTCGCACGACCGAACGGTGTGGATAATAATAATAGTGCACGTGCATTGCACTAAGCTGGAATATGCGAGCATTTTAATACAAGAGAGAGGACATGGTAATGTGGCTCAAGGTCAAATCAACAATAAAGCATATGAGAGCCACTAAGAATTTTCAATCAAGGTCTTCTACTCTTGACCCCCAAAGAAAAAAAAGAAACTATTTACACGGGAAAGCTCCCAACAAGCAAAAGAAGAACGAGATATCTTTTTGGGTTTTCTTTTAATTACTGCTACTACAAGCATGGAAAGTAAACTAGCTAAAAGCTACAACTAATTTTTTTTGTTTTTCTTAAGGTTTTTCTAGCACACAAGAAAAAGACTAAGAAAAGAATTGAAACTAGCATGGATGGTACAATGAAAGAGTGTGAGCACCGACAACTAGAATAAGTGTGTGAACATGAATGTAATGTCGGTGAGAAACACGTACTCCCCCAAGCTTAGGATTTTGGCCTAAGTTGGTCTATGGCCAATATTGGCCTGACGGATATCCAAAGTCGTAGTTGGGGTTGTACTGAGATGCAGCAGCTACTGCCTGCTGAGCTGCAGCTTGTAGACGGGCTGCTTCCATCGTCTCATGATATTCATTTGCCTCCTCCCTGGTTATAGTATATCTCCCTTTTGCCTGAAAGCAAACAAGGTAGGAGCAGGAAGAGCAATATGGACGGCGTGACACCTGTTAAAGATTAGTCGATACTTGAGGGATTGTTCATCCCTCTCTATAAACCGATGACTAACCATAGCATTAAAATCCAAATAAGCAGGCGGTAATAATTCATCATTTGCATGTATAGGCACACCAAGATGACGGGCTATGCGAGTGGCATAAATCCCACCGAATAAATCTCCATATAAACCATTATGATGTAGCCTACGTGCAACAATGGCTCCCAAGTTATATCGTCTATCACCTAATACAGCACTCTTGAGAACATTAAGATCTGGGACACACATGTGGCAAGCCTCATCTTTACCGTTTGTGCATCTACCAATAAAGAGAGAAAAGTAATAAATAGCAGGAAAATGAATTCTCCCTATGGTAGCTTGTGTGATTTCTCTAGATTCCCCTACAGTGATACTAGCAAGGAAGTCTTTATATTCAGATTTGCAAGGATCACCCATATTGCCCCACTGCGGGAGCTTACAAGCATCATTAAAATCCTCTAAGTCCATGGTATAAGATTTATCATAAAGATCAAACAGGACAGTGTAAGAATTACGTGAGGATGAAAATTTAAACCTTCTCACAAAGGTATCAATTAAGTAACGGTATTGAGGGCACTTTTCTTGCATGAAGCCCTCGAGGTCAGCATTACGCACATATGCGTCAAATTCCTCCTTAATGCCTACCCCAACCATAAATTCCTCCGACGGCCATTCACAAGGCTGCACTTCAGCTTCCCTCGGTAGTTCATCGTCCGGCTCACGCATCGCGAGCCTTGGTTCTTGCTTCCTTGAGGAACCACCTTGGAAGATTTTCCTATGCATTTTTCTGAAATTTTTAGTAACTCAAAATGAAAGTAAACCAAACTCAACAAGATTGATAGCAACAACTCATACAAGTGCCTAGAGACCATATCATGCATTAGAACTACTTAGGACCAAATAAATTTGACATGCAAGCTAAAGAACAAGGTCACCACAGCAGCAAAAATTTGCAATAAATAAAGCACTAGAACAAAAACTAATTGGACCAATGGAGGGGTCACATACCAAGGAACAATCACCCCCCAAACAGTTTTGTGAATGGAGGTTTGAGCAAGGAGATAGAAAATGGCAGCAAGATGAGCTAGAACTCGTGCTTGAGCTGGATAGTGATTTTTTTGGAGGAAGAAGAAGTGTGTGGGTGTAGGAATAAGTGGAGGGGGCACGACCCACGAGGCAGGGGTGTACCCTGTGAGGGTGGGCGTGCCCTAGACCCTCGTGGCCAGGTGCTGGCTCCCCTCGTGGTGTTTTCTATGCCACATATTCTCAAATATTCTGTAAATTCATATTTCATTTTCAGGGCATTTGGAGAACTTTTATTTTCGGGATATATTTTTTTATTGCATGGATAAGTCTGGAAACACACAGAAAATACTATTTTTGTTTTATTTATTCTAATTAACAGAAAGTAAAAGGAGGGTACAGAAGGTTGTGCTATCTAGATTCACCCATCTCATGCTTGTCAAAAGGAATCCATTAACAAGGTTGACCAGGTCTTGTTAATAAACTCTTTCCGAATAACATGAAACCGGAGAATTTTCGAATAACACTAGGTTACCTCAATGGGGATATGTATGTCCCCAACAATAAGAATATCATATGTCTTCTTGATAGTCGGAAGAGGAAATTTAAAACCTCCAATAGTAATAGTTGAAATTTTTCCAATAGAATTGATACTGTGGACCTGAGGTTGTTTCCTAGGAAAGTGTATCGTATGCTCATTACCATTGATATGAAAAGTGACATTGCATTTGCTGCAATCAATAAGAGCCCCTGCAGTATTCAAAAAGGGTCTACCACGGATAATAGACATACTATCATCCTCGGGAATATCAAGGATAACAAAGTCCGTTAGAATAGTAACATTTGCAACCACAACAGGCACATCCCCACAAATACCGACAGGTATAGCAGTTGATTTATCGGCCATTTGCAAATATATTTCAGTAGGTGTCAACTTACTCAAGTCAAGTCTACGATATAAAGAGAGAGGCATAACACTAACACCGGCTCCAAGATCACATAAAGCAGTTTTAACATAGTTTCCTTTAATGGAGCAAGGTATAGTGGGTACTCCTAGATCTCCTAGTTTCTTAGGTATTCCACCTTTAAAAGTGTAATTGGCAAGCATGGTGGAAATTTCCTCTTTAGGTATCTTTCTTTTATTGGTAATGATATCTTTCATATACTTAGAATAAAGATTTGTTGTAAGCATATCAGTCAAACGCATACGCAAAAAGATAGGTCTAATCATTACAGCAAAGCGCTCAAAATCCTCATCATCCTTTTTTTCGATGGTTTAGGAGGAAAAGGCATGGGTTTCTGAACCCATGTTTCTCTTTCCTTCCCGTACTTCCTAGCAACAAAGTCTCTTATCATAGCGTTGATTCTTTGATTGTGGGGTATCAAGATCAACAACAGGTTCAATCTCCACATCATTATCATTGCTAGGTTGAGCATCATCATGAACATCATCATTAACATTATCACTAGGTTCATGTTCAGTGCCAGATTGTGTCTCAGCATCAGAAATAGAGATATCATTGGGATTCTCAGGTGTGTCAGCTACAGGTTCACTAGAAGCATGCAAAGTACTATCATTTTTGTTTTTCTTCTTCTTAGAGGAACTAGGTGCATCTAGATTAGCTCTCTGAGAATCTTGCTCAATTCTCTTAGGGTGACCCTCGGGATACAGAGGTTCCTAGGTCATTTTACCACCTCTAGTTGCAACTCTAACAGCATAATCATTATTCTTACTATTTAATTCATTGAGAAAATCATACTGAGCCTTAAGTACTTATTCTACTTGAGTGGTAACCATAGAAGCATGTTTACTAATGAGTTTCAATTCACCTTTAACTATAGACATATAATCACTCAAGCGTTCAATCATATAAGCATTGCATTGCAATTGTCTACCAACATAAGCATTGAAGTTTTCTTGTTTCACAATAAAGTTGCCAAACTCATCTAAGCATTGGCTAGCAGACTTATAACAAGGAATATCACCTTCATCAAATCTATAAAGAGAATTTACCTTTACTACCTGTGTCGGGTTATCAAGACCATGTATTTCTTCAATAGGCGGTAAATTCTTAACATCTTCAGCTTTAATACCTTTTTCTTTTATAGATTTCTTTGCTTCTTGCATATCTTCAGGACTGAGAAATAGAACTCCCCTTTTCTTCGGAGTTGGCTTAGGGGCTGGTTCAGGAAGTGTCCAATTATTTTCATTGGCCAGCATATTATTCAATAGTAATTCAGCTTGATCAACTATTCTTTCCCTGAAAACACAACCAGCACAACTATCCAGGTGGTCTGTGGAAGCATCGGTTAGTCCATTATAAAAGACATCAAGTATATCGTTCCTCTGAAGAGGATGATCAGGCAAAGCATTAAGTAATTGGAGAAGCCTCCCCCAAGCTTGTGGGAGACTCTCTTCTTCAATTTGCACAAAGTTATATATTTCCCGTAAGGCAGCATGTTTCTTATGAGCGGGAAAATATTTAGCAGAGTAGTAATACATCATATCCTGGGGACTACGCACACAACCAGGATCAAGAGAATTAAACCATGTCTTAGCATCACCCTTTAACGAGAAAGGAAATAACTTAAGGATATAGTAGTAACGAATCTTTTCATCGTTGGTAAATAGGTTGGCTATATCATTCAACTTAGTAAGATGTGCCACAACAGTTTCAGATTCATAGCCATGGAAAGGATAGATTCAACCAAAGTAATTAACTCAGGATCAACAGAGAAATCATTATCCTTACGAGTAAGAAAGATAGGTGAAGTAGCAAAAGGAGGGTCATATTTCATCCTAGCATTCAAAGACTTTTCTTTCACCTTAGCTAATAATTTCTTAAGATCATATCTATCATTGCAAGCAAGAAAGTCTCTAGCAGTTTCTTCATCCATAACATAACCCCCAGGAATAACAGGCAATTCATATCTAGGGGGAGATCCTTCATCATCACTTTAATAAATATTATCAGTTTCAATATTTGCATTCTCCCTATCCTTAGCAATTTGTTCATCTAGAAATTCACCTAGTGGCACAGTATTATCAAGCATAGAAGTAGTTTCATCATACATAGCAGAAGTGGCATCAGCAAGAACATACGACATATCAGATTCAATAGCAGGAGTAGGTGTTGCAAATTTACTCATAACAGATGGTGAATCAAGTGCATAGCTAGATGGCAATTCCTTACCTCCCCTCGTAGTTGAGGGAAAGATCTTGGTTTTGAGTCCTTCAAATTCTTCATAGTGATCAACAAATATAAATCCCAAGTGACTTAAAGAATATAGCTATGCTCCCCGGCAATTGCGCCAGAAAATAGTCTTGATAACCCACAAGTGTAGGGGGTCGCAACAGTTTTCGAGGGTAAAGTATTCAACCCAAATTTATTGATTCGACACAAGGGGAGCCAAAGAATACTCTTAAGTATTAGCAGCTGAGTTGTTAATTCAACCACACCTGGAAACTTAGTATCTGCAGCAAGGTAATTTAGTAGCAATGTAATATGGAAATAGTGGTAATAGCAATAAAAGTAACGGTAATGTTTTTGTAGTTTTTTAACAGTAGCAGTGGAAAAGTAAATAAGCAACAAGCAATATGTGAAAAGCTCGTAGGTATTGGATCGGTGACGGAGAATTATGTCAGATTTGATTCATCATGTAAAAGTTATAACCTAGGGTGACACAGAACTAGCTCCATTTCATCAATGTAATGTAGGCATGTATTCCGAATATAGTCATACGTGCTTATGGAAAAGAACTTGCATGACATCTTTTGTCCTACCCTCCCGTGGCAGCGGGGTCCTATTGGAAACTAAGGGATATTAGGGCCTCCTTTTAATAGGGTACGGGACCAAAGCATTAACACATAGTGAATACATGAACTCCTCAAACTACGGTCATCACCGGGAGTGGTCCCGATTATTGTCACTTCGGGGTTGCCGGATCATAACACATAGTAGGTGACTACAGACTTGCAAGATAGGATCAAGAACACACATGTATTCATGAAAACATAATAGGTTCAGATCTGAAATCATGGCACTCGGGCCCTAGTGACAAGCATTAAGCAGAACAAAGTCATAGCAACATCAATCTTAGAATATAGTGGATACTAGGGATCAAACCCTAACAAAGCCAACTCGATTACATGGTAAATCTCATCCAACCCATCACCATCCAGCAAGCCTACGATGGGATTACTCATGCACGGTGGTGAGCATCATGGAATTGGTGATGGAGGAAGGTTGATGATGACGATAGCGACGATCTCCACTCTTCGGAGCCCCGAACGGACTCCAGATCAGCCCTCCCGAGAGAGATTGGGGCTTGGCGGCGGCTCTGTATCGTAAAACACGATAATTCTTTCTCTCTGGTTTTTTCTCCCCGAAAGTGAATATATGGAGTTCGAGGGTACGTCAGTGGAGCAACAGGGGGCCCAAGAGGCAGGGGGCGCACCCAGGGGGCGCGCCCCCCACCCTCGTGGACAGGGTGTGGGCTCCCTGACATGGATCTTTCCGCAGATATTTTTTATATTTTCCAAAATTATTCTCCGTGGATTTTCAGGTCATTCCGAAAACTTTTTATTTGTGCAAAAAAACAACACCATGGCAATTCTGCTGAAAACAACGTCAGTCCGGATAATTTCCATTCAAATCATGCAAGTTAAAGTCCAAAACAAGGGCAAAAGTGTTTGGAAAAGTAGGTACATTGGAGAGTATCACCGAACTAAATCCCGTAAAGGGAAAGATAGCAACACTGTCACTAACGACGGTGGCAGTCCAGAGCAAGCCGAAGACCCCGCAGACCCAGCGATGGAGTAGGACGAGTGAGAGGACAGCGAACATAGTCTGAAACCGCTGTCAGATGACAGCGATGCCGAAGACAGTAATTATGAACCTTGCTACTTCTCGAGCTTGCGTTGTATTCCCTCGAAGAGGAAAGGGTGATGCAGCATAGTAGCGTAAGTATTTCCCTCAGTTTTTGAGAACCAAGGTATCAATCTAGTAGGAGACCACGCGCGAGTCCCTCGCACCTGCACAAACAAATAAGAAATTCGCAGCCAATGCAATAAGAGGTTGTCAATCCCTTTACTGTCCCTCGCACCTGAACTATGACGGTTTTACCTACTTACCGGCGTCGGACACCAGAGGTGGTATTTTTGTAGCTTGGGACTCCTCATGGGTACTCTTGACAAACTATGTCAATGATTCCCACAGCATCACTGGGTATGTATCGCCCAAGGAAGGGGAGCCTTGGTGGCTAACGGTAGTTTATGGGCCACAGGAGGATGAGCATAAGATCAACTTCTTGAACGATCTATCAGAGCGTAGATCGCTTTGTCCTGGGCCATGGCTTGTTATAGGTGACTTCAACCTCATCCTATACGTGGCCGAAAAAAACAATTCCAACTTGGACAGGAGAATGATGGGGAAGTTCAAACGTTTCATGGATGATAATGCTCTTAAGGAGCTCTTTCTACATGGACGGAAATTTACGTGGAGTAATGAAAGGGAGTCGCCCACACTCACTAAGATTGGTCGGGCCTTTGTCTTAGTTGATTGGGAGCTCGAGCACCCGGAGAGCCTGCTACAAGCGCTATCTACTGAGTTCTCGGACCACTGTCCACTCCACCTCGCGCTTCACGAACGCATATACACTAAAAAGAGGTTCCGCTTCAAAAAGTTTTGGGTCAAGATGGAGGGGTTTCCGGACGTGGTTAAGGAGGCTTGGGTTTGCGACCCGGATATCACTGATCCGTTCATGCGCCTAGACATCATGCTCCAGAACACAGCCCGAGCACTTGCTGCTTGGGGGCAAAAGGAGGTGGGGAACATCAAGCTGCAAATCGCCATAGCTAACATTGTCATATTGCGGTTCGACTGTGCCCAGGAAAGTCGTATCTTGACGGAGGAGGAAAGATGGCTTAGGAAAAATCTAAAGCACTTGGTCCTAGGGTTGGCTTCCCTGGAGAGAACTATAGCGCAGCAGAGGTCGAGAATAACTTGGCTCCGTGAAGGGGACGCAAATACGCAGCTGTTCCATTCGGTTGCAAATGGAAGACGTATGAAAAACTACATACCGGCCTTGAACATAGATGGGCACATCATTACTAATCAGAAAGGCAAGGAGGAAGCTTTCTATAGAGCCTACAATGAGCTGCTTGGCAAGGATGGTGTTAGAGACTTCACACTCGATCTGGAAAGGCTTGGTGTCTTGAGTGTGGACCTCTCGGAGATGGACCGCGTGTTCTCCGAAGAGGAGATATGGGGAGTTATCAAAGATATGCCATCTGACAAGGCACCCGGGCCGGACGGGTTCATTGGCATCTTCTTCCAAAAGGCGTGGGAGATCATTAAGCAGGATCTTATTGCGGCGGTCGACAAGCTTTTTTGGATAATGGAAGGGGGTTCGGAAGACTCAACCAAGCTCTCATCACTCTCATTCCTAAGTTCCCGGATGCATGTTCTGTCTTCGACTTCTGACCTATAAGCCTGGTGCATAGTACACCCAAGATTGCATCCAAGCTGCTGACTGCCAGACTAAGCAAGCGGATGGGAGAGCTTGTTCAGACGAACCAGTCTGCATTCATAAAGGGAAGATGCTTACATGACAACTTCCTCCTGGTTCGGCAAATGGCGCGCACACTGCATAGGAGGAGAGCCAATGGAGTTTTGCTTAAGCTCGACATAACCAAAGCTTTTGACTCTTTATCATGGTCGTTCCTGTTTGAGGTTCTAAGGGCGAAAGGATTCTCGGACCGCTGGATTTCTTGGATTGCAATCCTTCTCACCTCGGCCAGCTCGAGAGTGCTAGTGAATGGATGTGTCGGTGACAAGTTCATGCATGCCAAAGGCCTCAGGCAAGGGGACTCCATCTCCCCCTTGCTTTTTGTGATCGCCATGGACGTCCTTACGACCATCATCATCAGGGCGCATGAGGCAAATGTGCTTAGCACCATTAACGGATGTAGCCCCATGCAGCGCTTGTCCTTATATGCGGACGACGTGGTACTCTTTATAAAACCAACTTGGCCATACCTAATGTTTGTTAAGGAGACTATTACCATATTCGGTGTGGCGTCTGGGCTAAGAATAAACTTTGCCAAATCAGCGGCAATTCTGATCAGGGCAGTGAGTGAGGATGAGGAGATTGTCAAGTCCGCTCTACCTTGGAAGATCGACACTTTTCCGAGCAGATACCTCGGGTTACAGTTGAGCATACGACAGTTGAAGAGATCCGAGTGGCAACCGATTGTTGATATTGCCCTGCACATTTTGCCAGGATGGCAAAGAGGACTTGTGACGAGGCCTGGTAGACTTATTCTTGTCAATCAAGTCATGAGGGCACGGGCCACACATCACCTGATGATTGCGGAGGCACCACAATGGGCTTTGGACAGAGTGGACAAAGGCTGTCGAGCATTCTTCTGGGCTGGTACGGAGGCGGTGAATGGGGGTAAATGTGTGGTTTCTTGGGCTAAGGTGTGTAAGCCCAAGCATATGGGAGGTCTGGGAGTCATTGACTTGCACAAACACAGCATTGCACTTAGAATGAGATGGGAATGGCTCCGTCGCACGGACGTAACCAGACCTTGGCAAGGGCTTAACTTGACCAAAGATAAAAAGGTGGACCAAGCTTTTGGAAGTTTGGTCAAGTGGCAAGTTGGTTCAGGAGGCAAGACGTTGTTCTGGAAAGATAGATGGTAACATGGTGCAGCCCTCAAAGATATCGCTCCTTTGGTTGTGGCTAGGGTACGCACGCAAGTGGCTAACAGGAGGCCTGTGCGAGATGCGCTACATATGCATGCATGGATGGATGACATGGTAGGTGATCTATGCACAGAGGGACTGGCCCAACTCATAGGGCTCTGGGAGAGGCTAGTGGAAGTTCATCTAGATGCCCAAGTGGAGGACCGTCCTATCTGGGCTTGGAATGCATCTGGAGTCCACACAGCATCATCTGCATACAAGATGCTGTGTGAGGGAGGAGTTAGATTCCACTCCTCCGGAGCCATCTGGAAGTGTGGGGCGCCACTTGCATGCAAAATCTTCATGTGGCTGGCAGTGCAATACCGCTTATGGACATCGGATAGGAGAGCCAGGCATGATTTGCAAGATCAAACGTCCAAATGCTACCTATGTGACAAGGAGGAGGACTCAGTTGACCATATATTACTACAGTGTGTGTTCTAAAGACAAGTGTGGCTCCGTTGCTTGACTAGATTGGGCATTGCGGCAGACATATGCCCATCCTATGACTCAAGCTTGGTGCACTGGTGGACGGAGGCTAGAAAACGTATGGATAAGCATTCTCGAAAAGGCTTTAATGCTTTCATGATGCTAGTCTGTTGGACTCTATGGAAACAAAGGAACGCAAGGCTTTTCGGTGCTGGCACAGTCAAGAATGAGTGGGATACCGCCAACATGATCATTGATGACATCAGGACTTGGGCCAGAGCAGGAGCATTCGGAGGACAACTAGAGTTAGAGTAGTAGAGTAGATAGAGAGAGTGGTGTGGAGGCTAGGCTAGGGTCGACGTGTGACACCTAACTAGCGCATATGTAATCTCTTGTACATATTTCTCCCTTCTATAAAGCTATGGTACGCCATTGGCGTACCCTCAGAAAAAACGGTCACTTACGAAAGTGAGATCTGATAGAGATGATAGTTTGATATTTTTGGTATTTTTTATTATAAGAACAAAAAGTAAAAGCAGAAAAGTAAAGTAGATGTAGATTGATATGTTGAGAATAGACCCGGGGGCCATAGTATTCTCTAGTGGCTTCTCTCATGATAGCGATATTCTACGGCGAGTAAACAAATTACTGTCGAGCAATTGATAGAAGAGCGAATAATTATGAGACTATCTAGGCATGATCATTGTATATAGGCATCATGTCTGATACAAGTAGACCGAAATGATTCTGCATCTACTACTATTACTCCACACAACGACCGCTATCCAGCATGCATCTAGTGTATTGAGTTCATAAGAACAGAGTAACGCCTTAAGCAAGATGACATGATGTAGAGGGATAAACTCAAACTTAGTGATATAAACCCCATCTTTTTATCCTCGATGGAAACAATACAATATGTGCCTTGCTGCCCCTACTATCACTGGGAAAGGACACCGCAAGATTGAACCCAAAGCCAAGCACTTCTCCCATTGCAAGAACTATAGATCTAGTAGGCCAAACCAAACCAATAATTCAAAGAGACTTGCAAGGATATTATAAATCATACATAAAGAGTTCGGAGAAGAATCAAATATTTCTCATAGATAATCTTGATCATAAACCCACAATTCATCGTATGTCGACAAACACATCGCAAAAAGAGATTACATCAAATAGATCTCCTCAAAGACCGAGGAGAACTTGGTATTGAGATCCCAAGAGAGAGATAAAGCCATCCAGATACTAGCTATGGACCCGAAGGTCCATGGTAAACTACTCACTACTCATGGTGAGGCGATGATGATGATGTAGAAGCACTCTGTGGAAGATCCCCCTCCGGCGGAGCTCCGGAACAGGCCCCAAGATGGGATCTCACGGGAATAGAAGGTTACGGCGGTGGAACTAGGGTTTTCTCTGTTGTTCTGATGGTTTCGGGGTACGTAGGTATATATATAGGAGGAAGGAGGGCATCGGGGGCCAAACGTGGGGCCCACGAGGCAGGGGGCGCGCCCCCATCCTCGTGGGCACCACGTATGCCCTACTCCGTGGTTCTCAAGTCTCCCGTGCGTGATTTTCTCCAAAAATATCTCTCCCAAAGGTTTCATTCCGTTTGGACTCCGTTTGATATCCCTTTTATGTAAAACCCTGAAACAAGCAAAAAACAGCAATCTGGACTTGGTCTTTGGGTTAGTAGGTTAGTCCCAATAATAATATAAAAGTGTATGACAAAGCCTATTAAACATCCAAAACATCATAAATAACAGCATGGAACAATTAAAAATTATAGATACGTTGGAGATGTATCAAACCTGTCTCCGAAGAGGATGTTAGCCTGGGCGACGACGAATACAATGTCCTAGAAGAACCCTTAGAACAAAAGCGCTTCCATCGGAGGCTTATTACCACCGCCAGGAGCCTGAAAAAGCAGCAGAGATAGCTTTGAGCCGCACAGGACACGCTCAATGATAGATGGAACGAAGTGCTAGACGCTAAGCAAAAACATGGCTACAATCGCCAAACCAAAGGCTATCCTTAGCGTAAACTGCTGCCCGAATTCGACGATGAGGCCACTGTGCCTATACCACCGAAGAATAACACCGCCGATAAGCCGGATTGACCACCTCGTGGACGGGACAGAGTGGCTAGAAATAGTGTGCACAAGCCCGCACCCCCACCCCATAAAGGAAAGGAGGATACGGCTCAGGCCCGGAAACACGATCTGCGTGAGGACCTGAACAAAAAGGTTGGCCAGACCAGATCCATCTACGGATCTAGGGACAGTGCTCCCGCACGGGACGACGGCTATCAAGCCAATCATGCCGGTTATATACCAGTTTGGGGTCAATACCGAACATCACAACCGTCCGACATACACCATGACATAGCAAAATACAGGGGTGCCGCACACCCTCTGTGCTTCACCGATGAGGTGCTGGATCACGACTTTCCAGAAGGTTTAAACCCGTAAATATTGAGGCGTATGATGGAACGATGGATCCTGCCGTTTGGATAGAAGACTTCACTCTTCACATCCATATGGCTCGCGGAGATGATCTCCACGCCATTAAATACTTACCCCTCAAGCTGTAAGGACCAGCTCGGCACTGGCTAAACAGCCTCCCAGAGAACTCCATTGGGAGCTGGGAAGAACTTGAGGATGCTTTTCGGGCCAATTTGCAAGGGACCTATGTCCGGCCCCCGGATGCTAACGATCTAAATCACATCATCCAATAACCTGGGGAGTCAGCCCGCAAGCTTTGTAATCGGTTTCTCACTAAGAAGAACCAAATCATCGACTGTCCGGACGCCGAAGCCTTAGCGGCCTTCAAACACAGTGTCCGGGGCAAATGGCTAGCTAGACACCTCAGCCAGGAAAAGCAGAGGACAATGGCAGCTCTAACTACACTCATGACCTGTTTTTGCGCGGGTGAGGACAGCTGGTTAGCTCATAGCAGCACCAACGACCCTGGAACATCTGAAGTCAGGGACGCCAATGGAAAGCCACGACGTAACAAAAACAAACGTGGAAATAATGTTGGAAGCCCAAATGATACAGCGGTAAATGCCGGATTTAGCGGCTCCAGACCCGGTCAATGGAAGAAGCCATTCAAAGGCAACAAAGATGGTCCATCTAGCCTGGACAAAATATTAGATAGGCCCTGCTAGATCCATGGCACCCCAGAAAAACCTACAAACCATACCAACTGTAATTGTTGGGTCTTCAAGCAGGCCGGCAAGCTCAACGCCGAGCATAAGGAAAAGGGACCTCAGAGCAAAGACGAGGATGAACCTTGCCAGCCGAACACAGGGGGACAGAAGAAATTTCCACCGGAGATCAAAACAGTGAACATGATCTATGCCACTCATATCCCAAAGAGGGAGCGCAACCGCGCACTCCAAGATGTCTATGCCGTCGAGCATGTTGCCCCCAAATTCAACCCATGGTCGGCATGTCCAATCACTTTTGATCGCAGGGATCATCCGACTAGTATCCGTCATGGGGGTTCGGCTGCCCTAGTGCTCGACCCAATAATCGATGGATACCATCTCACTCGAGTCCTTATGGGCGGTGGCAGCAGTCTTAATCTGATATATCAGGACACTATCCGCAAGATGGGGATCGACCCATCAATATCAAGCTAAGCAGCACGACCTTCAAAGGAGTGATACCGGGCGTAGAAGCCCGCTGCACGGGCTCTTTAACATTGGAGGTTGTATTCGGCTCTCCTGATAACTTTTGGAGCGAAGAGTTAATATTCGACATAGCTCCGTTCCGAAGTGGCTATCATGCACCACTCGGAAGAACGGCCTTCGCCTGCTTTAATGCAGTCTCGCATTATGCTTATCTAAAGCTTAAAATGCCTGGACCACGTGGTGTCATCACAGCCAATGGAAATATGGAGCGCTCTCTCCGTACAGAGGAGGACACTGCGGCCTTAGTGATACGTCTCCAACGTATCTACTTTTCCAAACACTTTTGCCCTTGTTTTGGACTCTAACTTGCATGATTTGAATGGAAATAACCCGGACTGACGCTGTTTTCAGCAGAATTGCCATGGTGTTGTTTTTGGGCAGAAATAAAAATTTCTCGGAATGACTTGAAAATTCACAAAGAATTATTTTGGAAAATATAAAAAATACCTGCGGAAAGATCTACGTCAGGGGGCCCACACCCTCTCCACGAGGGTGGGGGCGCGCCCCCTCCCCAAGGGTGCGCCCCCTGCCTCATGGGCCCCCTGACGCTCCACCGACGTATCTCCGGACCCCATATATTCACTCTCGGGGAGAAAAAATCAGAGAGGAAGAATTATCGCGTTTTACGATACGGAGCCGCTGCCAAGCCCTAATCTCTCTCAGGAGGGCTGATCTGGAGTCCGTTCGGGGCTCCGGAGAGTGGAGATCGTCGCCATCGTCATCATCAACCTTCCTCCATCACCAATTCCATGATGCTCACCGTCGTGCATGAGTAATTCCATCGTAGGCTTGCTGGACGGTGATGGGTCGGATGATATCTATCATGTAATCGAGTTAGTTTTGTTAGGGTTTGATCCCTAGTATCTACCATGTTCTGAGATAGATGTTGCTATGACTTTGCTATGCTTAATGCTTGTCACTAGGGCCCGAGTGCCATGATTTCAGATCTGAACCTATTATGTTTTCATGAATATATGTGTGTTCTTGATCCTATCTTGCAAGTCTATAGTCACCTACTATGTGTTATGATCCGGCAACCCCGAAGTGACAATAATCGGGACCACTCCCGGTGATGACCGTAGTTTGAGGAGTTCATGTATTCACTATGTGTTAATGCTTTGGTCCGGTACTCTATTAAAAGGAGGCCTTAATATCCCTTAGTTTCCAACAGGACCCCGCTGCCATGGGAGGGTAGGACAAAAGATGTCATGCAAGTTCTTTTCCATAAGCACGTATGACTATATTCAGAATACATGCCTACATTACATTGATGAACTGGAGCTAGTTTTGTGTCACCCTAGGTTATAACTTCTACATGATGAGTTGCATCCGACATAATTCCCCATCACCGATCCAATGCCTACGAGCTTTTTGCTACTTCTCGAGCTTGTGTTGTATTCCCTCGAAGAGGAAAGGGAGATGCAGCACAGTAGCGTAAGTATTTCCCTCAGTTTTTTAGAACCAATGTATCAATCCAGTAGGAGACCACGCGCGAGTCCCTCGCACCTGCACAAACAAATAAGGACTTCGCAGCCAACGCGATAAGGGGTTGTAAATCCCTTTATGGTCACTTACGAAAGTGAGATCAGATAGAGATGATAGTTTATATTTTTGGTATTTTTGTTTATAAGAACAAAAAGTAAAAGCGGAAAAACTAAAGTAGATGTAGATTGATATGTTGAGAATAGACCCAGGGGCCATAGTGTTCTCTAGTGGCTTCTCTCATGATAGCGATATTCTACGGCGGGTAAACAAATTACTATCGAGCAATTGATAGAAAAGCGAATAATTATGAGACTATCTAGGCATGATCATTGTATATAGACATCACATCCGAGACAAGTAGACCGACTCCTGCTTGCATCTACTACTATTACTCCACACATCGACCATCCAGCATGCATCTAGTGTATTGAGTTCATAAGAACAGAGTAACGCCTTAAGCAAGATGACATGATGTAGAGGGATAAACTCAAGCAATATGATATAAACCCCATCTTTTTATCCTCGATGGCAACAATACAATACGTGCCTTGCTTCCCCTACTGTCACTGGGAAAGGACACCACAAGATTGAACCCAAAGCCAAGCACTTATCCCGTTGCGAGAACTATAGATCTATTAGGCCAAACCCAACCAATAATTCGAAGAGACTTGCAAGGATATTATGAGGACACATAAAGAGTTCGGAAAAGAACCAACTATTTCTCATAGATAATCTTGATCATAAACTCACAATTCATCGGATCTCGACAAACACACCGCAAAAAGAGATTACATCGAATAGATCTCCTCAAAGACCGAGGAGAACTTTGTATTGAGATCCAGAGAGAGAGAAGAAGCCATCTAGATACTAGCTATGGACCCGAAGGTCTATGGTATTGAACTCACATCAACTAGGCGTATCAACGGGCTATGGAGATGCCCATCAATAGATATCAATGTGAGTGAGTAGGGATTGCCATGCAACGGATGCACTAGAGCTAAATATGTATGAAAGCTCATCAAAAGAAACTAGTGGGTGTGCATCCAACTTGCTTGCTCACGAAGAACTAGGGCATTTGAGGAAGCCCATCGTTGAAATATACAAGCCAAGTTCTATAATGAAAATTCCCACTAGTATATGAAAGTGACTAAACATGAGACTCTCTATCATGAAGAACATGGTGCTACTTTGAAGCATAAGTGTGGAAAAAGATAGTAGCAATTATCCCTTCTCTCTTTTCTCTCATTTTTTTGGAGGGGCTTTCTCTCTCTTTTTTTATTAGCCCCTCTCTATTTTTTATTTTTTGGGCCATCTCTTTTTTTTATTGGCCTTTCCTCACATGGGACAATGCTCTAATAATGATGATCATCACACTTTTATTGATTTACAACTCGATATTACAACTCGAAACTAGAACAAGTATGACTCTATATGAATGCCTCCGGCGGTGTACCGGGATGTGCAGTGAATCAAGAGTGACATGTATGAAAAATTATGCATGGTGGCCTTGCCACAAATACGATGTCAACTACATGATTACGCATGGCAATATGACAATATGATGTGTGTCATATGAACGGAATGGTGGAGAGTTGCATGGAAATATATCTCGGAATGGCTATGGAAATTCCATGATAGGTAGGTATGGTGGCTATTATGAGGAATAATATGGTGGCTGTTTTGAGGAAGGATATATAGTGGGTTTATGGTACCGGTGAAAGTTGCGCGGTACAAGAGAGGATAACAATGGTGGAAGGGTGAGAGTGTGTATAGTCCATGGACTCAACATTAATCATAAGAACTCGTATACTTATTGCAAAAATCTATGAGTCATCAAAACAAAGCAATCAACGCATGATCCTAGGGGGGAGGTTGGTAGGAGTTAACCATCGTGCGCCCCCGACCTCCACACAAAGGTTGGCACTTTACAAATACCTCATGCTCTAACTTCGTCACATAGCGGTTCACCATACGTGCATGCTACGGGAATCACTAACCTTAACACAAGCATTTCTCAATTTCATAATAACTCCACTAGCATGACTCTAGTATCACTATCCTCATATCTCAAAACAATTATCAAGCATCCAACATCTCATCATATTCAATGCACTTAGTGTGAAAGTTTTTGCTACATTGATATTGGATGTCTATCATGTGAAGACTAATTTTATAGCCTAAACACATTACCATGCTGTTTTAATAGACTCTCAAATGGATATAAGTGAATATTGAGAGTTCAACAATTTCTTCAAAATATAATCACCATCGTGCTCTAAAAGATATAAGTGAAGCACTAGAGCAAAAACTATTCAACTCAAAAGATATAAGTGAAGCACATAGAGTGTTCTATCAATTCCTAGGCCATATTTAACTCTCTCAAATAGGTGTGTCCAGCAAGGATAATTGTGGCAAACTAACAAGCAAAGACTCAAATTATACAAGACGCTCCAAGCAAAACACACATCATGTGGTGAATAAAAATATAGCTCCAAGTATAGTTACCGATGGATGAAGACGAAAGAGGGGATGCCTTCCCGGGGCATCCCCAAGCTTAGGCTTTTGATTGTCCTTGAATTTTACTTGGGGTGCCATGCGCATCTCCAAGCTTAGGCCTTTGCTAATCTTTGTTCCATAGTCCATCAAAGCAATACTCAAAACTTGAAAACTTCACAACACAAAACTTAGACAAAAATTCTCGTGAGCTCCGTTAGTATAAGAAAGCAAACCACTACTCAAAGGTACTGCAATGAATTCATTATTTGTTTATATTGGTGTTAAACCTACTCAATTCCAACTTCTCTATGGTTCATACTTCACAATATTACTCATAGATGCATTGAAATAAGCAAACAACACACGAAAAACAGAATCTGTCAAAAACAGAATAGTCTGTAGTAACCTGCAGGTTTCGCATACTTCTGTAACTCCAAAAAATTCAAACTAAATTGGTAAACGTGAGGAATTTGTCTATTAATCATATGCAAAAATAATTAACTAAATAGCATGCTCCAGTAAAATTTGATGATCGTTCTAGCGAGCGCAAACGATTCTATTTTTCACAGCAAGATCACATAAACTTCACACAAGTCTTCCCAAAGGTTCTACTTGGCACAAACACTAAACAAAACATGAAACCACATCTAAACAGAACCTATATGCAATATTTATTCCCTAACAGCAGCAAAAACGAAAAATATAAAATTGGGTTGCCTCCCAACAAGCGCTATCATTTTACGCCCCTAGCTAGGCACGATACAAGATAGATCTATGTATTACCATCCTTGGAAGGCAATCCATAAGTGGCTCTCATAATAGATTCATATGGTAATTTGATTTTCTTTCTAGGAAAGTGTTCCATGCCTTTCCTTAACGGAAATTGGAATCTGATATTTCCTTCCTTCATATCAATAATTGCACCAATCGTTCTAAGGAAAGGTCTACCAAGAATAATAGGACATGAAGGATTGCAATCTATACCAAGAACAATGAAATCTACGGGCACATAATTCCTATTGGCAACAATATGAACATCATTAATTCTTCCCATAGGATTCGTAATAGTGGAATCCGCAAGATGCAAATTTAAAGAAAAATCATCATGCTCATGGAACCCTAGCAAATCACACAAAGTTTTTGGGATAGTGGAGACACTTGCACCCAAATCACACAAAGCATAGCATTCATGATCTTTTATTTTTATTTTAATAGTAGGTTCCCACTCATCATAAATCTTTCTAGGGATAGAAACTTCTAGCTAAAGTTTTTCTTCATAAGATTGCATCAAAGCATCAACTATGTGTTTGGTGAAACCTTTATTTTGACTTTAAGCATGCGGAGAATTTAGTACGGATTGGCAACAAGGAAATACAATCAATCAAAGAACAATTATCATAATTGAATCCCTTGAAATCCAAAGTAGTGGGTTCATCACTATGCAAAGTTTTAATCTCTTCACTCCCACTTTTAACAATTTTAGCATCAAGATCTAAAAACTCTGAATCATTGGGACACCTTAAAGCAGAATCATCTCCAATCCTATCTTCATCAAGATTTATACTAGAAAACAAGGATCTAATTGGAAACACATCAATAACTTTCATATCTTCATCTTTATTTTCATGATAACTAGAAGAACACGCTTTAATATAATTCTCTCTTTTAGCACGCATCCTAGCGGTTCGTTCTTTGCATTCATCAATGGAAATTCTCATGGCTTTGAGAGACTCATTGATATCATGCTTAGGTGGGATAGATCTAAGTTTCAAAGAATCAACATCAAGAGTAATTCTATCCACACTTCTAGCCAATTCATCAATCATAAGCAATTTCTCTTCAGGCATAGCATTGAAATTCTTTTGCGAGATCATAAACTCCTTAACACTAGTTTCAAATTCAGAAGGCATCTTTCCATAAGAGTTGTTGTAGGAATTACCATAATTATTAGAGGAATTACTAAGAAAAGGCCTAGGATTAAAATTCCCTCTATAAGCATTGTTACCAAAATTATTCCTACCAACAAAATTCACATCCAAAGATTCATTGTTATTTTCAATCAAAGTGGACAAAGGCATATCATTAGGATCAGAAGAAACACTCTTAGCAGCAAATAATTTCATAAGTTCATCCATCTTTCCACTCAAAACATTAATTTCTTCAATAGCATGCACTCTTTTACTAGTAGATCTTTCGGTGTGCCATTGAGAATAATTAACCATAATATTATCTAGGAGTTTGGTAGCTTATCCTAAGGTAGTTTCCATGAAAGTGCCTCCTGTGGCCGAGTCTAAAAGATTTCTAGAAGCAAAATTCAAGCCAGCATAAAAGTTATGAATAATCATCTGTAGATTTAAACCATGTGTAGGGCAATTACGTATCATTAGTTTCATTCTCTCCCAAGCTTGTGCAACATGCTCATGATCTAGTTGCTTAAAGTTCATAATATCGTTTCTAAGAGAGATGATATTAGCAGGAGGGAAATACTTAGAGATAAAAGCATATTTGCACTTATTCCACGAATCAATACTATTTCTAGGCAAAGAGGAAAACCAAGTTTTAGAACGATCTCTAAGTGAAAACGGAAATAACTTCAATTTAACAATATCGTTATCCGTATCCCTTTTGTTTTGCATATCACACAAATCAACAAAGTTGTTCAGATGGGTAGCGGCATCTTCACCAGGAAGGCCGGAGAATTGATCTTTCATGACAAGATTCAACAAAGCAGCATTGATCTCACAAGATTCAGCATCGGTAGTAGGAGCAATCGGAGTGCTAATAAAATCATTATTGTTGGTATTGGAGAAGTCACATAATTTGGTATTGTTCTGAGCCATAGTGACAAGCAAGCAATCCAACTCACACAAGCAAAACAAGAAGCAAGCGAACGATAAACACACGGCAGAAGAAGGACAAATAAAACGGCAAAGGTGAAGTGGGGGAGAGGAAAACGAGAGGCAAAAAATGTAATGCGAAGGTTAAGGGTTTGTGATAGGTACTTGGTATATGACTTTTGCGTAAGCCTCCCCGGCAACGGCGCCAGAAATTCTTCTTGCTACTTCTCAAGCTTGTGTTGTATTCCCTCGAAGAGGAAAGGGAGATGCAGCACATAGCGTAAGTATTTCCCTCGGTTTTTGAGAACCAAGGTATCAATCCAGTAGGAGACCACGCGCGAGTCACTCGCACCTGCACAAACAAATAAGAACTTCGCAGCCAACGCGATAAGGGGTTGTCAATCCCTTTATGGTCACTTACGAAAGTGAGATCTGATAGGGATGATAGTTTATATTTTTGGTATTTTTGTTTATAAGAACAAAAAGTAAAAGCAGAAAAAGTAAAGTAGATGTAGATTGATATGTTGAGAATAGCCCCGGGGGGCATAGTGTTCTCTAGTGGCTTCTCTCATGATAGTGATATTCTATGGCAGGTAAACAAATTACTGTCGAGCAATTGATAGAAAAGCGAATAATTATGAGACTATCTAGGCCTGATCATTGTATATAGGCATCATGTCCGATACAAGTAGACCGACTCTTGCCTGCATCTACTACTATTACTCCACACATCGACCGATATCCAGCATGCATCTAGTGTATTGAGTTCATAAGAACAGAGTAACGCCTTAAGCAAGATGACATGATGTAGAGGGATAAACTCAAGCAATATGATATAAACCCCATCTTTTTATCCTCGATGGCAACAATACAATACGTGCCTTGCCACCCCTACTGTCACTGGGAAAGGACACCGCAAGATTAAACCCAAAGCCAATCACTTCTCCCATTGCAAGAACTATAGATCTAGTAGGCCAAACCAAACCAATAATTCGAAGAGACTTGTAAGGATATTATGAACACACATAAAGAGTTCAGAAAAGAACCAAATATTTCTCATAGATAATCTTGATCATAAACTCACAATTCATCGGATCTCGACAAACACACCGCAAAAAGAGATTACATCGAATAGATCTCCTCGAAGACCAAGGAGAACTTTGTATTGAGATTCAGAGAGAGAGAAGAAGCCATCTAGATACTAGCTATGGACCCGAAGGTCTGTGGTAAACTACTCACAACTCATGGTGAGGGCGATGATGATGATGTAGAAGCACTCCGTGATGGATCCCCCCCCCCTCTGGCGGAGCTCCAGAACAGGCTCCAAGATGGGATCTCACGGGAACAGAAGGTTACGGCAGTGGAATTAGGGTTTTCTCTCTGTTGCTGATGGTTTCGGGGTACGTAGACTTATATAGGAGGAAGGAGGACACCGGGGGACTCACGAGGGCCCCACGAGGTAGGGGGCGCGCCCCCACCCTAGTGGGCACCTCGTGGCTCCCCTGACGTGGTTCTCAAGTCTCTCGTGCGTGATTTTCTCCAAAAATATATCTCCCGAAGGTTTCATTCCGTTTGGACTCCGTTTGATATTCCTTTTCTGCAAAACCCTGAAACAGGCAAAAAAACAGCAATCTGGACTGGGCCTTTGGGTTAGTAGGTTAGTCCCAAAAATGATATAAAAGTGTATGACAAAGCCCATTAAACATCCAAAACATTATAAATAATAGCATGGAACAATCAAAAATTATAGATACGTTGGAGACGTATCACTTTTCACATATTGCTTGTTGCTTATTTACTTTCCCGCTGCTACTATTACAAAAACTACAAAAACACTATCGTTACTTTTATTGCCGTTACCGCAATCTCCATATTACTTTGCTACTAAACTACCTTCCTGCAGATACTAAGTTTCCAGGTGTGGTTGAATTGACAACTCAGCTACTAATACTTAAGAGTATTCTTTGGCTCCCCTTGTGTCGAATCAATAAATTTGGGTTGAATACTTTACCCTCGAAAACTGTTGCGATCCCCTACACTTGTGGGTTATCAAGACTATTTTCTGGCGCCATTGCCGGGGAGCATAGCTCTATTCTTTAAGTCACTTGGGATTTATATCTATTGATCACTATGAAGAATTTGAAGGACTCAAAAACCAAGATCTTACCCTCAACTACGAGGGGGGGTAAGGAACTGCCATCTAGCTCTAACTTGATTCACCATCTGTTATGGGTAAATTTGTGCACCTACTCCTGCTATTGAATCTGATATGTCGTATGTTCTTGATGATGCCACTTCTGCTATGTATGATGAAATTACTTCTATGCCTGATAATACTGTGCCACTAGGTGAATTTCTAGATGAACAGATTGCTAGGGTTAGGGAGAATGCAAATATTGAATCTGATAATATTTATGAAAGTAATGATGAGGCTTCTCCCCCTAGATATGAATTGCATGTTGTTCCTCAGGGTTATGTTATGGATGAAGAAACTGCTAGAAACTTTCTTGCTTGCAACGATAGATATGATCTTAAGAAATTATGAGCTAAGCTGAAAGAAAAGTCTTTGAATGCTAGAATGAAACATGACCCTGCTTTTGTTACTTCACCATTTTTGTTACTGATAAGGATTATGATTTCTCTGTTGATCCTGAGTTAATTACTTTGGTTGAATCTGATCCTTTCCATGGCTATGAGTCTGAAACTGTTGTGGCACATCTTACTAACTTGAATGATATAGCCACCCTGTTTATTAATGATAAAAATATTCGTTACTACTATATCCTTAAATTGTTTCTTTTCTCGTTAAAGGGTGATGCTAAGACTTGGTTTAATTCTCTTGATCCTGGTTGTGTGCGTAGTCCCCAGGATATGATGTATTACTTCTCTGCTAAATATTTTCCCGCTCATAAGAAACAAGCTGCCTTACGGGAAATATATAACTTTGTGCAAATTGAAGAAGAGAGTCTCTCACAAGCTTGGGGGAGGCTTCTCCAATTACTTAATGCTTTGCCTGATCATCCTCTTCAGAGGAATGATATACTTGATGTCTTTTATAATGGACTAATCGATGCTTCCACAGACCACCTGGATAGTTGTGCTGGTTGTGTTTTCAGGGAAAGAACAGTTGATCAAGTTGAATTACTATTGAATAATATGCTGGCCAATGAAAATAATTGGACACTTCCTAAACCAGCCCCTAAGCCAACTCCAAAGAAAAGAGGTGTTCTATTTCTCAGTCTTGAAGATATGCAAGAGGCAAAGAAATCTATGAAAGAAAAAAGTATTAAAGCTGAAGATGTTAAGAATTTACCACCTATTGAAGAAATACATGGTCTTGATAACCCGACACAGGTAGTAAAGGTAAATTCTCTTTATAGATTTGATGAAGGTGATATTCCTCGTTATAAGTCTGCTAGCCAATACTTAGATGAGTTTGACAATTTCATTGTGAAACAAGAAAACTTCAATGCTTATGTTGGTAGAAGACAATTGCAACATAGTGCTTATATGATTGAAGGCTTGAGTGATTATCTGTCTAGAGTTAAAGGTGAACTGAAACTCATTAGTATACATGCTTCTATGGTTACCACTCAAGTAGAACAAGTACTTAAGGCTCAGAATGATTTGCTCAATGAATTAAATGGTAAGAATAATGACTGTGTTGTTACAGTTGCAACAAGAGGTGGTAAAATGACTCAGGAACCTCTGTATCCTGAAGGCCACCCTAAGAGAATTGAGCAAGATTCTCAGAGAGCTAATTTATATGCACCTAGTTCTTCTAAGAAGAAGAAAAAGAAAAATGATAGAACTTTGCATGATTCTAGTGAACCTGTAGCTGACACACCTGAGAATCCCAATGATATATCTGTTTCTGATGTTGAAACACAATCTGGTAATGAACATGAACCTAGTGATAATATTAATGATGATGTTCATGATGATGCTCAACATAGCAAGGATAATGATGTAGAGATTGAACCTGTTGTTGATCTTGATAACCCACAATCAAAGAATCAACGTTATGATAAGAGAGACTTTGTTGCTAGGAAGCATGGTATGGAAAGAGAACCATGGGTTCAGAAACCCATGCCTTTTCCTCCGAAACCATCCAAGAAAAATGATGATGAGGATTTTGAGCGCTTTGCTGAAATGATTAGACCTATCTTTTTGTGTATGTGTTTGACTGATGTGCTTAAAACAAATCCTTATGCTAAGTATATGAAGGATATTATTACCAACAAAAGAAAAATACCTGAAGTAGAAATTTCCACTATGCTTGCCAATTACACTTTTAAAGATGGAATACCTAAGAAACTAGGAGATCCAGGAGTACCTACTATACCTTGCTCCATTAAATGAAACTATGTTAAAACTGTTTTATGTGATCTTGGAGTCGGTGTTAGTGTTATGCCTCTCTCTTTATATCGTAGACTTGACTTGAGTAAGTTGACACCTACTGGAATATCTTTGCAAATGGCTGATAAATCAACTGTTATACCTATCGGTATTTGCGAGGATGTGCCTGTTGTTGTTGCAAATGTTACTATTCTAACGGACTTTGTTATACTTGAATTCCCGAGGACGATAGTATGTCTATTATCCTTGGTAGACCCTTTTTGAATACTGCAGGGGCTGTTATTGATTGCAACAAAGGCAATGTCACTTTTCATGTCAATGGTAATGAGCATACGGTACACTTTCTGAGGAAACAACCTTAGGTCCATAGTATCAATTATATTGGAAAAATTTCAACTATTACTATTGGAGGTTTTGAATTTCCTCTTCCTACTGTCAAGAAGACATATGACATTCTTATTGTTGGGGACATACATATCCCCATTGAGGTAACCTAGTGTTATTCAAAAATTCTCCGGTTTCATGTTATACGGAAAGAGTTTATGAACAAGACCTGATCAACCTTGTTAATGGATTCCTTTTGATGAGCATGAGATAGGTGAATCTAGATAGCACAACCTTCTATACCCTCCTTTTACTTTATGTTAATTAGATTAAATGAATCAAAAATAGTATTCTCTGTATGTTTCCAGACTTATTGGTGCAATAAAAAATACCCCAAAAATAAAAGTTCTCCAAATGCCCTGAAAATTTAATATGATTTTTTTTAGAATATTTGAGAATACATGGCACAGAACACACAGCGAGGGGAGCTAGCACCTGGCCACGAGGGTCCAGGGCGCGCCCCCTGCCTCTTGGGCCCCACGTGGCCCCCCTCCACTTTTTCCTGTACCCATATTCTTCTTCTTCCTCCCAAAAAAATCACCAACCAGCTCAAGCACGAGTTCTAGCTCATATTGCTGCCATTTTCGATCTCCTTGCTCAAAGCACCATTCACCAAACTGTTTGGGGAGATTGTTCCTTGGTATGTGACTCCTCCATTGGTCCAATTAGTTTTTGTTCTAGTGCTTTATTTATTGCAATTTTTTGCTGCTATGGTGACCTTGTTCTTGAGCTTGCATGTCAAATTTCTTTGGTCCCAAGTAGTTCTAATGCATGATATAGTCTCTAGGCACTAGTAGGAGTTGTTGCTCTCAATCTTGTTGAGTTTGGTTAACTTCTATTTTGAGTTACTAAAAATTTCAGAAAATTTCAGAAAAATGCATAGGAAAATTTTCCAAGGTGGTTCTTCAAGGAAGCAAGAACCGAGGCTCGCGTTTCGTGAGCCGGACGATGAACTACCGAGGGAAGCGGAAGTGCAGCCTTGTGAATGGCTGTCGGACGACTTTATGGTTCAGGTCGGCATCAAGGAGGAATTTGACGCATATGTGCGCAACGCTGACCTCGAGGGCTTCATACAAGATAAGTGCCCTCAATATCGTGGCTTAACTGATACCTTTGTGAGAAGGTTTAAATTTTCATCTACACGCAATTCTCACACCGTCCTGTTTGACCTTTATGATAAATCTTACACCATGGACTTAGAGGATTTTAATGATGCTTGTAAGCTCTCGCAATGGCGCGGTATGGGTGACCCTCGCAAATATGAATTTAGATATTTCCTTGCTAGTATCACTGTGGGGGAATCTAGAGAAATCACATAGGCTACCATAGGGAGCATTCGTTTTCCTGCTATTCATTACTTTGCTCTCTTTATTGGTAGATGCATAAACGTTAAAGATGAGGCTTGTCACATGTGTGTCCCAGATCTTAGTGTTCTCAAGAGTGATGTACTAGGTGATAGACAATATAACTTGGGAGCCATTGTTGCACGTAGGCTACATCATAATGGTTTGCAAGGAGATTTATTTGGTGGGATTTATGCTACTCGCATAGCCCGCCGTCTTGGTGTGCATGTACATGAAAATAATGAACCTTTACCGCCTGCTCATTTGTATTACCATGCTATGAGTAGTCACCGGTTTATAGAGAGGCATGAACAATCCCTCAAATATCGACTAATCTTTAACAGGCGTCATGCCGTCCCTATTATTCTTCCTGCCTCTACTTTGTTTGACTTTCAGGCAAAAGGAAGATATACTATAACCAGGGAGGAGACAAATGAGTATCATATGATGGAAGCAACCCGCCTTCGAGCTGCAGCTCAGCGGGCAGTAGCTGCTGCATCCTAGTACAACCCCAACTACGACTTTGGATATCCGTCAGACCAATAATAGCCATAGACCAACTTAGGCCAAAAGCCTAAGCTTGGGGGAGTACGTGTTTCTCACCGACTTTACATTCATGTTCACACACTTATTCTAGTTGTCGGTGCTCACACTCTTTCATTGTACCATCCATGTTTAGTTTCAATTCTTTTTCTTCTTAGTCTTTTTCTTGTGTTAGAAAAACCTTAAGAAAAAACAAAAAAATATTAGTTGTAGCTTCTAGCTAGTTTACTTTCCTTGTAGTAGTAACTAAAAGAAAACCCAAAAATATTTCTCGTTCTTCTTTTGCTTGTTGGGAGATTTCCCGTGTACATAGTTTCTTTTCTTTTCTTTGGGGTCAAGAGTAGAAGACCATGATTGAAAATGCTTAGTGGCTCTCATATGCTTTATTGTTGATTTAACCTTGAGCCATATTACCTTGTCTTCTCTCTTGTATTAAATGCTCGTAGATTTCAGCTTAGTCCAATACACGTGCACTATTATTATTAGCCACACCGTTCTGTCGTGCGAGTGAAAGGCCATAAGGATGATATATGATGAACTAATTGAGATGAGAAAAGCTGGTATGAACTCGACCTCTCTTGTTTTTGTAAATATGATAGTTCATCGTTCCTGATTCAGCTTGTTATGAATGAAACATGCTTGCAATGACAATTAGAGATCATAGTTGCTTATGTCATGCTTAATTAGCTGAGAGTTTATAATGGTCTATCTTGCGTGCCAACATGATATTAAAATGGTTGTGATGTAGTATGATGGGGTGGTATCCTCCTTTGAACGACTCAAGTGGTGTGACTTGGCGCATGTTCATGCATGTAGTTGAAACAAATCAACATAGCCTCCACGATATTTATGTTCATGGTGATTTATATCCTACTCATGCTTGCATTCATTGTTGATTAATTTTAATGCATGGTCATGACCGTTGTCGCTCTCTAGTTGGTCGCTTCCCAGTCTCTTTCTAGCCTTCACCTGTACTAAGCGGGAATACTGCTTGTGCATCCACTTCCATAAACCCCAAAGTTGTTCCACATGAGTCCACTATACCTTCCTATATGCGGTATTTACCTGCCGTTCCAAGTAAATTTGTATGTGCCAAACTCTAAACCTTCAAATGAAATTCTGTTTTGTATGCTCGAACAGCTCATATATCAACTAGGGTTGTCTATATCTTCCATGCTAGGTGGGTTATTCTCACGATTAGTGGACTCCGCTCATCATTCATGAGAAAATGGCTAGTAACCGGGTGTCGGTGTACTAAGGTAGGGGTACCTCAGTACCCCAACTTGTGCACGGGCAGTCGCAGCTTCCCGCGGTAGGGTTTACCACGCGCTCGCCGGAGACCTTCCTGCTCCTTATCAAACCATTCAAAAACAAAGTATGCAAGAAAGAAGATCGAGACCCCGGCAAGTGGAGCTTGCCGGGAAGGCCGTACCAGGCTCAAGATTACCTCACTAACACAAGGCCCTGGCAAGAGGAGCTTGCCAGGAAGACTAGAAGATTCCATCATAGAAGACACGCCTCGGCGCTATATGCGTCCCGGCGAGGGCCCGGGGAGCGGCAAGCTCCCGGGCCCGGCAAGATCAAGACCCCGGCAAGGTGCTTGCCGGGAGGGTTGCGCTGTGTGCCCGCGCTCCAGCTCATCGGTCCACGCGTCGCCCTGGGACCTATCCAGGGACGCGTGGCGGATGGCTGTGCAGCCTGGGGGACACGGTGGCACTCCACGGTGGTGGATCCATCGCCGTGGCAGACGGAGACGCAAGGGCGGGAGCTTTTGGGGTCGACGGCGACGGGCATTAAATGCCCTTGTCCCCCACTGTCAAAGTAGGTAGCGGCCACTGTTCCCGCACTGTTACAACTACCACCTCTTTTACGTTTTTACCCCTTTCTCCTACGTTGACACCTGTCGGTGACCCCTTGCACTATAAAAGGAGGCCCATACACAACGTGGAGGGGGTTCGGAACCTAGATCACTCATACGCTTGGTGTAGCTGCTTCTTCAAGCTCCCGAGCACTCCAACTCAATACACAACTAAGCAGGAGTAGGGTTTTACGCGTCTACCGCGGCCCGAACCTGGGTAAAACTGCCCGCGTGCTCGCTACGATCTGCTCTTCGTGCTCCCTCCGCCCTCGTACCGCACAGACAAAGGGGCTCCGGTCCCATAGGTGTTCGTGGCGGACAGTTTCCCCCGACATCTTTGGCGCGCCAGGTAGGGGGCGTCGAGGTTGTGCGAACCTGATCCGGCGTTCGCGCGGGCGCATTCTACATCAACCTCTCCAGTTCCATCAGCAACAGCATCATGGCCCCGAAGAAGAAGGCTTCGGAGGTCGGAGGCCCGTCTGCGTCTCACCCGCCGCCACCAGAGCCAACGGTGGGCGGGGGAGACGCCGTCGGAAGAGTGGTCGCCGGCGAGGACACTCGCGGCGCCACCAAATCCAAGGATAGAACGGACGACCGAGCCTCGGTCTCCGTGGACGCGCCGCGTCCATCTCAGCACACGACAACCCAGCAGCGCCATACCACAGGAGGTGGTATCCGCTTGCTGGGGCAAGGACATACCGGAGGCTCACGGGACGCCCCGGACCACCGTCCGGGCACAAGCAAGGCGAAGGCGCCGGCGCGGGACCCTGCTCCTTCTAACGTTGTTAGGAGTCCGAGCATATCCCGCTCCTCGCACCGCTCGCCTCCGTTCCCCTCCACTCCGGTAGAAGCGCTCGCAAGGGCGCAACTGCTCCTAGACTTCCCTCCAGCGGCAGACAAGGCCGAAGACTGGAGGGCCACCATCCAGAGCCTGATCGCCTTCGCCAACAACGATTCTCCACAGCAGCCGGCGGCCTCGCGGCCGCGGCAAGCTGAGAAGACGAAGGCCGACGGTGACAAGACCGCCGGGGGTGCGACAAGCGTGCACTCCCCGCCGCGGAAGCAGAAGACGCCGCCCCGCCGGAACAACGTCGACGACGGCTCCACGGCCTCGTCGGATCCGCGGGCTCGTCGGGACCAGCGCCAGGTCCTCGACGACCGGCGCCAAGAAGACGCTCGAACAAGAATTGAGCGCCGCCGAGAAGCTCGGCGACAATCAGACCAGAGGGCTGGGGACGCTGTCGACGCGCGCGCGCCCGGTGAACCGGGCGACTTGCCGTACGCGGCAGGTTGCCCTGCGTTCACCCGCGAGCTGCGGCGCGTCCAGTGGCCCAGCATGAAGAATTTTAAACCCGATGTACCGGAGAAGTACGACGGCAAGACGCACCCCTCGGAGTTTCTCAGCGTCTACACCATCGCGGTGCAGGCTGCCGGGGGGCGCGACGAGAAGATCTTGGCGAACTACTTCCCGCTCGTGCTTAAGCCGAACGTCCGTTCGTGGCTTATGCACTTGCCGGAAGGTTCCATCTCTTCTTGGGCCGACCTTTGCCACCAGTTTGTTGGCGCCTTCACCGGCGGCCACAAACCCCACGGCCAGGAGAGCGATCTCCACATTTTGGCCCAGAAGGAAGGAGAAACCCTGCGCAAGTACATCCAACGCTTCAGCCGTGTGCAGCACAACATCCCTGATGTCCACCCTGCCGCGGTTATCAGCGCGTTCCACCAGAACGTGCGTAACCGCCGCATGCGTGAAGAAATGGCGATGACCAAGATTCGGGATGTCAGCGAGCTCTATGCTCTTGCTGACAAGTGCACACGCGCAGAAGAGGGGAGGAGACTCCCCGGGGAGGATGCTGGCGCAGGAGGAAGCGACAGCGACGACGCCGCCCCGGCAAAGAAGAGCCGGCGGCGGAATAACAGAAGGAAAGGCAAGAAGGAGGTGCTTGCCGTCGAGAAGTCCGGCAAGGAGGCTCCCGCCAAGCAAACACAGGCCGGCGGCTCCGGCAAGGAGCCTGCCCCTGTAGCGGCGGCCGACAAGCAGGACGGCTCCGACAAGCAATACTGCAAAATCCACCGCACCAAGGGCCACAATCTCTCCAACTGCAAGCGCGTCGAGTACCTCGTCGAGCAGCAGAAAGCTGAGTACGAGAGGCGCGACAAGGAGAAGGCCCAAGGTGGCGGCGGAGAGCCGAGCAAGAAGCGGCCATTCAACGGCCGGGGAGGACGCCGCGGCAAAGCCAAGCAGCGGCAAGGTGACCGACCTCCCCGGGGCCGCGACAAGGATGACGAAGACGACGACGAAGACATGGAGGACGACGATAACAGCGAGCAGGAGTTCCAGAAGGCTACGGAGGTCCTGTGCGTCGACGGTGGCGCCTCTTTGCACACCTCCCACCGCCAACTAAAGCAGTGGGTGCGTGAGGTGAATGCAGCAGAGCCGCCCGTGGAGTCGCGCAGGCTCCTCAAATGGTCCAGCACGCCCATCGTTTTTTATCTTGAGGATCACCCTGACCGCACCACTGCGGTCGGGTGCTTGCCGATGCTGGTCTCACCCACCATCCGCAACCTCAAGGTCACCAAAATGTTGGTTGACGGCGGGGCCGGGCTGAACTTGATCTCCTCTGCTGTGATCAAGAAACTCCAAATTTCAGATGGCGAGCTCGAAGAGTCCGGTTCTTTCCAAGGAATCAACCCGGGAAGGAGCAAGCCCAAGGGAAAGATCACTCTGCCGGTGACCTTTGGCGGGGAGCTCAACTTCAGAACGGAGCGCATCACTTTCGACGTCGCCGATATTCCATTGCCTTACAATGGAATACTTGGCCGTCCCGCCCTCGCCAAGTTCATGGCAGCTTCCCATTATGCCTACAATGTACTCAAGATGCCGGGGCCGATAAGCGTCATCACTGTCCACGGCGACAAGAAGGATGCGCTTGTCTGCGCCGACAACATCTACCGGGATGCGGCAGCTGCGGCCGAGAAGGATACACTTGCCGCTGAAGCTCCCGGGGGGAAGAAGACGAAGACCAAGTCCGGCAAGTGCTCTGGGGCCCACTCCGGCAACCGCACCTCTTCGGAGTGCTGCGCTGCCGTCGAGGACGTCCCATCGAGCTCCACCGGCAAGTGTAAGAAGGGAATGGTTGCTCCTCCGGCAACCAAGAAGGTGTCCGCCAAGGAGGACGGCACTGGTGGTACCTTCACCATCAGTGCCACACTAGACAGCAAATAGGAAAGCGCGCTCGTTGCCTTCCTGCGGGCGAATGTCGATGTGTTTGCCTGGCAACCATCTGACATCCCCGGTGTTCCCAGGAAGGTAATTGAGCACAAACTTGCTGTTTGTCCTCATGCGCGGCCCATCAAGCAGAAAGTGAGGAAGCAAGCCGTGGAGCGCCAAGAATTCATCAACGAAGAAATCAAGAAGCTAGAGGCAGCAGGCCTAGTTAGAGGTGTGATACATCCGACGTGGTTGGCAAACCCAGTCGTCGTGCGCAAGGCCAATGGGAAGTGGAGACTGTGTATAGACTTCACCGATGTGAATAAAGCGTGTCCCAAGGATCCATTCCCTTTGCCACGCATTGACCAGATTGTTGACTCCACTGCCGGATGTGAGCTACTCTGCTTTCTTGATGCATATTCAGGCTATCATCAGATTTTCATGGCCAAAGAGGATGAAGAGAAGACTGCATTTATCACTCCATGTGGCACTTATTGCTTCATACGCATGCCATTTGGATTGAAGAATGCAGGCTCAACCTTTGCAAGGGTAGTATACACCGCTTTTGAGCCACAGATCCACAGAAATGTAGAAGCTTACATGGATGACATCGTGGTGAAGAGCAAGAGCAAGGAAACCCTGATCCAGGATTTGGAGGAGACATTTCAGAACCTGCGCAGAATACAGCTCAAGTTGAACCCCGAGAAGTGCGTCTTTGGAGTCCCCTCCGGCAAGCTTCTCGGGTTCTTTGTAACGCAGAGGGGGATTGAAGCCAACCCCGACAAGATTAAAGCCATTGAGCAGATAGAGGCCCCAAAGCACGTCAAGGATGTCAGGAGGCTTGCAGGCTGTGTGGCTGCCCTCAGTAGGTTCATTTCAAAGTCTGCAGAACGCGCCCTGCCTTTCTTCAAAATCTTGAAGAAGGCAGGTCCCATGAAGTGGACTCCGGAAGCGGAGGCAGCGCTGCTGGATTTGAAACGGTACCTGTCCTCCACTCCAATACTTGTCGCACCTAGACCACAGGAAAAGTTGTTGCTATACCTAGCGGCAACCAACCAGGTGGTTAGTGCTGCGTTAGTAGCGGAGAGGGAGTCCGACGAGGAGTCAGCACCACCAGCAAGCGAATCCAGCGACAAGCAGGGGGCTGCTCCGGCAAGCTCTAGCCCCGACAAGGACAGCTTTGCGCAGGAACAGGGAGAAGTGCGAAAGAGGATGGTGCAGCGCCCAGTGTATTTTGTAAGTTCTCTCCTCCAGGGAGCTAGATCAAGATACTCTGGTGTGCAAAAGTTGCTTTTCGGCCTCCTCATGGCCTCGAGAAAGCTGCGCCATTACTTCCAAGCACATGAGATAACAGTGGTCACTCGCTTTCCGTTGAAGAGGATATTGCACAACCCAGAAGCAACAGGCAGGATTGTCGAGTGGGCACTGGAGCTGTCGAGCTTTGGACTCAAGTTTGAAAGTACTTCAACCATACAGAGCCGAGCTTTGGCAGAATTCATAGCTGAGTGGACCCCAACGCCCGATGAAGAAGTCCAAGAAACAAGTGTGCCCGTACAAGAAGCGACAAGTGAATGGGTAATGTATTTTGATGGTGCCTTCTCGCTGCAAGGCGCCGGTGCTGGCGTGGTACTCATCGCGCCCACCGGAGAGCACCTCAAATATGTTATCCAGATGCACTTTCCCAGGGAGCAAGCGACAAACAACACTGCTGAATATGAAGGCTTGCTTGCCGGCCTCAGGATTGCGGCCGAACTTGGGATCAGGAAGCTGATTGTGCGGGGAGATTCTCAGTTGGTGGTCCGGCAAGTAAACAAGAGCTATCAAAGCCCTTTGATGGAAGCTTATGTCGATGAAGTGAGGAAGCTTGAGGAGCACTTTGAAGGTTTGCAAATGGAGCACGTCCCGAGAGCTCAGAACGAAATAGCAGATGGCCTTTCGAAGTGTGCTTCGATGAAGTTACCTGTGGAACCAGGGACCTTTTTGCTCAAGCTGACTCAACCATCCGTTACACCATCAATCGGGCAGTCCAAAAAGAGAAAGTTGGTCTCCGGTGACTACTTGCCGGCGGATCTCCCCGAAACCGCCGCCAAGGTCCCCAAGATCAACAACCAGAACGCTGAGGAACAGTTCGCTCCTGCAGATCTTCGGGTCTGTACAGTTGAAGCAAGCGTTCCCGACAAGCCTCGCCCCGGCGAGCTTGCCGGGGGACCATCAACTCCGGCAGAACCAGAGGTCCTTGCCGTAGAAGCTGAGGTTCCCGCAGCGGCCCTCATGCCTTTAGTCCTTGCCGTCGAGCCTCAGGCTCCGGCATGGGCGCAGCAGATCGTCCGTTTTCTTCAAACTGGAGAACTTCCCGATGACCCAGAAGAAATAGAGAAGATAACCAGGCAGTCAAGTATGTACCAGTTCGTGGATAACGAGCTGTACAGAAGAAGGCTCAATGGTGTCAGATTGAAGTGCATCTCCAGGGAAGATGGACAGAAGCTGTTGGCAGAAATACACGGAGGCATATGCGGCCACCACATTGGCGCAAGGGCGCTTGCCGGGAAAGCTTTCCGGCAAGGGTTCTTTTGGCAAGAAGCCCTCCAAGATGCAACTGCACTAGTAACCAAGTGTGAAGCGTGCCAGTTCCATGCAAAGCAGATTCATCAACCAGCTCAAGCTCTCCAAACAATCCCTTTGTCCTGGCCCTTCTCGGTCTGGGGGCTCGATATCCTCGGCCCTTTCCCTCGTGCTGTCGGGGGCTTTGAGTACTTGTACGTTGCAATCGACAAGTTCACAAAGTGGCCAGAAGTGGAACCAGTGAGAAAGGTGACAGCACAGTCAGCAGTCAGGTTCTTCAGGTCGATTGTTTGCCGTTTCGGAATCCCTAACAGGATCATCACCGATAACGGTACACAATTCACTAGTCGCACCTTCATGCAGTACGTCCAGGACCTTGGCGCCAAGGTCTGTTTCGCTTCTGTTGCTCACCCAAGGAGCAACGGTCAAGCGGAGAGGGCCAATGCTGAAGTGCTGCGCGGACTTAAGACAAGGACCTTTGACAGGCTGCGCAAGTGCGGAAGAAATTGGATAGAGGAGCTACCGGCGGCTCTTTGGTCAATCAGAACGACACCAAGTCGAGCCACCGGACAGACACCCTTTGCTCTAGTCTATGGAGCAGAGGCAGTTCTCCCCACGGAACTCGTATACGGATCTCCTCGAGTGCTCGCTTATGATGAGCTCGAGCAAGAGCAACTGCGACAAGATGATGCATTGCTCCTCGAGGAGGGACGTCTCCAGGCTGCTGTACGAGCTGCTCGATACCAGCAAGCCTTGCGCCGCTACCATAGCCGCAAGGTTAAGGCCAGGAGTCTCGAGGAAGGCGACCTTGTTCTTCGGCGTGTTCAGTCCGCCAAGAATTCCAACAAGTTGACGCCGAAGTGGGAAGGCCCTTATCGGGTGAGACAAGTTACGAGGCCCGGCGCTGTCTGCCTCGAGACCGAAGAAGGCTTACCGGTGAGCAACTCCTGGAACATAGAGCATCTTCGCAAGTTTCACCCATAAGGCGCGGTTGCCGTGATCCGCTCCGGCAACCACCTTTTGTACAAGCTTTGCCGCTGTTGCATGTAACCCTTTGTACAAAGCCGGGCTCAGACCCCGTGCATCAGTAAAGTTCTTGTGTTTTGCGCTGATTGCCTTTTGCATGCTCTTCTTTGACATTTGCGTGTTTTGTTTGGCATTTGGTACAACACTCAAGTAACCGGTAAGCATTAGCACGCCGAAAGGCCATATACTTGTTTCTCTCTTCTATTTCCTTGCCTCTTAAGCAGAAGGAACGTTCCTCGCGCACAAGTTTGCCGGGGGGGAAGGAGGTGGAGGAGGAACCAAGTGCTGTCCAAGAAAGAGAAGCCTTACCGGGAAGCAAGCAATATATGAAAGCTAAGTTATTAGAGTTTGGCCAGTTCAAATTTTTGAAATTTTAGTTGTCTTCCTTGAACGATCACACTTTGTATGGAAAACCTGTGCGCGGAGGAACCTACCCGTAGCTTGCCGCACCCTTATCTTGTTTCCGAGTTCGCTCAACGATTTAAGTGAGCTGCGACAAGTGTCGCGCCCTTGCTTCGTTTCCGAGTACGCTCAGCAAGTTAAGTGCGTTGCGACTAGCCGCGGCGAGGTTGCTTGCCGGTGAGACCTTGGCCAGCAGGCTGCTCAGAGTCCAGCACTCAGCGCTCGCGGCAAAGGCCCCTCGCCGGCAAGTTCCCCGGGAGCGTAGGGTGAAAAACATACAAAGTCAAGGATTAAGACAAGGAAGATAACATTGCGCTGATTGATCAAAATGAGATAAATATCTTACAAAAGATAACTTGTCGCAATGATTAATGAGTTCATAACACCCTATGCAGCAACAAAAAGAGATAAAGATAATGGAGGCCTAATCTACGCGGTCGCCCTCAATCCTGGAGATCTTAGCCACCTTGGCAATGATGTGGGCGACCTGCTCCTTCAGCGCCTCCATGTCCGCGTCAGCCGGCAAGCTGCGAAGAACGTTGGTGAGGTTTATGCCCGGGTTGCGGTACACGATCTTCGTCAGCACGCGCTCCAGAGTTCCCGTGCAGAGTAGGCGCGTCTCCTCGGCCAGTTGCGCGGGGATCTTCTTCCGCAGATCTGCAAGGGCCGGCACGATTCCCCTGAAGAAGAGGCTGAGCTTGGCGCTGTGAGGGAGGTTTGGATCCGGGGAGTAGATGAGGTGCTCCAGCTTCAACGCCAGCAGCTCCTGGTCGATGTTGGACGCACAAGATACTAAGTCCTCGGTCCATACCTCAACGGTTTTGCGGAAGAGCTCAGCCGCCTTGTTGGCGCTGTCCACCAAGGTCCGCTCCTTGCGGAGCTCCTCCTTCAACTTGGTCTCCCGAGCCCGGGCAGCGTCGAGTGAATCCTTCAGTGTAGAGACCTTCAACTCCAAGTCCTCGATGGAGTCCTTGGCGGCCTTCAACTCGTCGCCCCTCTCAGAAAGACGCACCTGGAGTTCTGAATTGGTGTGGGCGTCCTTCTCGCGCTCCGTGATAAGCGCGGCGACCTTCTCCGCGCTCACCTTCAGCGACTTCTCCAGCTGCACGACCTTGGCGGCAAGCTCCTTCTTGGCGGTCTCCGCGGCAGCCGCGGCGGCTTTTGCCTCCTTCAGTTCCCCGCCAAGGGCCTCCTCCCGAGCGGCAAGGTCCTCCTCGTGGGAGTCGAGGTTGACCTTCCGCTGCGCGAGTTCTCCTTCTCGCCGGGACAGCTCCACCCCGGCGAGCCGCTGCTGCTCTTCGGCCTCAGCTTTCTCCAGCACCCACTCCTGATATTCGCCGGCGAGTTGCTCGCGCTCCTCCGCCACCTCGCGGAGGGCAGCCTGGTTGGCGGCGCTGAGCTCCGCCGCGCGCTTCTCCATCTCCGCGGCGGCCTTGGCGGCAAGGGCTTCCCGGGTAGCAAGCTTCGCCTGCCTGGCCCGGTAAAGGGCCAGAAGCTGGTGAAGCAGCTTCTCCTCCTCGGGCCCTTCACTCCCGCCGGGCGCCTCGACAATCTTCAAGCCCGCGGAGGCGAGGACCTCCCCGTCAAACGCCTCGCCCTCCGCGGGAGCTCGTGACGAAGACCCCCAAGGCACCTGGATGAAGACGCCGTTGGGGGCTTCGAGATAGTAGCCCTGCTCCTTGCCGGCAGAGGGGTCGGCGGCCGGCGCAGCACTTGATGCTCCCGCCGCCTCCGGGTCGGCGGTGCGGTCGCCGTCCCCCTCCCCGGCCGCTGCGTCTGCAGCCGGAGCGGTCTCCTGCGCGGCCGGCTCGGCGGCTCTCGCCGTGTCCTCGGCGACAGGGACGTCGCCGCCGCCGCCCTGCGCGCCCTCCTCCTCCTCGATGTTGATGACTTCCGTCTCCATCGGCTCGGGGGGAGGAAGATCTAGAAGAATAAGAAGCAAAGGAAGCTCAAACAAATATCCAAAAAGAAACAACGCCAAGAAGACAAAATTACAAGACCTACCTTGGCGGACGTCATCAGCGGCGGGCTCCCTCGCCGGGGAGCTCTGCCTTGGCGGAGTGGCCGCCCTCGCCGGGCTGCTCGCCCTTGGCGGGGTACTCGCCCTTGGCGGAGTACCCGCCCTTGGCGGAGCGCTCTCCCTTGCCGGGGAGTTCGGCCTTGGCGGGGACGGCGGGGCCTGCTGCACCTCGGGGGCGGTCTCCGGACGCTCCTGCCGCTGTAGCTCCGCCTCTGCACAAGTCAAGACAAAGACATCAAGATATTGAAACAAGACAAAATACCCAAGCGCGTCCCGACGAGCGGGATGATGGAACCCAGACTTACGCTGGGGGCTGCGCTGGGGGCTGCTCCTCGGAGCAGCGCTCGGGTCCGGCAGGCTTGGCTCCGGCGCGTCCCCAGTTGCCGCGGTGGCCGAGTCTTCCGCGACCTCAACCACAGGCGCCTTGGCTTTCTTCGCCACGCGCTGAACCAAGGTCCTGAAATCAAAGCAACAAACAAAATTAGCATCAACAATAATCAAGACGGAACTTGAGAAGGCGTAAGATCTTGGATTCTTACTCCTGATCCTCCTCGTCGTCCTCGCTCAAGGCGGAGAAGTCATACTCCACCTGGGGCGCGTCTGCACGAGGAGCGGAAGACGAAGATTCCCTCGGGCGCTTGGCGGTCCCTGGGGCTGGGGGCTGCGAAGACCCAACCCCTGTGGTAGCCGGAGCCCGGGGAGCAGGCGGAGCCGCCGCTCCGCTCCGAGAAGACCCCTGTCGACTCGACGCCTGCTTGCGGGGCGCCTCCGTCGTGGCCCGCGCGCGGGCCGCCTCCGCTGTGGCTGGTGCGCCGGTCGCCCCCGGCGCAGCTTGGCTCCCCCCCGGAGCTGCCCGGCGAGCTGGTTGTTGCCGGGGCGCCTGCGCCCTCTCTCCCGTCGCCGTCTTGCGGAGACGCTTCGGTGGAGACCGCCTTGGGCTTGCTGGGGGCGGGGAGGTCTCCGACGAGGAGAGGTCGTCGGCGTAGAGCTCCGTAGATCCGTCGGAGTCCTCGGCCTCCTCATCCTCCTCCTCCCCGGCTGGCTCGCTGGGCCCAGCGCCCTGCGCTGCGGCCTCTTTTCCTTTGGCGCCTCCGCTCCCTCCGGCGCCTCCGCTCCCCGCGGCGCCTCTGTTCCCTCCGGCAGCGCCATCCCTTGCCGCGGCCTCGGCCACGATTCCGTGGATCCCGGAGTGCCTCAGAGAGGGGACCCCGGCGAGCGCGTCGGGAGGAAGTTGCAGCAGTCTGCGGATCTCCGCCTCCTCCGCCTGGCTGGACGCGTCCGCAGCCTCCGCCTCTTCAGGCGTATATCCAAAATCTCCTGCCGCTGCGGCTGCAGCGGCCTCTTCAGCCCGAGAAGCCATGTATGCAAGCTCCTGTTCGGTGGTGTCCCGCGTGTGCTCCTTGATGTCATCCTTGTTCTTCGCCACCTCCATGAGGTTGTCGAAGAAGCTGAGGACGTCTATGGGCTTGGGCGGAATCCACGTGCGGTCCACGCCGTGCGAATCACACGCGGGCATCATAGCGCAGAGACGGTCCCGGACTGTGCTGTTGCAGAGGGGCACCACTCCCCGGGGAGGTCTGAACCACTCAGGGTGGGCCGGGTCGTACTTGAATAGTTCCCGGACCATCCCCTTCAGCTCCAGCGTCGTGAAGTTGAAGTTTAGCCCAGGGCGCAGCCTCATTATATCCGCCGGGCCGCCGTACTCCCAGGCCGGCCTTTTCCTGTCTTGGAGAGGGGCGATGCGGCGGCGGAGGAAGTCTGTGCCTACTTCAGCGACGGACAGCCTGGCGGTCCGAAGACGAAGAATCCGGACGAGGGCGACGTCGAGCTTGATGTCGTCCGAGTCCAGCTCGCTCCAATCCCTGCCGCGCACGATGGGCGTTGTGCGCGGCGCGGTGAAGGGCTGCGGCTCGTCCTCAACAATCCAGCACCAGTCTGCACGCCACTCCTCCCACTTGCCGCGGAGCTCCCCCGGCAAGTACGACTCCTTCTTGTTCAGACGAAATACCCAAGAAATTCCCCCGGAGAGGGGGGCGCCGGCCTCTGCTCTAGGAGTGAAGAAGTGCCTAAACAGCGCTACGTTTGGGTGTATTCCTATGAAGTTTTCGCACATATGTGCGAAAACCGCCATTGTGAGGATGGCGTTGGGGGTGAAGTCAAGAAGGTGGAGGCCATAGGTGTGCATGACGTCGCAGAAGAAATCAGAGAAAGGAGGGCAAAGACCGCAGTGAAAGAAGGCTGCGAAGAAGTAGTACCCGCCGGGGTAGATGTCCTTGGCGGCGGCCGGATAAGCTTGAGTGCGGGGGTGCGCCTTGGTTTCCTTGGCCCAGAACAAGTAATACTTGTTCCAGAGCTCCCGCGCGCCGAGCTTCGGCGGGAAGACGAGGTTCCGCTTCCGATACGCGGCGAGCTTCGCCGCTTGCTCCGACTTCTCCCTCTTGGCCTTCTCCGCCTTCGCCTTGTCGGTCTTCGGGGCCATGGCGGACGCGGCGGAGGAAGGGGGACGAAGAGCCTGGCGACGCCGGAGATGCTGACGGCGGCTGCGGAGGTGTGGAGGCGGAGCGCAAAGGGACCTCTGGAGGAAGAAGAAGATGCAATGAAAGCGCAAGGAGGGGAATCGCTCCTGCTTCCTCTGCTTTTTATGGGGAAGTGGGGGGCGTTTCGCTCTTTCCATTAAGAGAACGTGGGCACGTCCCATCCCACGATGCCGCAATCGACGCGTGCCGTTACGGGGGGATGCGGCGGATACGGAAGTGGATTCGGCGCGCCGTGGGCCACGTGTGCCCGTGCACTGTTTTGGGCCTGGCCCAACAGCGCTCGGCACCGTGTGTGGCCCAGGCCCGGGGGCTCCTGTCGGTGTACTAAGGTAGGGGTACCTCAGTACCCCAACTTGTGCACGGGCAGTCGCAGCTTCCCGCGGCAGGGTTTACCACGCGCTCGCCGGAGACCTTCCTGCTCCTTATCAAACCATTCAAAAACAAAGTATGCAAGAAAGAAGATCGAGACCCCGGCAAGTGGAGCTTGCCGGGAAGGCCGTACCAGGCTCAAGATTACCTCACTAACACAAGGCCCTGGCAAGAGGAGCTTGCCAGGAAGACTAGAAGATTCCATCATAGAAGACACGCCTCGGCGCTATATGCGTCCCGGCGAGGGCCCGGGGAGCGGCAAGCTCCCGGGCCCGGCAAGATCAAGACCCCGGCAAGGTGCTTGCCGGGAGGGTTGCGCTGTGTGCCCGCGCTCCAGCTCATCGGCCCACGCGTCGCCCTGGGACCTATCCAGGGACGCGTGGCGGATGGCTGTGCAGCCTGGGGGACACGATGGCACTCCACGGTGGTGGATCCATCGCCGTGGCAGACGGAGACGCAAGGGCGGGAGCTTTTGGGGTCGACGGCGACGGGCATTAAATGCCCTTGTCCCCCACTGTCAAAGTAGGTAGCGGCCACTGTTCCCGCACTGTTACAACTACCACCTCTTTTACGTTTTTACCCCTTTCTCCTACGTTGACACCTGTCGGTGACCCCTTGCACTATAAAAGGAGGCCCATGCACAACGTGGAGGGGGTTCGGAACCTAGATCACTCATACGCTTGGTGTAGCTGCTTCTTCAAGCTCCCGAGCACTCCAACTCAATACACAACTAAGCAGGAGTAGGGTTTTACGCGTCTACCGCGGCCCGAACCTGGGTAAAACTGCCCGCGTGCTCGCTAAGATCTGCTCTTCGTGCTCCCTCCGCCCTCGTACCGCACAGACAAAGGGGCTCCGGTCCCATAGGTGTTCGTGGCGGACAGTTTCCCCCGACACCGGGATGCCCAGTCCCATGCTCAAAATCCTAATAATTAAACAAAACTCCCCCAGGGCTGTTGCTAGTTTGGACGGTATCCGTTGTTTCGGGCTAGCCATGGAGTGTGCTTGTTGGTGGTTGGGGAGTATAAACTTTACCATTCTGTTTGGGAACCGCCTATAATGTGCGTAGCATGGGAGATATCGAGATTCTTGGTTGTTATGTTGACAATGAAAGTATACCCCTCAAAATGTTATTCATCTCTATTTAAAAATCGAGCTCTTGCACCTCTACAAATCCCTGCTTCCCTCTGCGAAGGGCCTATCTATTTACTTTTATGCTGAGTCATCATCCTCTTATAAAGAGCACCAGTAGGAGATCACCTCTGTCATTTGCATGTATTACTATTAATTTGCATTGAGTATGATCATGACTAGATCTCTTTTACCATGATGAATTACAATGTCTAGTCAGTCCTTGATCTTTAAAGGTGCTCTGCATTTATATTTTGCGGTCTCAGAAAGGGCTAGCGAGATACCATCTTGTTATATCATATCATGATTGTTTTGAGAAGGTGTTGTCATCCGAGGTTTATTATTATTGCTCGCTAGTTGATTATGCCATTGATGTGAGTAGACATGAGACCTGCAAGTTATTGTGAATGTGGTTAGTTCATGATCTTTGGTGAAAACCTGAATGTTGGCTTACATATTTACAACAACAAGAGCAAACAGAGTTTGTCAAAGTTTTTATTTATCACTTTCATTTTATCAACTGAATTGCTTGAGGACAAGCAAAGGTTTAAGCTTGGGAGAGTTGATACGTCTCCAACGTATCTACTTTTCCAAACACTTTTGCCCTTATTTTGGACTCTAACTTGCTTGATTTGAATGGAACTAACCCGGACTGACGCTGTTTTTAGCAGAATAGCCATGGTGTTGTTTTTGTGCATAAATAAAAAGTTCTCAGAATGACTTGAAAATCCACGAAGAATTATTTTGGAAAATATAAGAAATATATGCGGAAAGATCTATGTCAGGCGGCCCACACCCTGTCCATGAGGGTGGGGGGCGCGCCCCCTCACCAGGGCGCGCCCCCTCACCAGGGCGCGCCCCCTACCTCGTGGCCCCCTGGCGCTCCACCGACGTATCTCCGGACCCCATATATTCACTCTCGGGGAGGAAAAAAATCAGAGAGGAAGAATTATCGCGTTTTACGATACGGAGCCGCCGCCAAGCCCTAATCTCTCTCGGGAGGGCTGATCTGGAGTCCCTTTGGGGCTCCGGAGAGTGGAGATCGTCGCCATCGTCATCATCAACCTTCCTCCATCACCAATTCCATGATGCTCACCGCCGTGCGTGAGTAATTCCATCATAGGCTTGCTGGACGGTGATGGGTTGGATGAGATCTATCATGTAATCGAGTTAGTTTTGTTAGGGTTTGATCCCTTGTATCTACTATGTTCAGAGATTGATGTTGCTATGACTTTTCTATGCTTAATGCTTGTCACTAGGGCCCGAATGCCATGATTTCAGATCTGAACCTATTATGTTTTCATGAATATATGTGTGTTCTTGATCCTATCTTGCAAGTCTATGGTCACCTACTATGTGTTATGATCCGTCAACCCCGAAGTGACAATAATCGGGACAACTCCCGGTGATGACCGTAGTTTGAGGAGTTCATGTATTCACTATGTGTTAATGCTTTGGTCCGGTACTCTATTAAAAGGAGGCCTTAATATCCTTTAGTTTCCAATAGGACCCCGCTACCACGGGAGGGTAGGACAAAAGATGTCATGCAAGTTCTTTTCCATAAGCACGTATGACTATATTCGGAATACATGCCTACATTACATTGATGAACTGGAGCTAGTTCTGTGTCACCCTAGGTTATAACTTCTACATGATGAATTGCATCCGACATAATTCCCCATCACCGATCCAATGCCTACGAGCTTTTCACATATTGCTTGTTGCTTATTTACTTTTCCGCTGCTACTATTACAAAAACACAATCGTTACTTTTATTGTCGTTACCGCTATCTCCATATTACTTTGCTACTAAACTACCTTGCTGCAGATACTAAGTTTCCAGGTGTGGTTGAATTGACAACTCGGCTGCTAATACTTAAGAGTATTCTTTCGCTCCCCTTGTGTCGAATCAATAAATTTGGGTTGAATACTTTTACCCTCGAAAACTGTTGCGATCCCCTACACTTGTGGGTTATCACTTAGCAGCTGAAGTCCAAAACGGCCTATTCAAGCCGGACAGCCTATCGGTCGTTAAAACCGCGGACACAACTAAACGTGTCCGGCATGCGCCTCAGTGCGGCAGCTTAGATGAAGCTGACCTAGATTAGCAGTCATGCCCCCATCGAGTGCCCCATAAGGTGATAGCATACGTGCCTCGTACACATAATTATGCCCTCAAAATTCCTTGGGCGGTGTTGGGGGCACACTACATACACATAGTCCATAGTTCGGCTTGACACTATTCAGACTCTTAAATTATCTTTCAAGGTTCACTAAACGAACAGGTTCCATTTATGGCCACAGTGGATTTGTTTTCTTTTCCAGGCTTTTTCTTTTTTTTTACAGATGGCCATCACACTGCCCCCTTCAAGGACACATCACAGAGGAGAAACGGCGCAGACGTGCAGCAAGGACCCGCTAATGTTTCTTTTTAGATTAGGACCCTGTGTAAACATTTTTTCTCTTTTTGTTTTATACTTTTCTGGCATGTAAAATGTCCAAGGCAGTTATCGGCATTATCTTTAAGTTTACGGCTCGCCGTGCTATAATGGGATATTATAGAAATAGCTTGGTTCATATTAAGTTTGGAGTTTTATTCTCTCAACACATGTGTTCTCTCCCCATGTCAGATTGCCACATGTGCCTTGTCAACAGGGTCCATTACCAGGGGCTGTATTCAGCCCGGTATATGTCGAAAAGTCCGAACACCTATAAGGAGTGTTCGTCGTACTGGATATTTTCCCTATATGCATCAGTTCCGAATCATGTCTTGGGTCAATAATTGGGTTGCCCAGCTCTTGAGCTTACCCCTACGTTCCCGATTATTCGGCTAGGGTGTAAAGGGAGAACTACTGCGATTGTACTTCTGGCTCGTCCGGTCAAGTACCTCAGTAGAGAAAGCCGAAAAATGACTGTCATGATATGTAAGAACCTGGTCCGTGATCCGGTGACTTAATGATATACTATGAACGATGGAGATCTACCCCGTGTTATACGAAGGGTTGGTTTTTTCGCTCAGCTGTGTGCAAATGGATGCCTTAATTCAGAAATATCATATCCGCACCAGGGGCTAGTACCTAGCCCCACTTGTCAAACTCCTATGGCTAAGTGAAAGCAATAACGCCGCATAGTCTGGTTGCCTGGTTCGCTCCGCATACACCTCCTACACGTACCAAGACATAGGATAAAGAGTGTCTACACATATGACCGAACACCCCAGTACTATGTACATGGGGGCTGAAGCCGACGACTGGAAACTTTCATATTTAAATAAAAGCCACACAGGAGGTAAAAGTCGCTCATATTATAATAGCGCAAAAGTTATATACAATTACTCAAAGATAACATCCTTTGAGCACTGGCCTTCTACAAGGCGGGCGCCTTCTATGACGTCCACAAAGTATTTCTCCGGCTTGCGGTGCTCCTTGCCTACGGGCGGGCCAGCAGTAGCTATATCCTGCGCCTTCATCTTCGCCTAGTGCACCTTCACATGGACGAAGGCCATCCGAGCACCCTCTATACAGGCCAAACGCTTCAACGCGTCGACCTGCGGACTCGCTTCAACGAGCCGCTTCACCAATCCGAAGTAGCTACTTGGGATTGGCTCGGCGGGCCACAGCTGGACTATCAAGTCCCTCATGGCCGAACCCGCCATGTTGTGTAGCTCGACCAGCTGCTTCAACTGGTCGTTGAGGGGCACCGGGTGTTTTGGCGCATAGAATTGCGACCAGAACAGCTTCTCTGTGTCGTTCCCCTCCTGGGCTCGGAAGTACTGGGCGGTGTCAGCGCTGCTCCTCGGAATATCAGCAAACACGCCTGGAGAACTCCATAACCATGTCAGCCCAAGGTACTTCCGCCCTCCGAAGATGCTCTGTAAGAGAAAAGTCCTACCAGATGCTATCTCCCGCGCCTGTTTGATTTCTTCATAGGCGCTGCGCGACTCACTTCGCGCATCCTAGGCAGCCTTAACTGCCGCATTCAGCTCGGATGCTTGTTCCGACGTCGTCGACTCCAATGCCTCGCAGTTGCGAATAGCATCTTTGAGTTCGTCCTCGACTTGGGACACCCGAGCCACGTGTTGTTGGCACGCGGCCGTTCGACAAGCTCTTTGTCGGCGATTGCCCTGCTTGCCTCGGCCTCCTTCTTGGCCTTCGCAAGCTCGCCCTTGAGGGCCTCGAGCTCAGTGGCGCCAACTGTGTAATACAGAATATCATAAAAGAGTTTATACTCATACCCAATTAGTTAGTCTTCTTGACATCTTAATTTTTTAATATGCATACCTTGCATTTCATCTAAACGCTAGTTGACGCGGTCGAGGTCCTCGATGGCCAACAAAAGCTTCCGATTTAGTTCGGCAACTTCTGCATCTCGTGCAGTTGCCGCAACTAGTGAAGCATGTTCAAATACAGAAGCATGCAGTTTAGCTCTATAACATGCTATACTATGGATACTTCGTCCGATTCTGTTCAGAATCACACAAAGCATCGGAGGCTACTAGCTATATATGTGCATATAAAACAAATAAAGTTCCATAAAGAACATTACATTGCTTACCTCAAAGCCTATTAACAAGTTGTTAAAGGCTTCATTCAGTCCGCCTTTGACGGACTGAATCTTCTTCATCACCGCACCCATCATGGTGCGGTGCTCCTCCATGACGGAAGCACTCTGTAGTGCTCCCTCCAGAGGGTCCGACCCCTCCGGATTGACCCCGGGCGTCGTCGTATCCTCCCCCGCCTTGGGGGTCTGGTCTTCGGACCCCGGAGCCGCGCTAGGCTCCGGATCAGTATTCGGCAGGGCCCCGGACTGTCTAGGCCCCCGTCTTCGGTCTCCATGGGGATTGTTTCCCCATGGTCAGCGGCAGCCAAGGTGTTACCCTCGGTCGCCCTGTCACTTGCCCCGTCCCCATCTCCTTGAGCGGAAGACACACGCTAGGAGGACACTTTAGTGTCCCCGCCGGTCACGGACGAAGGAGCTCGGACCAGCGGATCACTCTCCGCCTCTCCAGGCGCTAGAGAGTTCCCCTCCGATAAGGAGGCGTCGGGGTGTCCTTGGGGAGGGTTGTAGGACAGCATGTGAGAAATACTAAGTAAGCATTAAAATGCTAAACAAATAAGGTGCAGCAATTAATATATCCGGACAAACTTACGTTTCGGTCGGGGGCTTCTCCCTGAGCTTCACCACAAAGCTATGTTCAGACGATGAGTCCGAACGAGCGGAGAGGTTCAGCCTCTTGCGGGGTGCGGCCGTGCCCGCATCAGCGGCAGTCGCCCTCTTCCTCCCCCTGCCTTGTGCAGGAGGCTCTTCTTCTTCTTCGTCATCCTCCTCCTCTTTGGAGGAGAGGATGTTGATCTCCTCGGACTTCCCATCCGCTGGCCGGGGGCCACCCTCGGCCTCCTTACTCTTCTTCTTGGACTTCTTGATCGGCGCATTGTACGGTGCCGGGACCAGCATCGCCGTCAGTCGAGGCGTCTCTGGGTCTTTGGGCAAAGGCGTCGGACACTTAATCTGGATTGCCTTCTTTGTCCAGTCCTGTATATCACGCAAAAACTCCAATTCATATTATCATCAAATAAGAAAGGGGATGTATGTTCGGCAGAATTTTTTATTACCTCTTGAGCGGTGAACGCGGTACTATAGCCCGCGTCCTCGGTTTCCTTCGGCCACTCCTTCTGGCTCTTGAAGAGATGCTTCCAGATCTTTTTGTGCGTAAAGCCGAAGATATGCTTCAAGGGCCGGTCTCCTGCCGGATCAAACTCCCATAGGAAGGAGTCCCAGCTTTGTAAGGAAGGACAAGCCGGGCCAGCATTACCTGGACCACGATCGAGAGCTTATAGCCCTTGGAAATCACGCCAGACACACGGCCCTGGAGTGTCGTCACCTCAACCTGAGACCTCCAGTTCGGGCTCCTATCTGTCCAGGAGGTCAACCTCTCCGGGGGTCCAGATCTGAAAGCAGGTTCCGTCGCCCATTTGGCGTCGCGGGGTTTAGTGATATAGAACCACTCCTGCTGCCAGACCTTGTTCGCCTCCACGAACGACCCTTTTGGCCAAGTTGCATTCGGGGGCTTGCTTATCATAGCACCCCCGCACTTCGCGTGTTGCTCGTCCACCACCTTTGGCTTCACGTTGAAGGTTTTGAGCCATAGGCCAAAGTGTGGGGGAACGCGAAGGAAAGCTTCACACACCACTATAAAAGCGGAGATGTGGATAATTGAGTTCGGGGCTAGATTGTGGAAATCTAGCCCGTAGAAAAACTGCAAACCCCGAACAAAGGGGTGGGCGGAAACCCTATCCCCCTAACAAAGTGCGAGAGAAACACGACTCTCTCACCCGCCTCTGGGACGGGAACCACCTGGCCCTTGGCAGGGACTCGGTGCGCAATGTCAGCAGCGAGATAGCCCGTGCTCCGAATATCCTCCACGGTTTTCTCAGTAACCGTAGAGGCCTCCCACTTGCCCCTGGCGCCGGATCCAGCCATTGCTGGGGAAGGAAGTAGTGGTTGAGGAACGGAGAACTACGGGTGCAAGAGATGAAGGTGCTGGGGATAGGAAGATTGGAGAACTCGAGCTTGAGGAAAGCGTGGGGCTCATGAAAGGGATATGTATCCTTTTATAACGCTATGAATACAGAACGTCTCCCCACTTTACCCGTAAACCTCGCCGGTTCCCAAAGCGGTCGTGCGTAATGCGCGGTTTGGATGCTCACGTCACATTGGTAAGGATCCCCTAATAAGCGGGCACGATCTCTGCATTGATAGGACGTGCCAAAGGGGAGTATGCCTCGAAACGCGAAACTAGGACCAAGTAAAACGGTCTGGTATATTAGTGGGATGGACGCGACGCTTCATCAAAAAGTTGTCAGTAAAGACACATTATTCATTTTTCTTTCGATGCCTTGCCTTCGAGGCTAAGGGTTGTACTAACCATGCAGAGCCGAACACAATACACCTTTTTTTGCAGAAGATATATTCGGAAGAAGGAACCCGCCTTGCAATGCCGAAGACAATACGGAAGCCGAACTCATCGTCATCGAAGACAGGTTCAGGGGCTACTGAGGGAGTCCTGGATTGAGGGGTCCTCATGTGGCCGGATAACTCGTGGTGGGTCGGACTGGTGGGCCGTGAAGATTATTGTTGAAGATCGTCTCTCATATCCGGATAGGACTCATGTACGTATAATGGCAGGTTTTAGGTTCAGGTGTAATCTTTCCTTCATCTGCAAGATGGTTATGCACAAACCCTAGGCCCCTCCAGTGCACATATAAACTGGAGGGTTTAGTCTGTAGAGGCTAGAGAATCATAACATCCTCATAGGCTAGGCTTTAGGGTTTAGCCATTACGATCTTGAGGTAGATCAACTCTTGTAATCATATTCATCCAGATTAATATAGCATGAAGTAGGGTATTACCTCGATCGAGAGGGCTTGAACCTGGGTAAACATCATGTCCCCAGTCTCATGTTATCATCGATCCTCAGACGCATAGTTCGGGACCCCCTACCCGAGATCCGCCGGTTTTGACATCGACAGCCGGCTCTCATCGACAACTTCTTCAAGCAACAAGACCCTCCGCCCAACTTTTCCAAGTTGCCCGGAGGCTCGGAGGCTACACCCAGCGGGTGCGCTTGCGCGCCCCCACTCAGAACATGCCACGCCTGTTGGACGCCCGCCACTCGCTGTAACCGGCAGCCTCGACGCCATCGTCAGCACCAACAATCGTGAAAATCCTTCGCCCAAGTTTTCCAAAGTTGCCCGGAGGCTCGGAGGCTACAACCAGCGGGTGCGCTAGCGCGCCCCCGCCAGAAGCAAATCGCGCCGGTTGCGGTCCGCAGCCTGCCGTCATTGACATCTTATACATCGACGCCCACTAAAAGACCTCTGGTCAACTTTTCCAAGTTGCCCGAAGGCTCGGAGGCTACTGTCGGGGGAATGACCCCCCGGGTACCCCAAAGACGGCGAAATAACGCTTCAAGACATCGGGGGGGCAACACCCCTCAGTCCAACTGCTTCGGCCGGCTCGCCACCCGGTCGCTGCAGGCGGCCCCCTATCCGACTACCCCGGCCGGCTCGCCACCTGGCTGCCTGGCCGGCTCCCCGTCCGGCTACTCCAGCCGGCCTGCTACATGAGTCAACCACTGCAGCTCCGACCCGACACAGACAAGATGGTCGTACCGTGGCATCATCTACAGTGTACTTGTCCTCTGGGCACTATTTTATAAAGTGTCCAGAGGACAACCAGCCATGCCTCATACCTGGCTTGGTTTGTAAGCTACCTTACAACCAACGCCATGTCCCATGCCCACCTAGCTTACATCCAAAGCTACTCACACTATATATATGAGCACACATCCATCAATCGAGGAGGATGGAGTCCCTCACACATGGATCCATGCCCAGCCACTCACACGGCCACAAGCGCCATGGCCACCACACCACACACTTATGCTCATATGCATATATACGACATCAGGTGCCCATGGCACTGATCTCAGATACAGCTTCAAGAGCAACTCTGTACTGTTACGTATATTCTGCAATTAATATAAGGAGGCGAGGAATCACCAAACGACCCGGCTGAGGCCAGGCTGGCTATTAACATGTATTTTTTGGAAACATGCCCTCGTTAAATGATGTATCCATGCCACTTAATTCACTTTCATGTAAATAAAATAAATGTGCGCCTAGAGATGCCCATTAACGGTCTGGATTTGGCGACCTCACCGATCAGCGGCACGGCCTATCCATGGGCCACGCAAGCTAGCTAGCCGCACTCCTCAAGAGGTTGTTCTCTCAACCATGCCGCCTACCATCTGTCTATATATACAAGAGATAGTCATCCGTCCGCGTGCCGGGTGCGTGTGTGACTTGGACCTGGATGAGGAGGAGGTTCTTGTTTAGGGGGAAATATCTGGTGCACCGGAGCTTGTGGTGCTACCGGTGCACCGAACTCACATTATGATTTAAAATGTTCAATTTTTTTTAAAAAAAAAATAGCACACTTACACTACATCAATGTAGGTTGTCACAAATTTTCAAATAAAAATTTGAGACATAACTTGAAACACAAAAATAACAAATTCTACACTGAATAGTACATGACACAACTTGGGCTTTAGATTTGGCCCATTATCACACTGATGTCAAATTTGTCATTTTCATATCTCAAAAAATATTTCAAATTTTTACACAAAATTTTATGACATCATACATTGATGTTGCGTTAATATGCTAGATTTTTTTCAGATTTTTAAAACATTCTATGGCATCCCGTGCACCAGTAGCACCACAAGTATGGGTGCACCAGATACATTCCCCTGGTTTGTGGTCCAACAAATCCTTTCGATCTTGTCTTCCTCTTTTTTCTCCTCGGCCCTCAACTCTTCTTTTTTCTCAACAAAAGAAATCAACGCCGGCGGTTACAGAGAATTCTTGACTACTCTTGCTGCTGATGATGAGACTGCTGTGTCATTTGGAGTGGCGGAGACAGGGGTAAGTAACCCCTTGAGGAATTTGCTTGCTAAAGCTCCCAGCAGAGGCTATGGAACTGCCCATGAAGCGGCCGTTATCAGGCAGACAATCAGTAGCCTGATCCATTGCACAAGGAACCGCGGGCGACCGAACAATGGTTGGGCGGCGGGCGGCGGGACTCGGAGCAGAGCAGAGAAGCAGCGTAGAAACAGGGGAAAGAGAGAGAATAGAGAAGCAGAGCAGAGACCGCCAAAGAGTTTGCTTGGGCTCTAAACTTGAGCTAGCTATAAACCAATCCGAATTCGATTCCTAACTCCATTTGAGCAAACATATGTCTCCTAGTCCGACCAGCACCGGACACGAACGGTCCACGGACAACACCACGTAGCTTCAATCGTACGCCCGGCCACGCCCATATAATCCAGCACCCAACAGCACCTCCACTAATACCAGGCGATCAGGTAGCACGTTAGTCAATCGGGTCGATGGCCAGCATGATGGAAGAAGCGACGTCGTTCTGGTGCCATGCGTGCAGCCGCCTCCACCAAGCCCGCGCCGGCGAAGCCGTCGCGGCGTGCCCCGTCTGCGCAGCCGCCCCAAGCGCCTCGCTCGAGAGCATCGTCGACGTCGTGGACGCCAGGACGTTCCTCAACGGCCGGCCCGCCGGCGCCCACGCCGAGCCGCTGCCCCTCGTCAAGGTCCGCGACGCGGGGCTCACCTGCCCGATCTGCCTGGACGAGCTGGAGCCCGGCGCCAGCGCGGCCGAGACGCCGTGTAAGCACGTGTACCACCCGGCCTGCCTCGCGCCGTGGCTCGAGGCCAGAGGCACCTGCCCGGTCTGCCGTACCAAGTCCGTGCCCGAGGACGATGCGGATGGCTCCCCGGACGGCCTTGTCCTCTGGGATCAGCGGAACGGCCGCTCCGCCCTCGGCCGGCGAACTGCGGGGCGGGTCCGCATGGTCGGGGTCCTCGACGAGGATGGCATGCTGATGAGGCATTGCAGCCCGCTGCCTTACCGCGCGCCGCGGAGCCTCGGCGTACTACGCGGCTTGCGCTGGATCCGGCATTGTGCCGCCAGGTTTGGCAGCCGCGCGCGCGAGCCCCGACGGGAGATCGTCTAAAGCTCCATGCAGCTGAGAAGAACAATGATGCAATTGACCTGAACAACGATATAACAACTAAAACTTTCTGCTTCGAGTGCGGTGGCGGCAAATGTTTGACGGGTTCGAGTCTTCCCTCCGATGTTGTCCGATGAGTTCGGTCGAGCGGCGGCAAGCGGCAGAAGAGCGTGGAGGATCCCGGTCGACGACCCACAAGGCCTCGGGCCGCATGGCGACCTGCTTCATCGATTTACAACGCAGCTTTGTCTGCTATGGCAATTCTTCTGTCGTGGGCATGTTGGTGTCTTCCCTCTGTCCGGCGAATCTTCAGTGGCAACGGCGTACGGCGGTGACTGTTGGTGGTTTTGCTTTTTGGTCCTTGAAGGACTCCATTGTTTTTCTTGTGGGATCTTTTTTGTAAAGTGTTGCATCAGTTGTCTTCTTGGTACCTCTAAATCATGGCTACATGTGGCTTTTTAACCCTGCTCATGAGTAAATGTATGTCGTTTATGTGAAAAAGGATATACAATTAAAACAGATGCAACTTGATACGGGGCAGTTCATAGTGTATGCCAAAAATGTCGTCTCGACTTCATCGTGTGGCTCAGTTCAATCGTATCAACTGCATCGTGTCAACTGCATACACGTTTCAACTACACCACTTGTGTCAATTTTATCGAATGAACTCATCGAGTGTATCAATTGCACCCCTCTAATATATTTGTCTCGTCTTGCTTGCTTGAGGAGAGCATAAAAACCATCAACATAAATAGGAACACATACAATGAGAGTGGGTCTCCCAGTCAAAGCCCTCTAGAGGGGGACAAAACCTCATAGAGCCCTCCTTTGAGCTTGATGGAGAACCGCACACAAGATACGCATCTCATGATCATTAGAAACGAAGACTCTGTGAATCCCATTCAAAACATCATTTGGTCAAGAAACATCCATTCTGTGACGCCCCCGATTTGACCATACACTAATCATGCACGCAAATGTGTACGACCAAGATCAGGGACTCACTGGAAGATATCACAACACAACTCTAGACACAAATTAAAATAATACAAGCTTTATATTACAAGCCGGGGGCCTCGAGGACTCGAATCCACAAGAGTCGGGGGCCTCCTTGCCCTCGATGAAGTTGGTATCAGAGCCGACTGCCTGTAGGAATCCCCCTTTCCAACTCCTTGGCCGAAGTTGAGTCTAGTCATTGCAAAACTTTACTAACATGGTTGTGTGGCCTACAGGTCCACGTCGCCATTGGGTGGTATTAGGATCTTTTACTGCTCATCTATACTCTGGGACTCTGATCTCTCTTCTATTCGGGTTAAAAGATTTTACTAACTCTGACTCTAGGTTCTCGTAACTATTTCTCCCGGAGAGTCCTCATTCCGGAAGATCACCTGCTTCGTCAGAAGATTTTGAGGATATCCCTCGATATTTTCCCGAGACCCTTATGCTCATCCCCTTTGCAATTCACTTCCACCGATATATCCCTACGGATATCAGTCTGCATTTGTCATTCTCATGATCGTTACTCGTCGCTCTTGTTGTTACAATATGCCTCGAAATATTCTCCGTTGTTTCGAGAATCCTTTGAGTTTACTGTTTTGCAGTTTTATTTCGCATAAAACCCTTACGGTTATTTCCTCACATTTATCGAGGACCCGTTCTTCTCAATTGTTCATGTGTCTCACAAAATTCTTCGGAATACTTTTCGATCTTTTGAAAATCCTCTGCAGCCTGTTACCCTTAAAATTCTTGCCTGCTTGCCTTATGGTTAATTCCAAATGACTAGTAGTCTTTGTTAACATCCCTTGTCTTAGCCATTTTGAGCCTATTGATTCAATGTGTGCGTGTGCACGCAGTCATCAGGTTATCCTTTATAAAATTATCTTTCCGGCTCAGACGTCATTCCGGACATGAGTTGGTTCTCGGCAATTCAAGCCTTTATTGATTGTCCAACTAAGTGTTTTCAACTTATCCATTCTTGATCAGAGCGTCTGCTTCCGATCCTTTGTTTTGGAAACCATAATTTCTTTCTATTTAAGCATCAGGCTAATCAGGTGATTCTTGAATCTGATGCCTCTGCATTCTTTCTTCCTCTGAGTGAGTACTGATACTCACATTAGCTCCGTTGTGGATCGCTTGATCCATTGTTGGATTGTTATCCGACAGTGTCCTTCATATTCAATCACCTTGTGAGTTCTTCCCCCGATACATAATGCCTTTGGTAAATTGTATCCTCTACTTGGCCAACCATGCTCTGCTTTCGAGCTTGTGTATTTTACTTTTGAAACTTGAGGTATAGGTTACTAAGATGCCCGATGGGTTGAACCTATGCCTTCCCCTAATCCGTGAGAACCCATAAGTTTTCACAAGTCATACTCTTGCGGTGTTCTACCAGATAAAATTCCAACACTACAGTTTTATCAAGGCGAGAGGTGAATGAAATGATATATATTAAAGAAGTGGGAGTCGACCTTGAACTTTGTGTTCATGCCCATGAAAATGATGTAGACCGTCTCGGAAGCTTCTTGCAAAATGATTATCCAGCTGTATGATTCTTTCGGTATTCTTGAATTGATTCCTTACAGTTATGGTTCCGACCATGTTGTCCTGATCTAATATATCTGACGGAAATTCATTCCAGTGCCTCGTCTATTTTTGGCAAGGTTGAAGTATCTACTGTCACGGGTCAATGACTCGGTTCTACTTCTATCATGTTCTACCTTCGAGTATTACCCCCTGGAATCTCGAAGATGTCTTACCATTGCACCACATCTTACTAACTTTGTTGAAGTAATGTCTTTCCTTGTCGTAATCACTCTACGGGTTCTGGGTTGTTGTCAACCGAGGACACCGACTAGTGAAATTATTCCGCACTACAAATCAAATAGCCCTAGTATTTTACTAGGAAATTCTGAACTCAATCTGGTCATTCCAAGACTATCGGCCGCATCCTGGTCTTGTTATCTTTGACTGTGCTACCTTGTCCTTCTCTGGTGCACGAATTCTTCAGTGTGTGAGCACGACTTACGTCGAGCTTTCAACATCATGTTGCTTGTCTTGAAAGGCAACTTTGGTTCAGAGCTTGCACCTTTTATATTAACCCTACAACTTGCCACTTCATCATTCTCTTGCTTGTTGCCATTGTTGCTTGATAGCATCCTCTTGAAACCCCTCCCCCC
>LR738711.1:827247171-827282998 GCA_902687465.1 Secale cereale | reverse complement strand
CACTCCCTCGTCTCTCCCTCCCCTCCCGATCCAGATCGGATCGGGGCTCACCCCGTGGCCGTCGACCGGCGCAGCCTCGCGCCCCCGTCCCCTCTCCAGCATCGGCGCCCCGCCGCCTGCCGTCACCGGCGAGCACCAGCAGGCCGCCGACCATCGAGGCCCCAGCGTGGACCGGAGCATCGCCGCCGCCCTAGTTCTGCAGGGCGCCGTGCTCGGCCCCCATGCCGCCCGATGACCCTCTATCGTGGGCGAGCCACTCGACGGCGACGACCTCCCTGGACTCGCGCCGGCCCCACCTCCTTCAGGCGTTCCATCCTCCTCCTCGCCCCATGCCGAAGCCGACGTGCCCGCACCGTTCCCCGTCTTCTGCATCCACCGGTCGCCGCCGCTCGGTCGGCCGCCTTCGCTGGAACCCCGGCCTCCCCGAGCCTTCACGAGCCCCGATGTGAGCTCCCGGTCCCTTGTGGCCTCTCCCCTTGTCTCAGACGCCGTGGCGCTGCGCATGTCTTCCCTCTGCTCGCACCGATAGCGCCCAAAGCCCGCATGAGCCCCGCCCAGTCGCCCCTGCTCTCATGGCCGTGCGCCCGACCACCCGCAGTGCGTGCTCGTCCGCCCGTGCGCGACCGCGTTGTCGCTCGGCCGTCGATGTTGCCGTAGTTCCTGGCCATCCCCGACCACACCGACACCGCAGATAGATGTGTTGCGCCATCCGCATCATGCAGAGCCCCGCAATCGTCAAGTTGGTCACCGCAGACGTCGCCGACGACTCCTGCGCTCTGTGGCCGCCGGCGTTTGAACCACCGAGTGTGGCACCGACGCGTGGGCCCATGCTGACGTGTCGTATTAGATTGGGCCTAATATTGTTTTAGTGCTAAACCATAACCATAAGCCCTCACTGACATGTGGGTCTCCAAGTTAACTAATTTAACTAAAACTATTAAAAACCCTGTTAAAATGTGTACTTATGGCACATGGGTCCCACCAACCCATCGACCAGTCAAACTGCTGACTAGGCACTCTAACCCACTGGCAAACGGGCCCCAGGCCAGAACAAAAAAAGGAACTAAAAAATATATAAAAATAAATAATAAGAATTAAAACAATTAAATATTAATTAATTAATTAATTAATTAATCTTAATTAGCTTAACCTAAACACTAGTTTACCTGATTAATTCTGATTAGATAATCAGTCAATGACATGCGGGACCCGCACGTTTGTTTGACCAGTCAACACCTCTGTTGACTGCTGACGTCATGCTGATGCAATAATATAATTTTCGAATTTAGTTAATAATTAATAAATTAGAAAATGATTTAAAACTTTAAAATTTAATATAAAATAATCCGTAACTCGGATGAAAATACTTTGTACATGAAAGTTGCTCAGAATTTCGAGACGAATCCGAATACGCGGTCTGTTCGTCTGCCACATGCTCCTAGCATAGCAAACATGCAACATTCCACCTTCGTTTCATCTGCCCGAAAACGTCAAACACCGGGAAAACTTTCCCGGATGTTTTCCCCCTTCGCCAGTATTGCCTAGTACTGCGTTAGGTCACACCTAGCACCGCGTATTGCCTCGTTATAATTTATGATGCTATTGTTTGCTCTGTCATTTATTTGTTTCCCCTCAGTTGTTTCTTTTCGATAGACTCCGATACCGCGATAGACCCCGAGACCATTGATGCTTCGGTGTTCGACTACGGCTACGCTTCCGAAGATTCCTTTCGTCTACAAAGCTTCCAGGCAAGCCCTCCCCCTTGATCACCATATATCGCCTATTCTCCTCCCTCTTACTCTTGCATTAGTTTACTACTGTTGTTGATTCGGTAGCTCCTATTCTGTTGCATAGCCTGTCATTGTTGCTACAACTGTTGATACCTTTACCTGCTATCCTAATGTTTAGTATAGGATGCTAGTATTCCATCAGTGGCCCCACATCCTTGTCCGTCTGCCATGCTATACTTTCGGGCCATGATCACTCGGGTGGTGATCACGGGTATATATTATACTATTACATACACATGATGATGATTCGGATATGAGGGCTGAAGAGGCAGGTGGTTCCACACAGGTAGTGGTGGGCCTGGGTTCTCGGCAGCCCCCTGATGGTTACTTTGTGGCGGAGCGACAGGGCGGGTTGCGACCACCTAGGAGACAGGTGGGCCTTGCCCTGGTCGTTGTCCGTGGTTATTTCATAATAACACGCTTATCGAGATCTTGGTATTTGATCTGAGTCTGGCCATTGGCCTATACGCACTAACCAGCTACGTGAGAATAGTTATGGACACTCAACGTCGTGGTATCAGCCGAAGCCTTCTTGACGTCAGCGACTTAGCGGCGCGCGCCGGATTGGACTGGAAAGCCTACTCTGGTATTAGGAGAGGCTAGGTCTGCTTACCGGCCGCGTACGCGACGTGCAGGTGTGCGTTGGGCGATGGGCCCGGACCCCTGCGCGCTTAGGACTTAGACCGACGTGCTGACCTCTCTGTTGTGCTTAGGTAGGGCTGTGACGTGTTGATCTTCCGAGGCTGGGCATGACCCTGGAAAGTGTGTCCAGCCAAATGGGATCGAGCATGCTAGGTTATGTGGTGCACCCCTGCAGGGAAGTTAATCTATTCGAATAGCCGTGTCCCTCGGTAAAAGGACGACCTGGAGTTGTACTATGACCTCATGACAACTAGAACTTGATACTTAATAAAACACACCCAGACAAGTTCCAGATACAACACGGTGATCGCTTTCCCACAGGGCAACGAGGGGAGGATCGCCGGGTAGGATTATGCTATACGTTGCTACTTGGTGAACTTTCCAGCTACTCAAGACGGAGGCTGCCAGAAACTTTGATACTTGTTACTATTCCATCTACTATCTTCTACTGCTGTAAGATTGAGGTGTTCAGAAGCGTAGTCTTCATTTGGATTAGCTATCCCCCTTTTATTCTGGCATTCTGCAGTTTAACCCACATATATTACCCCCCTTTTGCACAGATATCATTGCATATGTAGTGTAGATCCTTACTTGCGAGTACTTTGGATGAGTACTTACGGTTGCTTTGATTCCCCTTTTCCCCCTTTCTTCCATTCTTCTCTGATGATGCAACCAGGTGGTGGAGTCCAGGAGCCAGATGATCCCGAGGATGTTTCTACGTGGAGTTCGGCTTCGAGGAGTAGTTAGGAGGTCACAGGCAGGAGGCCTTGCCTTTTCGATCGTTGATAATTTTGTGCTAGCCTTCTTAAGGCAAACTTGTTTAACTTATGTCTGTACTCACATATTTTTGATTCCGCTGACTCTTGTGGATTCGAGCCCTCGAGGCCCCCGGCTTGTAATATAAAGCTTATATTATTTTAATTTGTGTTTAGAGTTGTGTTGCGATATCTTCCAGTGAGTCCCTGATCTTGGTCGTACACATTTGCGTGCATGATTAGTGTACGGTCAAATCGAGGGCGTCACACACTCCACTTAATCATAAGAAAAAAAAAACACTCCACTTAATGATAAGCCTTCATCATATTCAACTTTACCACACAAAGAGGTTTCCTTCGCTTCCTAGTCCTGATGGCACGCACACATTAAGCAATAAAATCATCATGTGTAATATAAGACTACCCATTCCTCTGGAATCAGAATGGGTAGCGCAATAGCCCTAGATTGGAGAAGTTTTTCAACACATCAAACAAAGGCCTCGCTAGTTCCTATTTGGCGCCTTAAGCGCCTCCTAATATTGTTTTTTTCCCCCATCACACCCCTCGATTCGAATGGGACGGCCCATCTAAGCAGCTAACAAGCAATCTCGTCCCATTTTTTGGAAGCTTTTTGGGAAGCTTCTCGAAGTTTCTGGTGTTTTTTTCTTTTTGGTTTGTAGTTTTTTTGGACCAGTATTTTCTGTTTTATTCGGTCTCCTTTTCCTTTTTCTTTTTTATTCTTGTTCTTTTCAAATGATTTTTTTTTTGATTTTTTTTTCGACTTCATGAACTTTTCTCAAATTCATGACCTTTTCCATTTTTTACTTTTCTCAAATTCATGAAAAAATGATTCGACAAATATTTCTGAATTTATGAAGTTTTCCTCAAATTCGTGAATTGTTTCCATATTTTTTGTTATATTTTATCAAATTCGTGATTTGTTTTCAATTTATGAATTGTTTCAATTTACTAAATAATATTCAAAATATTGAGCTTTTTAAATATCTGTAAACTTTTTTCACATTTTTTAAATTTTGAATTTGTTAGTATCCGTGGACTTTGTCCAAATCTTATGAAATTTTGAATTGTTTGAACTTTTTCCAAAATATATAAATTTTAGAGGCAACGGTGAACCTGATAGCAGTCAACAGGTCAATGGTCGAGCGGTCAATCCTGAAAAGCGAGCGAGCGGGAGCGAGCAGTGCTCGGTTCCTTGCTGGGCCGGCTTACTTGTGTAGCGCGCTGCACTTACCTGGCGCAGAGCCCGTCAAAAAAATACTTACCTGGCGCAGAGCCCGTGGCTGGGGATTAGGAAGAGCGAGTTTCCCTTGACTTGGGCAACTAGCATGGGCCGCCCATGATCTGTCGGACGACTCCCTGCTGGTGGGTGGGGCTGCTGCCCAAACCTTCCATCATGGTCGATCATTGCCGTTCCGGCTGCGGCGCGCCATCATAACGGCGAAAGGTCCACAGCGGGCAGCAAACCGGACGATCATTCTCAGCCCGGCTCCGTCCCTGCTCCGCGCGCACAGGCTGAAGATGTACGCGGCCGCCTCGACAGCTACATGCAACTAACGCTCAATAATTGGACGAGATCCCCCGGGGGCAGCACGAGCGCGCAGAGTCATGGGTCATGGCGACCCCGAGCTGCACGGTGCACCCATCCTCGTCCTCTGAATCTGATGATGGATGGAGGTCCATGGATATGGGTCCTAGCAGGCAGCACGAGCAGCGCCACTACTCTGCCTACCTACCGAGCCTGAGGAACCCTTGATCAATCCTGAGCGAACAGCGCATGGATCGCATGCCGGTGGGCAAGATTCACCCCACCGACCTTACCTTACTGTGCTGGTGGTTCGTCTTCATTGATTTTCGTGATGAATGTTATGCCGGTGCTCGTGGATCAGGTGGTTGCGTTTTTTGGGCCGGTTTGCAGGGAAACGATCCTTGTGTCTTAACTTCACTTCAGTGGGGTTGCAGGGGACTCTTGTCTGGCCGGTGGCATCTGACGTCTTCAGCACACCGCGACTCCGCGAGGATGGGGATGTGAAAGAGACGCCTGGAATGCAATTTCTTTGTTTGTCAAAGTAGTGGTTGTACGTGGCCTATTTGATGCGATCCATGCTGCAAACTGTTGTGTGCGTACATCCACTGATGGTTGACGAGTTAAACAGCGTATGGTGGGGCTGCCGGGACGAGACTACTGATCAGTCTCGAACCAACCTGGCCAGCAACTCGACGGCCAAACCTATCTCTACTCTACTGCTGTCAAGAGCGGCAATCTTTGATCAAAATGATGGGTTTCGGCGACGAAAGCAAACATGATGCGGATGCGCTTCTGCGCCGCAGGACAAACGTGTCCGAGGAAAGCAGCTGACGCACATCGCCCCCTTTGCCGCGCCTTGCTGTTTTCCAGCTACTCCGAGACGAGTTATGGGCAGCAGCACTAGAGCACACAGTATCAAGTGGCTACGGGCCCATCCGCCACCCTACTGTTGACAAAGCTCCAAGCGAGTGCTCATGCCGAGGTGGCAAATTTGACTATTTTGACCTGCTGTGGCAACAAATTCACAAAATGAACTGCCAGCGAAACAATTTCACAGCCGTAACCCTTTTGTGTAGCGCCCGCCACGACGACGCTGCACCCTTCTGTGCAGCGCCTGCCGTGGAGGCGTTGCACGCCTGTCCACCGTGGCAGCTCCTTGGCCCGCACCCGGCCGTGCAACGCCTCCCACTCAGGCGCTGCACATTGTAATGTGCAGCGCCCCCGAGCCAGGCGCTGCACAACCACTTATCCAGCAGCCGTGCTGGACCCCCACTCCCCCACCCACACTCTCTCCCACTCCCCCACCCGAGCTTAGGCCCCTCTCCCACTCTCTTCCCCTCTCAAATCCTCTCTCAAATCTTGCTTATTTGAAGAATTTGTCCGTGGATTTCGGAGTCAAGCCCTCCCTAAAGGTAATAACCTCCGATCCCCTTGTTTTGATCCAAGAAATGTTATCAAATTGCTCAAATGTTGCTAGTTTTGCTTGGATCTAGTGATTTGAATGGAGAAGTGAGATTTAGTGATTTGGGGTGTTCTATGTGTGTTCTTATGGGTGATGTTATTTTGTTGTTAGGGTTAGGTTATGGTTAGGGTTATGGTTAGGGTTATGGTTATGGGGTTGTTTGATATATATATTATGGTTTCCATTCTTTGTTAATCTTTGCATTTAGTACTCATGAAAGCAATGTTACCTTGTGTTTTTGGAATGCTTATAGGGATGGGAAGAACATGTGTGTTTGTTCATCATGGGGACAAAGACGCATTTTTGAAAGGAAATATTGAACCGGACCCGGATGAGCTTGACATTGTGTTTGATAGTAGTCCTAGCTATGCGGAGCTCTTGCAACAAGTTAGGAAAGAATTGAATTGGATGGACCTTAGTGATATCGTTGAGTTGGAGGGAAGGCATAATGTAGGCTATGGAATGCACGTCCGTTGGAAGACAATGCGCGTCAACTCGGAGCAACGTTGGGTGGCATACAAGGAAACGGTGGCCGAATCACTTGACAAGGCTCTTGAGTTATTTGCAACGAAGAAGGTTGATTCAAGTTTGCATTTGGACTTGAACCGGGAACCTTCCCCTTTGGTTCATAGTAGCCCTCCACCCTTTAAGCGAGATGCAATTGATGAACCTCCTTTGGTTCATAGTAGGCCACCACCCTTGATGCGAGATGAAATTGATGAACCTCTTTTGACCCAAGAAGTGCGTCAAACATTGAGTCCGTTTACAAACAACCAAGATGAAGCTTTGCAAGAGGAAGAGGACAATTATGATTATGCGGACGATGACAATGAAGTTGATCTCCATGCCAACAATGTGGGTGATCTCGACAAATATCATTTGCAAGAGACAATGGACCAATCCATACCTTTTTCCCGTGCATATGCATCGGACTCGGATGACGATGGTCCCGATGAAGAAGTTGATGCGGAGGGGTTCACGGTGAAGGAGGCCGAAGCTTTTGAGAAGGTATTCCGCCGGGATCATCGGAATAAATTGTTCAAGGATGTTAGTCTCGCGGATGAAGCCGTGGTAGATGGTGGCCGATGTGTATCACTCGGTGTTAGGCCAAGCTCTCACCGTGATATGGGTGACGACAACCGGATGGCTAAAGGGTCTAAGTTCGAAACCTTGTTGGAAATGAAGATGTGGCTGGACAACTACTCGGTTACGCATTATCGTCCACACAAGGTGGTGCACTCGGACATCAATGTGCGCTACACGGTTGCATGTGCAAGTGAAGATGAAAAATGTCCATGGATTGTGCGTGCAAGACCATGGAAAGGTGGTCCAACTTGGCATGTAGTGAGTTGTGTGCCAACTCACATGTGCCAAGGCAAAAGGGTGGATGGCAAGATCGTGTCTGAAGGCCACAAACAACTCACGTCCGAGTTCATTGCTTACAGGTTGTCCAACTCAATATCCACACTTCCAACAATGAGCGTCCAACATGTCATTGATCTTGTGAAAGCCATATTTCATTACAAGGTGAAGTACGGCAAGGCATGGAAGGCGAAGCAAGCCGCATTCAAGATGTTGTATGGTACTTGGGAGGAAGCATACAACCGAATCCCTAGGTTGTTGTTACGGCGAAGGGATAACTGCTAGTGCAGCGCCTGAGTGGGAGGCGTTGCACGGCCGGGTGCGGGCCAGGGGCTGCCACGGTGGACAGACGTGCAACGCCTCCAGGGAAGGCGCTGCACAGAAGGGTGCAGCGCCGTCGTGGCGGGCGCTACACAAAAGGGTTACGGCTGTGAAATTGTTTCGCGAGCGGTTCATTTTGTGAATCTGTTGCCACAACAGATCAAAATAGTCAAATTTGCCTGCCGAGGTTGCTCGTGCACACGCTGCTCCCCTGTGACAGCGTCGGCGTCTCTCTTGTGTGGCGACACACGCTTTGTCCGAGGCCGTTCGTGCTTGTAACCGTGCACGGTTTGCCCTGCCGCACGTACCGACGTACGCACGCATGCATGCTTGTTTACAGTGGCCAAAGCCTGTGGTGGGGGGACAGCAGAGCAAACCTTCGAGGCCGAGGTGCCCCGCGGAGCGCACCCTGCGTGTACTCTCCACAGCAGCAGCGCTCGATTCGAACTTTGAATATTTCACCCGCGCTCAGACGACCACAACACCTTGGTACAAGTAGTATCACTGCTTTGCTTTACTGCTAGCACTTCTACTGCTAGAGTGGTACTCCTCCGCTAGCTAGAATAATGGAAAATTGATGGCAGGCTGTACATGCACTAACGCCTAATGGCATAGCTAGAGTGGTCTGCAAGGACGGCGTACGAGAGTCCCCTGGCGGTATAGCTTGGAGTATTCTGCAAGGGCGAAAGGCAGCGGTACGTGGCGAATTAAAGCGCCAAGCGTCGTACTCGTACCATGAGTACCGTCACCAACAAAGCGACCTAGCCAACCGAGCATACACGACCAACTCACATCTAGCTAAACCGGGTAGGACGGCGGCCGCCCGGCGCGAGTGTCGCCACCGCGTGGCCGGCGTGCCGTTCACCGGCCATGCCGTGCAGGGGCAGCGCCGGCCGGCGAGAGGATGGAAAGAGAGGCCGTCTTCTTGCCCATGAATGCTCGCTCTGAACCGAAACGCAGAGGGCTTGAATGGATGGGCCTTTATGTGTTGCAGTACTCATTTTTAGTTTACGTACTAGCTTCAATGCGTTGTCACCTCGACTGCTCTCGGAGCGGACGGCAGCAGGCCTCGCATTCACAGCAACTTTCGGTGCACGTACGTGGTACACTGTAACTCACGACGTGTGAAGGTTCAGATCCATTTTCCTTGTACTAGTTGGCTTGATCCGGACGGTAGATGAGGCCAACTCCACCGCGCGACCCTATCCTATCCGGCCCCATTCGTTTGGGGTAAACGGACGAAAGAGGCGGCCGAGCGCACGACGGTCCGGACCTATCTTGTCCGTTTTGTGTCCGGTCCGACCCATTTCGAGCGCAAACTTGCGCCGGGTATAGATCGCGACGGACAGCGAACGGACGCCTCGAACGTCCGCGTCGGAGCCGCGTGGCAGGCGTCCACCTACCTCCCACCCGCCCACATAAATGCGCATGGGCGGGTGGCCCCACCTGTCATCCGTACGTCGTGCGGTCGCCGTCCTTCTTTAAGTGGGAAGCGTGGACGGGTCGTCGTCCACACTGTCCCACGCCACCCCGCGGCCTCCTCGAAACCCGACAGGCCAAACCCTAGCCCTCCCTTATCCTCGAGCTCGCCGGCCGGCCAGCCATGGGGTTCTCGAACCGCAAGGGGAAGCACGACCGTGAGGCCGGCTCCTCCTCGAGGCGCCGCCGCGGCTCCGTGAAGAAGGAGGAGCCCGTGTCGCCATCCCCACCACGCCGGCCGCCTTCTCCATCGCGCCCACGTCCGCCGGCGAGCGCGACCGACATTACATCCACGCCGATGTGTGCCGCTGTTATTGGGAGACGAGGACGCCGCTCCCCTGGAGCGACGTCCACCTCCCCAATAACTGGCATCTGTCTACCGACCGGGTCCCTATCCCGCCGGTCCCGACGAGCGGCCGTGCGCGCGACGAGGAGATCCAGCGCCGCCGCCACCTCCTCCCCGACGACCTATTCTACGATCCCAGGTACGCCCCCGACTCCGTCCTGTGGGACACCTGGTTTCGTGACGAGCACGACACAAGGTGCGCGTCCTTATTCGTCGGCACGTCGACAGGGCCGCGGCGGCCACGGCAGGCGCGCGCGGCGCCTGCTCCACTGGAGCACGGGCGTAGGCGTGTGCGCGGCGTCACTCCCACGTCGTCGCCTTCCCCGTCTCCATCGCCACCTCCCCCTCCTCGCATGACAGCGGAGGAGGCGACCCGTCTCCTGCAGCAGGTCATGGACGACTCCATGAACACGCATAACGAGCGGCAGTGGGACGGCCTGGAGGAGGCCATGGCCCTCTCTGCCGCCGGGGACGTCGCCTTCCCGGAGCTGCAGAGGAAGGAGGACCCGCCGGCCGCGTTCCAGCAGCTGCTGGCCCAGGGGGTGGGGCTGGACCTGCACTGCTCCGGAGATGGCCGCCGGCATGGGCGTGAACTGGTGCCCCACTCCGCCGCGGTCACCGGAGCGGGAGGCGTCGCCACGGGGGGAGGTGGTGCACGCACCTCCGGCCGTCCAGCCCGCCCCCGTCTACCACGCACCGACGGCCCACCTGTGGACGCCGCCAGCCTACGTCGACCTCATCAGCGACGACGACGACACCGACGGCCAGTGAAGACGGCGACGGCCACGGCACCGACGGGCGAGGCAGGAGCGCGCGGGAGGCTGTTTTATTTTGTTTTTATGTTAATTATGAATCTGGGCCTTTTAAAGTGGTTGTGGAGACTAGGCCGTTTTGTGACCGACCCATATATATGTTTTTCTTTAAATGCGTTTATTTGCCTTTTTAGTTAGTACATATAGTTTTTTATTTACGTCCGCCCCGGACACGATTTGGGGTGCGACCGCGCGGTGGGCGCACGCACAACCCAGCGGACAAAGCCGGACATGGGCGAACCCATCGGCACCCCAAAGGGATAAAATCCGGCCATTCCGGACGTCCGTTTGGGATCGTGCGGTGGAGTTGGCCTAAGATTGTACTGCCAGTGAATGCACCAAAAGAGCGCTTGCTGCCACTAGTAGAGTAGTAGCGGACATGGAGTTTCTTAGCCACAGCTCTGGTGAACAGTAAAATCAATAAACAAAATGAAAAACAGTTTAAAAAAATCTGAATTTGTTTAGTATAAACATTGACAAAAGTTTTCATTGCTAAACATTGACAAAAAAATCAGAAGTTTTTGAATTTGTTTTCAATATTTTTTGATTGTACTGTTCACCTCAGCTCATTTGAGCTCTGGACTAGAAGAGTACTTTCGAGTAGTAGTACCCTTCTCTTTCTAGGTCCAACTTAAATTTTACTTCCATACCTCCTCTGTTCTTTTCTGTATGATGTGTTATTTTTTCTAAACATTTTTTTTCTATTTTTAGTAAGTTCATTGGAAAAAATCAAATATTATCCGAGAAAATGACATCAAATAAGTATCATAGGCCCATCATAAAATATAGTTTTGCTTATTATATATATTTAGTATCGCGGATACTGATAACTTGATCAAAGATAGGAAAGATTGACTTCCAAAACATACACCTTATAAATAGGTATGAATGTAATACTACTAAAGAAATGAATAATTTTTGGAAGGGACAAGTACATCGAAGTTCCAAATAGGTCTTGCAAACAGGCTTCTGTTTGGGAGCTAGATGTACGATCACAAAAAAATGTTTGGCCTTTGAAAGAACGTGCGGTGCCCCATGTTTGGTTTTGGTAATTGATGACAATCTATATGGACTAATGGTTGCCTTGAGTTATATGTGAAGGATTTGTCCATAGACTTTTCTTAGAGTCCATTTGTTGGTTTCAAGGAGAGTTTGTGATGACCAAGGTGCTTTCGAGGAATTACCTAAAGATTCGTCATGTGAGAGTTGATCAAGACTAAGTCAAAGAGTGAATCAAGTTGATCAACACACAAAGCGTAGAAGATGTATCGAGAGGGATCAAGCGATCCCATGGTATGGTAAGCACTGACAATTACGCTTTGTGTACTAACTCATGGTCTTCATTAGAGTTCTTTGTGGGGTTAGGTTATGGTGCGCAAGTTCAAGTGAAGCATCACGAAGAGATCAATTTCTTGAAGCTTGCCATCCATTATGGTGACAATGGACTTGTGAAGATGTGCCGAAGAGTGGCCCATTCATAGTGGAGTATGGGGGAGTAATCTACTAGTCTTCACTGAGCCAACGCAATCAAGAAAGGTTGTCCAACTTGAGGAAGTCAAGATTGTCTACATCTAGCTCAAGTGGACTTTGTGCAAGGCAAAGGTTTGCCCTTGATAGGTTTTCTATTTTACCGGTCTCGTGGTGGTAGTTGGGAGACCGGGTTATATGATCGTTTGTCATACTATGAAGGGGGCTCTCAAGTAAGTAGCTTGATCGTATCATTCATGGAGAGCTCAAACCATTGCATATTTGCATCATTGTTTGATTTTTCTCCTTGTGAGATTTGAAGCTTATGGTCATCTTCATGACAAGCTTGAGTTCATCGAAAACGGAGTTCACATGCATCTTCTATGATGTTTTTGATGTTGGAGGTTATGTTGGTTCTTCTCTATTGGAGGTTTCACTCCTCTATATCTTAGGCATACCTCCCATGCTTCTTCTTACTATATCCAACAAGCTTGAGTTTGCTCAATTTGGAGCTCATATGCAGAAGTTATGGCAGTCCTGGTTTTCTCCCTGCGATAGTACCGCTCTGGGCAGCGGTAGTACCACATTTATTTATTATTCCTCAAATGTCTAACATGAACATACATCATGCCATCCGAAGTCACCAGTCACACCTACAAAACTTGACAATGTGGAGTGCTCTCATTGCCCATATCTAAAATTGGTGTCATCACCGATCCATCCACCTAACGTACCAAAACCAAGAACCGGTGCGACAGACCTAATGGGTACACCACATGCACATATTTTATATGCCACCACCATCATCGGACCGCTGACCCATCTTCACAAGAGAGATCCACATCATCCTTGCAAGTTCGTCCATCATTCGACGCCACAATGGTGCCAAACAGCGCCACCGCCCCGCGCTCGTCCATCCAAACGCGAAGATTCTGGAACATCTGTCGCGCGTAGCACCTGCGACCAGTCATGACCCACTGTAGTGCCGTGGTACTAAGCCTCACAGTGAGAATAGGGGGTACGTAGGAGGAGGCAAGGTCCAAACTACGGTGAGATTGTACACACGAGTTTTACGAGTTCAAGCCCTATCGGAGGAGATAAAAGCCCTACGTCTCGATGCCCGGAGGCTGTCGACTGGAATATGGGAGTGTGTGTTACAGGGGGTGTGAACCCTTGTACGGGAGGAGGGGGTGGCTTATATAGAGTGCGCCAGGACCCCAGCCGTCCCACGTTACAGAGGGTTCAATGTACATAAAGATAGGACATTACTGATAACGCATGTAATAAAGAGGTATAAATGACCTTTAAGACTATGGAGTGAATGCCCAACTGTTGCCATATGGGGTGGCCTTTGGTCTCCTATCCTTCGAGTGGTTCCTTGTTCGGTCGAGTGACTTCACATGGACGAATGGAATTGGGGTACCCGAGTGAGACACATGGTCGAGTAGATTGCACTCTTCGGTTACTTCAGTCGGTATCTTTTGTCATCTTTGGAATGTCTTTAATTCTAGGGTAGTGACCTTGGATATGTTGGGGAACGTAGCAGAATTCAAAAAAATTCTACGCTTTCACCAAGATCCAACTAAGGAGACATCTAGCAACGAGCAAATAAGAGTGCATCTACATACCGTTATGGAGATTGCGAGCGGAAGCTTTCGAAGAAGCGTGGATGAAGTAGTCGTACTCTTCGCGTTCTTCGTCACCTATGATCTAGCGCCGAACGGACGACACCTCCGCGTTCAACACACGTCCGGTACAGCAACGTCACCTCCTTCTTGATCCAGCAAGGGGGGAGGAGAAGTCGTCAGAGATCCAACAGCACAACGGCGTGGTGGTGGATGCAGTGGAGATTGCAGCAGGGCTTCGCCGGGCGCCCTGCGTTAAGGAGACGGAGTTGTGACGGGAGGGGGAGAGGCGCCAGGGCAAGGGTGCGGCTGCCCTCTCCCTCCCCACATATATATAGGGGGCCAGGGGGGTGCACCAGCCCCTGCAGATCCAATCTGCAAGGGAGGGCGGCGGCCAGGGGGGAGTCCTTGCCCCCCAATGCAAGTGGGGCGCCCCCTCCCCCCCTAGGGTTTCAACCCTAGGCGCATGGGGAGGAGGGCCCAAGTGGTGCGCCAGCCCATTAGGGCTGGACACTTCCCCCTTGCGGCCTAGGGGCCCCACCGGGATGGGTGGCCCCACCCAGTGGACCCCCGGGGCCCCTCCGGTGGTCCCGGGACACTCCCGGTGACCCCCGGAGATCACCCGATGGCCGAAACCTGACTTCCTATATATCATTCTTTACCTCCGGACCATTCTGGAACTCCTCGTGACGTCCGGGATCTCATCCGGGACTCCGAACAACTTTCGGGTTTCCACGTGCATGTATCTCTACTACCCTAGCGTTACCAAACCTTAAGTGTGTAGACCCTACGGGTTCGGGAGACACGTAGACATGACCGAGACCACTCTCCGGTCAATAACCAACAGCGGGATATGGATACCCATGTTGGTTCCCACGTGTTCCTCGATTATCTTCATCGGATGAACCACTGTGTCAAGGATTCACTCAATCCCGTATGTTATTCCCTTTGTCCATCGGTACGGTACTTGCCCGAGATTCGATCGTCGGTATTCCCGATACCTTGTTCAATCTCGTCATGGCAAGTCTCTTTACTCGTTCCGTAATCCATCATCCCGTTACTAACTCCTTATTCACTTTGAGCTCATTATGATGATGTCTTACCGAGTGGGCCCAGAGGTACCTCTCCGTCATGCGGAGTGACAATATCCCAGTCTCGGTTCGTACCAACCCAACAGACACTTTCGGTGATACCCGATGCGTACCTTTATAGCCACCCAGTTACGTTGTGATGTTTGGCACACCCAAAGTATTCCTACGGAATCCGGGAGTTGTACAACCTCATGGTCTAAGGAATAAATACTTGACACCGAAAAGCTTATGCATTACGAACTATACGATCTCGTGCTATGCTCAAGATTGGGTCTTGTCCATCACATCATTCTCCTAATGATGTGATCCCGTTATCACTGACATCCTATGTCCATGGTCAGGAAACCGTGACCATCTGTTGATCAACGAGCTGGTAACTAGAGGCCTACCAGGGACTCATTGTGGTCTATATATTCACACATGTATCGCTGTTTCCGTACAATACAATTCAAGCATGAATAACAGACGATTATCATGAACAAGGAAATATAATAATAATACTTTTATTATTGCCTCTAGGGCATATTTCCAACAGTCTCCCACTTGCACTAGAGTCAATAATCTAGTTACATCGTGATGAATCGAACACCCATAGAGTTCTGGTGTTGATCATGTTTTGCCCGTGGAAGAGGTTTAGTCAACGGGTCTGCGACATTCAGATCCGTATGCACTTTATAAATATCTATATCTCCATCCAGAACATAATTCCGGATGGAGTTGAAACGGCGCTTGATGTGCTTGGTCTTCTTGTGAAACCTGGGCTCCTTGGTAATGGCAATAGCACCAGTGTTGTCACAGAAGAGAGTCATCGGGCTTGACGCGCTTGGAATGACTCCTAGGTCGGTGATGAACTCCTTCATCCAGACTCCTTCCTGTGCTGCTTCAGAAGCAGCTATGTACTCCGCTTCACATGTAGATGCTACCACGACGCTCTGCTTGCAACTGCACCAGCTGACTGCCCCTCCATTCAAAATATACACGTATCTGGTTTGAGACTTAGAGTCATCCAGATCTGTGTCGAAGCTAGCATCGACGTAACCCTTTACGACGAGCTCTTCGTCACCTCCATAAACGAGAAACATATCCTTAGTCCTTTTCAGGTACTTTAGGATGTTCTTGATCGCTGTCCAGTGTTCCACACCGGGATCACTTTGGTACCTCCCTACCAAACTTATGGCAAGGTTCACATCAGGTCTGGTACACAGCATGGCATACATGATAGAACCTATGGCCGAGGCATAGGGAATGACACTCATCTTTTCTCTATCTCCTGCCGTGGTCGGCGACTGAGCCTTGCTCAATCTCATACCTTGCAAAACAGGCAAGAATCCTTTCTTTGACTGATCCATATTGAACTTCTTCAATATTTTGTCAAGGTATGTACTTTGTGAAAGACCAATGAGGCGTCTTGATCTATCTCTATAGATTTTGATGCCTAACATGTAAGCAGCTTCTCCAAGGTCCTTCATTGAAAAACTTTTATTCAAGTAGGCCTTTACATTTTCCAAGAGTCCTATATCATTTCCCATCAGGAATATGTCATCCACATATAATATGAGAAATGCCACAGAGCTCCCACCCACTTTCTTGTAAATACAGGCTTCTCCATAAGTCTGTATAAAGCCAAACGCTTTGATCACATCATTAAAGCGAATATTCCAACTCCGAGATGCTTGCACCAGCCCGTAAATCGAGCGCTGGAGCTTGCATACCTTGTTAGCGTTCTCTGGATCGACAAAACCTTCCGGTTGCATCATATACAACTCTTCCTTGAGGAAGCCGTTAAGGAATGCTGTTTTGACGTCCATTTGCCATATCTCATAATCATAGAATGCGGCAATAGCTAACATGATTCTGACTGACTTCAGCATCGCTACGGGAGAGAAAGTCTCGTCGTAGTCAATCCCTTGAACTTGTCGATAACCCTTAGCGACAAGCCGAGCCTTATAGATGGTCACATTACCATCCGCGTCTGTCTTCTTCTTAAATATCCATTTGTTTTCTATGGCGTGCCTATCATCAGGCAAGTCCACCAAAGTCCATACTTTGTTTTCATACATGGATTCTATCTGGGATTTCATGGCTCCAAGCCATTTATTGGAATCTGGGCCCGCCATCGCTTCTTCATAGTTCGAAGGTTCACCGTTGTCTAACAACATGATTTCCAGGACAGGGTTGCCGTACCACTCTGGTGCAGAACGTGCCCTCGTGGACCTTCGAAGTTCAGTAGTAACTTGATCTGTTTCTTCATGATCATTATCATCAACTTCCTCCCATGTTAGTGCAGGCACCTCAGGAACAGTTTCCTGCGCTGCGCTACTTTCCGGTCCAGGAGGGATGACTATCACCTCATCAAGTTCTACTTTCCTCCCACTCACTTCTTTCGAGAGAAACTCTTTCTCCAGAAAGCATACATTCTTGGCAACAAAGACTTTGCCTTCAGATTTGTGGTAGAAGGTGTACCCAATCGTTTCCTTTGGGTATCCTATGAAGACGCATTTCTCCGATTTGGGTTCGAGATTTTCAGGTTGAAGTTTCTTGACATAAGCATCGCAACCCCAAACTTTTAGAAATGACAGCTTCGATTTCTTGCCAAACCAAAGTTCATACGGAGTCGTCTCAACGGATTTCGGCGGAGCCCTATTTAAAGTGAATGCGGCAGTCTCTAAAGCATAACCCCAAAAAGATAGCGGTAATCGGTGAGGGACATCATAGATCGCACCATGTCCAACAGAGTACGATTTCGACGTTCACACACACCGTTACGTTGAGGTGTTCCGGGCGGTGTCAGTTGTGAAACAATTCCACATTTCCTTAGGTGCATGCCAAATTCATGACTTAAATATTCTCCCCCATGATCTGATCGTAAGAACTTTATTTTTCTGTCACGTTGATTCTCAACCTCATTCTGAAATTCCTTGAACTTTTCAAAGGTCTTAGACTTGTGTTTCATCAAATAGATATACCCATATCTACTCAAGTCATCTGTGAGGGTGAGAACATAACGATAGCCTCCGCGAGCCTCAACACTCATTGGACCGCACACATCGGTATGTATGATTTCCAACAAGTTGGTTGCTCGCTCCATTGTTCCGGAGAACGGAGTCTTGGTCATCTTGCCCAAGAGGCATGGTTCGCACGTGTCAAATGATTCATAATCAAGAGACTCTAGAAGTCCATCTGAATGGAGCTTCTTCATACGTTTGACACCAATATGACCAAGGCGGCAATGCCACAAGTATGTGGGACTATCATTATCAACTTTACATCTTTGGCATCTACACTATGAATATGTGTATCATCACGTTCGAGATTCATCAAAAATAAACCATTGACCAGCGGGGCATGACCATAAAACATATCTCTCAAATAAATAGAACAACCATTATTCTCCGATTTGAAAGAGTAGCCATCTCGCATAAGACGAGATCCAGATACAATGTTCATGCTCAAAGCTGGTACTAAATAACAGTTATTGAGGTTTAAAACTAATCCCGAGGGTAGATGTAGAGGCAGCATGCCGACGGCGATCACATCGACCTTGGAACCATTCCCGACGCGCATTGTCACCTCATCCTTCGCCAGTCTCCGTTTATTCCGCAGCTCCTGTTTTGAGTTACAAATGTGAGCAACCGCACCAGTATCAAATACCCAGGAGCTACTATGAGTGCTGGTAAGGTACACATCAATAACAAGTATATCACATATACCTTTGACGTTGACGGCCTTCTTGTCTGCTAAATATTGGGGGCAGTTCCGCTTCCAGTGACCCGTTTCCTTGCAATAAAAGCACTCTGTCTCAGGCTTGGGTCCATACTTTGGCTTCTTCCCGGCAACACGCTTACCGGGTGCGGCAACTCCCTTGCCGTCCTTCTTGAAGTTCTTCTTACCCTTGCCTTTCTTGAACTTAGTGGTTTTATTGACCATCAACACTTGATGTTCTTTCTTGATATCCACCTCCGCTGATTTCAGCATCGAATACACCTCGGGAATGGACTTCTCCATCCCCTGCATATTGAAGTTCAACACGAAGCTCTTGAAGCTTGGTGGGAGCGACTGGAGGATTCTGTCAACGACCGCTTCATCTGGGAGATTCATTCCCAGCTGAGATAAGCAGTTGTGCAATCCAAAAATCTTGAGGATGTGCTCACTGACAGAACTGTTTTCCTCCATCTTACAGCTGTAGAATGCGTCCGAGACATCATATCTCTCGACTCGGGCATGAGCTTGGAAAACCATTTTCAGCTCTTCGAACATCTCATATGCTCCGTGGTGCTCAAAACGTTTTTGGAGCCCCGATTCTAAGCTGTAAAGCATGCCGCACTGAACCAGGGAGTAATCATCACAACACGACTGCCAAGCGTTCATAACATCTTGGTTTGCCGAGGCGGGAGCGTCACCTAGCGGTGCTTCTAGGACATATGATCTCTTGGCAGCTATGAGGATAATCCTCAGGTTACGGACCCAATCCGTATAGTTGCTACCATCGTCTTTCAGCTTGGTTTTCTCTAGGAACGCGTTGAAGTTGAGGGAAACTGGAGCGTGGGCCATTTGATCTACAAGAGATATTGTAAAGAATTTAGACTAAGTTCATAATAATTAAGTTCATCTTAATCAAATTTTAATGAACTCCCACTCAGAATGACATCTCTCTAGTCATCTAAGTGATACACGATCCGAATCGACTAGCCCGTGTCCGATCATCACGTGAGACGGACTAGTCATCAACGGTGAACATCTGCATGTTGATCGTATCTTCTATACGACTCGTGTTCGACCTTTTGGTCTTTCGTGTTCCGAGGCCATGTCTGTACATGCTAGGCTCGTCAAGTGAACCCTAAGTGTATCGCTTGTGTAAATCTGTCTTACACCCGTTGTATGCGAACGTTGGAACCTATCACACCCGATCATCACGTGGTGCTTCGGAGCAACGAACTTTAGCAACGGTGCATAGTTAGGGGAAACACAATTCTTGAAATTTTAGTGAGAGATCATCTTATTTACTACCGTCGTTCTAAGTAAACAAGATGCATAAACATGATAAACATCACATGCAATCAATTAAAGTGACATGATATGGCCAACATCATCTTGCTCCTTGGATCTCCATGTTCGGGGCACCATGATCATCTTGTCACCGGCTCGACACCATGATCTTCATCATCATGATCTCCATCATCGTGTCTTAAAGAAGTCGTCACGCCAACTATTACTTCTACTACTATAGCTAACATTTAGCAATAAAGTAAAGTAATTACATGGCGTTATTCAGTGACACGCAGGTCATACAATAATTAAGACAACTCCTATGGCTCCTGCCGGTTGTCAAGTTCATCGACATGCAAGTCGTGATTCCCTATTACAAGAACATGATCAATCTCATACATCACATATATCATTCATCACATCTTCGTTTTTGGCCATACCACGTCACATAGCACATGCTGCAAAAACAAGTTAGACGTCCTCTAATTGTTGTTGCAAGTTTTTACGTGGCTTCTATAGGTTTTCTAGCAAGAACGTTTCTTACCTACGCCAAAACCACAACGTGATTTGTCAATTTCTATTTACCCTTCATAAGGACCCATTTCATCGAATCCAATCCGACTAAAGTAGGAGAGACAGACACCCGCCAGCCACCTTATGCATCTAGTGCATGTCTGTCGGTGGAACCAGTCTCACGTAAGCGTACTTGTAAAGTCGGTCCGGGCCGCTTCATCCCACAATACCGCCGAATCAAGATTGACTAGTAACGGCAAGAAAGTTGAACAAACTCAAACGCCCACAACTGCTTTGTGTTCTACTCGTGCAAGATGCTACGCATAAGACCTAGCTCAGATGCCACTGTTGGGGAACGTAGCAGAATTCAAAAAAATTCTACGCTTTCACCAAGATCCAACTAAGGAGACATCTAGCAACGAGCAAATAAGAGTGCATCTACATACCGTTATGGAGATTGCGAGCGGAAGCTTTCGAAGAAGCGTGGATGAAGTAGTCGTACTCTTCGCGTTCTTCGTCACCTATGATCTAGCGCCAAACGGACGGCACCTCCGCGTTCAACAGACGTCCGGTACAGCAACGTCACCTCCTTCTTGATCCAGCAAGGGAGGAGGAGAAGTCGTCAGAGATCCAACAGCACAACGGCGTGGTGGTGGATGCAGTGGAGATTGCAGCACGGCTTCGCCGGGCGCCCTGCGTTAAGGAGACGGAGTTGTGACGGGAGGGGGAGAGGCGCCAGGGCAAGGGTGCGGCTGCCCTCTCCCTCCCCACATATATATAGGGGGCCAGGGGGGTGCGCCAGCCCTTGCAGATCCAATCTGCAAGGGGGGGGCGGCCAGGGGGGAGTCCTTGCCCCCCAAGGCAAGTGGGGCGCCCCCTCCCCCCTAGGGTTTCAACCCTAGGCGCATGGGGAGGAGGGCCCAAGTGGTGCGCCAGCCCATTAGGGCTGGACACTTCCCCCTTGCGGCCTAGGGGACCCACCGGGATGGGTGGCCCCACCCGGTGGACCCCCGGGGCCCCTCCGGTGGTCCCGGGACACTCCCGGTGACCCCCGGAGATCACCCGATAGCCGAAACCTGACTTCCTATATATCATTCTTTACCTCCGGACCATTCCGGAACTCCTCGTGATGTCCGGGATCTCATCCGGGACTCCGAACAACTTTCAGGTTTCCACGTGCATGTATCTCTACTACCCTAGCGTTACCGAACCTTAAGTGTGTAGACCCTACGGGTTCGGGAGACACGTAGACATGACCGAGACCACTCTCCGGTCAATAACCAACAGCGGGATCTGGATACCCATGTTGGTTCCCACGTGTTCCTCGATGATCTTCATCGAATGAACCACTATGTCAAGGATTCACTCAATCCCGAATGTTATTCCCTTTGTCCATCGGTACGGTACTTGCCCGAGATTCGATCGTCGGTATTCCCGATACCTTGTTCAATCTCGTCATGGCAAGTCTCTTTACTCGTTCCATAATCCATCATCCCGTGACTAACTCCTTAGTCACTTTGAGCTCATTATGATGATGTCTTACTGAGTGGGCCCAGAGGTACCTCTCCGTCATGCGGAGTGACAATATCCCAGTCTCGGTTCGTACCAACCGAACAGACACTTTCGGTGATACCCGATGCGTACCTTTATAGCCACCCAGTTACGTTATGACATTTCGCACACCCAAAGTATTCCTACGGTATCCGGGAGTTGTACAACCTCATGGTCTAAGGAATAAATACTTGACACCGAAAAGCTTATGCATTACGAACTATACGATCTCGTGCTATGCTCAGGATTGGGTCTTGTCCATCACATCATTCTCCTAATGATGTGATCCCGTTATCACTGACATCCTATGTCCATGGTCAGGAAACTGTGACCATCTGTTGATCAACGAGCTGGTAACTAGAGGCCTACCAGGGACTCATTGTGGTCTATATATTCACACATGTATCGCTGTTTCCGTACAATACAATTCAAGCATGAATAACAGACGATTATCATGAACAAGGAAATATAATAATAATACTTCTATTATTGCCTCTAGGGCATATTTCCGACAGGATAGGGTGTCTAGGTTAGGCCTATGATCCTACCCTAGGTCTATGTTATCGTCAGTAGCCCCCGAATGGATTGAGGTCCGAGTGAAAAAGAGAATTGAAGTTGATTCCGACCCGATTGTTATGCTTTGGAGGCATTTTCCTTGAACCTGGGAATCAAGCCGATCTTCAACCGTATTTCAGTCGCCTTGATCGATTCAGAAATCGTCGAGTGAACTATGCGAGTAATCTTCTAGTGTTGATGAGGTGCGAGATCTTCAACGCTATTGGTTGATCTGCGGCCGCCGGATTTTGAGGGATTCGAATTTTCGGGGAAGCGTGCGGGACGGAGCACGTGTAGTAAATGGACTGGACAGACCGCGGTGCCTCGATTCTTGCGCCGCCTTTTTTGCCACATACTGGGCACGTGATTGTTGCGGGATTTGACAGGATTGCTCGGGCCCACAAGTCAGCCACTCGACAGCAGGTCCATAAAAGGGCGTCGGGGCCGATGCGTCTGTAATGTACGCTTCGTTCTCCTTCTTCCTCCTTTGGTTCTCCATCGCACCCTTGCCTCTCTCCACACCGTCATTCAGCCCGTGCTCAGCCTGCCACCATGGGAAGAGACAAGACGGTGGCCCTGGAGCACGCGAAGAAGGCGTTGGTGATGGGGAAGGGCAAGAAGACGAGCCGGGGGTCGACGTCGAGATCTGGACTGTCGCCTGGTTGGATCCAAGGGGGCTGGATTCTATCTGCGATGCAGCAAGAGGACATGGAGGAGCTGGTTGACGGGGGCCTGATTGCCCACGAGTCGGAGGCTGCTGGGGAACGAGACCGAGCCGCAGCCGCAGGACGGCGAGTGTGTCCTCCTTGCGACCCATGTCAACCGAGGTTTCTCCTTGCCTCCGCATCCTATTTTCCGGTTTTTTTTTTTGAAATTCTACGGTGCCCAACTTCACCACTTCTCTCCCAATACCATCACATACCTTGCTACCTTTATCTCTCTGTGCGAGAACTTCTTGGGTTGCCGACCCCATTGGGGTCTGTTCAAGCACATTTTTTACTTACCGCTCCCAAGCCGTCAAGAAGGCGAACCCGACTGACGAGAAGACACACGTGATCCAAATATGTGTCACCTTAGGTATACATACGAGGGGTAGGAGCACTTTCCCCACCATGACCCTTCCTGAGTCGGTCAGAGGGTGGCAGTCGACCTGGTTCTACTGCAAAGACATTACGACTCCGGGTCAGTCGACCAGTCTTCCTCCCTTCACCTTAGATTGAGTCAGCCAGCCTCCTTCGTTGATTGCGAGTCGGGCTGAGAAAGTAGAGGTGGACATGTTAGTCGAGTGGGTAGTCCAACTAGTCCGCGACGGTGTGACTGGCATGAATCTGATGGAGGTATTTCTCAGTCGGCGGATCCAGCCTCTCCAAGCCCATGATCATCCGATGTGGATGTACTCGGGCTCCAATGACACTGCCCGGGTCCACCCGGAGGAGGTCACCGAGAAGGCGGTGGAACAGTGGTTGCGGAGCATCACCGGGAACAAGGACAAACCCAGGGGGACCAGGAGAGTTCGTCCATTCGACGCTGCCCACGAGCCGGACAAGGTTTGACCTTCATTTCCGAGTGACTTTTCTGCTCTGATTTGTAGCTGTCATTGAACCCAGTTGACGTTTGTACAACTCTTTGCCCTGCAGATTTATACTGAGATGTGCTCGGTGCCCAATGGAGAGCAAGTCTAGGAGGGAGTGGAGGGCGGCGGCGAGGTCACCGTCACCGACTGGAGATCGATGATGAAAGTGAGGAGGAAAGCGAGGACTCAAGCAGTGGGGAGGAGGTCGAATCACCACCTCGCATCGAGAGGTGATCCAAGCTGACACATGATCCAGAAAGCGTGTGCGACAAGGCGGCTCCGCCCAACATGCAGGTACCGAAACGCACTCGGACAACTTCACCTGATCCGACTGACAAGGCCCCCGAGCAGCTTAAGGTTGCGCCTTCAAAGCCTCGGAAGGCCCTACCTAAGATCAAGGTGGACGTTCCGATTGCTTCCACGTGAGTGTTATTTTTGTCTGCTCTTCCCTTGTTTGAGGAACTCTATGCATCTTGTCATTTCATCTGTCTGTTTGACCGAGTGAGTTCTGAATCTTCTAGTTCTGCTGCTTCTCGGACTTCCATGGATATTGACAAGGGCCACAATGATCAGGAGACTGCCGACGCAGCCACTTCTAGCGCACGTATAGCCCTGCAGCCATGTTCCCACTTTGTTGATCGCTCTGTTAGTCGACTGAAAGTTCTTTTGGCTGAATGTTTTGTAGCATCACCCAACGTCATCGAACTGCCGGATGATGATGACGAGTATGAAGAAGTGCCTTGGAGGAGCACATGAAGGAGGGGCAGGAAGTTGCCAGCTGCTTCAGACGCTCAACAACAGGGTGACATAGCTCGGGCTGCCGTTTCCTTTGTTGTTCCCGTGTCGACTGATCATCCTTTGATAGGTCTTGATGGGCCTCGAACCCCTCGTTGGTTACCCCAAGTGGAAGGTGTAAGATGCAGTAAGTAGAAGTGTTTTCCCCTAGCAAAGATGCCAAGGATCGATTCCCCAGAGACTCCTAGGTTCAACAGGTAGGTGTCAATTGCTACGGCGCCAGATTAGTAGCAACAACCGTGGACCTGCACACAGATACAAATAACTTTGCTCCCAACGAGTACAGAGAGGTTGTCAATCTCTCCGGCCTTGTAGTTCACAAAGGGTTAAAAGCAATGATAGTAGTGATAGATAGTTTTTGCAATAGTAAATAATAACGGGAAAGTAAATAGTGTATGTGATCAATGATGGTAATATGGACCGGAGTCTCATGATGTTCACTAGTGATGTCTCTCTCCCAAAAGACGATAAAACAACTATGTGAGGTAAACAAATTACAGCTGGGCAATTGACAGGACCACGAACGCAAACCAATGCTGATTACATTGCAAGAAAGGTTGAGGTTCAAAGCATGGGCGGTACGCCAAAGTAAGTAGACCGAAATCCATCAATATCTACTACTAATCATCCACCTTGAGATATCTATCCAGAACATCTCGCTGGTATTAAGTTGCGAGTCCCACCCATAGTGTAAACTCAATGCAACAGACAACTGCATTAAAAGAACTTTGCGTAAAGTAAAAAATCCTTGCACCCGCGGGCACAAGCACCGTTGTTTTCGCCCTCGTGGCAACATCACATCCCCTAGACTCATGTTTCTGTCACTCAAGCTAGTCATCGAGGGGCATGAACCCACAATCGAGCATAACGTTCCCTCTTGGAGTCACTACCTATTACTCGGCCAAAGCAATAAATAACAACGGAGAACATGCAAGAATTACTTATGAACAAAAATATAAAAGAGGTGAATCAAATATATTACTCAAGATCAATCTGAACATAATCTCATAATCCATCGGATCCCAGCAAACTCAACATAGCAACAGCATAAGGATTACATAGGTGCCTCGATCATGTAGGGCAGCTCACGAGGACTAATTAGTGAAGCACAAGAACGGGAGGACAACATCACATAGCTACTGGTCATGGACTCATGGTCCAAGGGAGACTACTCACGAGTCATCCGGGAGGCGTCCATGGTGGTGGAGAAGCTCCCGGTGGTGATCCTCCCCTCCGGCAGGGTGCCGGGAAGAGTTCTCCTGGTGCTCCCGATCTTGGAAGCGGCGGCGGCGGCGGAACAGAGATGGGATCGCGAAAAGAAGTCCTGTTCTGAGGGTTTCGGAGAGTCCCTTAAATATATGCCAAAGTAGGGCATCGGGGGAGCTTCGGGGGGCCGAGGCGCCCCCCCGGCGCGGCCCAGGGGGGGGGGGGGCGCGCCCACAGGGCGCCTGGAGCCCCTGTGCCCCCCCAGGTTGCCCTTCGGACGCAGTGTTGTTTCCGTATCGCTGATTTTTTATATAATTTTTCTGGATTTTTCTGGGCAGTTCTCGAAACGTGAAAACCTGAAATACAAAAACAGCCGAAAACAGAAACTGGCACTGGGGTGCACTGGATTAGTAAGTTAGTCCAAATATGATCAAAAGTGTATGGAAGTGTATGAATATCATAGCAATATCACCCAAAAGTGGCATGGAGCAAGCAGAAATTATAGATACGTCTTGGACGTATCAACATCCCCAAGCTTAATTCCTGCTCGTCCTCGAGTAGGTGAATGATAACAAGAATAATTTCTGTGGTGACATGCTATTAAACATATATGACTTTCTCATAGTCATATGACAAAAGCTTACTGAGACAATGATTCTAAAGTAATTAAGTTGTCTCAAGAGAAAATCACAAATGACTGAAAGTTTTACAACATGAAACTGAAACATCAAAAAGATTTGCAATGAACATGATGTGCAAATATGATCAAGTGATATCTAGCTTGCCCCCTAAACATAAATGCAAGGGCACCTTCAAGGTTTAAGTGATGACTAGATACAATCATTTCAGAATAAACGATATCACAATCATGCAAAAGACAATGCTACTTTGGGACAATGCACATTACACTCATAATGACAATCATGCTCTCAGTAGTTGGTGCTTCAATCATAAAGGTAAAAGAAAGGTTATGTGCTAAAGCTTTTTATTTTGAAAACATGGAAGCAATTGTGTCAACGGTAGTAGTACTTCATATGTGGCATGCATAAAACATCTTATAAGTTGCAAGCCTCATGCATCGAATACCAATAGTGCTCGCTCCTTGTCCTAATTAGCTCGGATCCCCATGGGTTATCATTGCATTGCATATGTTTTAACCAAGTGTCACAAAGGGGTACCTCTATGCCACCTGTACAAAGGTCCAAGGAGATAAATCGCATTTGATTTCTCGTTTTTGATAGATCTCAACTTGAGGACATCCATACCGGGACAACATAGAAAATAGATGATGGACTCCTCTTTAATGCATGAGCATATTCTCATGAGAGATTGAGGATTAAGGTCCAAGCTAAAACTTCCACCATGATGCATGGCTTTGGTTGGCGGCCCAATGTTCTTCTCTAACAATATGCATATTAATTCAACCCACGGTAAATCACCCTTACTTCAGACAAGACGAACATGCATAGCAACTCACATGATATTCAACAAGAGTGTGACAGTTGATGGCGTCCCCAGAAACATGGTTACCGCTCAGCAAGCAACTCATAAGAAATAAGATACATAGGCAACATATTCTTTACCACAATAGTTTTTAGGCTACTTTCCCATGAGCTATGTATTGCATGGTTAGTTTGCTTAGTGCAGGTGGAGGTTAGCAAAATACTGGGAGCGACCAACTAACAGATCAATGACGGTCATAATCATGTAGAGCGACAAAGCAATATTGAATCAGGCATGGTAGTTATATCGCTACTTAGAAATAAAAGATCATCAAGGCTTGACAGACTTTCTTTACAGTCTTAAATATGCGTGAGCATACGCCAAGTCAATCAAAATAAATTCTCGAAGGAAGATATTACTAGACCATACCATATCATAGGCAAACAAACCAATTTGGTACTCCAATAACACATTGGAAACCCCCAGCTATTCGAGATTAACCAAAAGAAAACCTGAACTACTAAGCATCATCATGAGAGTAGCATCTTTATCATAGACACATTAACCAATGCAACGGAAGCAAACTCTCTTAATAAGGTGAGCATGGTAATTAAAGAGAGTTCAAGCAACCAACTAAATAAAAGCTCTTGAAAAGATAAGCATGAATACTAAGAGCAGAGTATGATAGTAGCTATTAAAAGACAAAGAACACACACAACATAGATAGACATGAAAATTCTATGTAATGTTCTAGGTAGAGGTGGAGCGTGTTTCTCTCCCCCATAAAGGAATGCTAGGTTCCGACTCGTTATGAAAAACTAAAAAGAAAACTAAAAGCAAGACGCTCCAAGCATAGCACATAACACATGAAGTGATAAAAATATAGCGGAACGAAAGACGAACTGATAATGTTGATGGAGAAGGGGATGCACGGGGGCATCCCCAAGCTTAGACGCTTGAGTCTCCTTGAATATTTCTTGGGGGTGCACGGGGGCATCCTCAAGCTTGAGCGCTTGACACTCCTGAATCTTTTTATCATCTTCCCTCGCACACTTGAAAACTCCCTTCATACACAACTCATCATAATCTGATTAGCGAGGTTAGTACCCTTAATAAATTAATTATACCTTGCTGTAAATAAGGATATTCTTGAAGTTCTACTGTTTCTCAAGATTGCCAAAAGGTTTTTGCAAAGGAAAAGCAAGTTCTCAATTTGCAAAGTGAAGGTAAGGCAAAACAGGACAGAATCTGTGAAAAACAGAACAGTAGGCAGTAATTTACCTGTTCGGGATACTTCTGCAACTCAAATCAAAAAACTCATAACTGACTCACGAAAGACAATTATATAGAGAACGCTGTCAAAAAAATTCAGACCAAAAAGATGATCTGGTTATTTTATACGAATTTTTCTATCCAAGGACATAATATGTTTCCTGGACAGCACCTCACAACTTTTGAACTTTCTAGCTATCAGAGGCTATACTTGGCACAAATATGAAAAGCAAAGATACAATGATGATGCTACATCAGTAAACAACATCAAGACACAACAAAAGCAAAAAATTTATTCATGTGGGCTGCCTCCCAAAAGCGCTTTCTTTTATGCCTTTAAGATAGGCATAATGCATAGAGGAATCAATAATCATCATAATAATCGGAGTTATAGATTGTTTCAAATGGTTCCTCAATAAGTTCATTCTTGTTCCTTCTAGGAAAGGGGTACACACCTTTTGCCTTCCCGCGTAAGCGGATTTGTCCCTTACCTATATCGATGAAGCCTTTAACTGCTCGGAGGAAGTCCCTTCCAAGCACTATATTTCCTTGGTTTGGCTCCACGATGAAGAAATCAATCATTGCAATGCCTTTAAGGAATTTAACCGGTACGTCTTTTATTTTTCCCTGGATTTCAGGAATATCTCCATTAGTATGTTCATGATAAGATGGTAATCTATCCATGTTAAATTTTAAAGAATCATGAACAATTTTTGGCATAGTAGAAACCATAGATCCAATATCACAATAAGCAAGGAAGTCTTGATTAGAGATGCTAATCCTAACAAAAGGCTCCCAATCATTGTCTATTTCCAAAATGTCTTTCTTATTGGCTTTGGGTTTCTCTACCTTCATCAAGTCTAGAGCATCCATTCTTTTTTCAACGGTAGCAAGTCTATCTATGACAGTATCAAAGTTATGATCATAAACAAAGTAACTAGATAGACCATGTATAATTTCAAGAGCTCTAGCTTCATCACATTCTAAGAAATCTCCCTCGGCTATAATGTCAAGGGAGTGTTTACACCATTTAAAAAGACCATGGTAAAAATTCCCGAGCATAATTTTTATAGGTATCCAAGGCATAATTCTTCTATGTGCATCAGAAATTCTGTCCCATGCCTTCTTCATATTTTCTCCATCCCTTTGATGGAAATCTAAAACTTCTGATTCCCTCAAAGCACCAAATCCTAACATGTTTGGCTAAACACAAAGGACTAGCTACTAATAAAAAGTCAAATAACTTTTCTTTGACTTTTGATAAAAGGAACTAAAGCAAAAATGAAAAGTAAACTAACAAGACTAAAAGCAAAGGTAAAATATAGCATGCAACTCCCCTATCCTGAAGAGTGGAGTCCCCGGCAACGGCGCCAGAAAATACTCCTTGATGGGCCTCGAACCCCTCGTTGGTTACCCCAAGTGGAAGGTGTAAGATGCAGTAAGTAGAAGTGTTTTCCCCTAACAAAGCTGCCAAGGATCGATTCCCCAGAGACTCCTAGGTTCAACAGGTAGGTGTCAATTGCTACGGCGCCAGATTAGTAGCAACCAACATGGACCTGCACACAGATACAAATAACTTTGCTCCCAACGAGTACAGAGAGGTTGTCAATCTCTCCAGCCTTGTAGTTCACAAAGGGTTAAAAGCAATGATAGTAGTGATAGATAGTTTTTGCAATAGTAAATAATAACGGGAAAGTAAATAGTGTATGTGATCAATGATGGTAATATGGACCGGAGTCTCATGATGTTCACTAGTGATGTCTCTCTCCCAAAAGACGATAAAACAACTATGTGAGGTAAACAAATTACAGCTGGGCAATTGACAGGACCACGAACGCAAACCAATGCTGACTACATTGCAAGAAAGGTTGAGGTTCAAAGCATGGGCGGTACGCCAAAGTAAGTAGACCGAAATCCATCAATATCTACTACTAATCATCCACCTTGAGATATCTATCCAGAACATCTCGCTGGTATTAAGTTGCGAGTCCCACCCATAGTGTAAACTCAATGCAACAGACAACTGCATTAAAAGAACTTTGCGTAAAGTAAACAATCCTTGCACCCGCGGGCACAAGCACCGTTTTTCCCCCTTGTGGCAACAGCACATCCCCTAGACTCATGTTTCTGTCACTCAAGCTAGTCATCGAGGGGCATGAACCCACAATCGAGCATAACGTTCCCTCTTGGAGTCACTACCTATTACTCGGCCAAAGCAATAAATAACAACGGAGAACATGCAAGAATTACTTATGAACTAAAATATAAAAGAGGTGGATCAAATATATTACTCAAGATCAATCTGAACATAATCTCATAATCCATCGGATCCCAGCAAACTCAACATAGCAACAGCATAAGGATTACATAGGTGCCTCGATCATGTAGGGCAGCTCACGAGGACTAATTAGTGAAGCACAAGAACGGGAGGAGAACATCACATAGCTACTGGTCATGGACTCATGGTCCAAGGGAGACTACTCACTAATCATCCACCTTGAGATATCTATCCAGAACATCTCGCTGGTATTAAGTTGCGAGTCCCACCCATAGTGTAAACTCAATGCAACAGACAACTGCATTAAAAGAACTTTGCGTAAAGTAAACAATCCTTGCACCCGCGGGCACAAGCACCGTTGTTTTCCCCCTTGTGGCAACAGCACATCCCCTAGACTCATGTTTCTGTCACTCAAGCTAGTCATCGAGGGGCATGAACCCACAATCCAGCATAACGTTCCCTCTTGGAGTCACTACCTATTACTCGGCCAAAGCAATAAATAACAACGGAGAACATGCAAGAATTACTTATGAACTAAAATATAAAAGAGGTGAATCAAATATATTACTCAAGATCAATCTGAACATAATCTCATAATCCATCGGATCCCAGCAAACTCAACATAGCAACAGCATAAGGATTACATAGGTGCCTCGATCATGTAGGGCAGATCACGAGGACTAATTAGTGAAGCACAAGAACGGGAGGAGAACATCACATAGCTACTGGTCATGGACTCATGGTCCAAGGGAGACTACTCACGAGTCATCCGGGAGGCGTCCATGGTGGTGGAGAAGCTCCCGGTGGTGATCCTCCCCTCCGGCAGGGTGCCGGGAAGAGTTCTCCTGGTGCTCCCGATCTTGGAAGCGGCGGCGGCGGCGGAACAGAGATGGGATCGCGAAAAGAAGTCCTGTTCTGAGGGTTTCGGAGAGTCCCTTAAATATATGCCAAAGTAGGGCACCGGGGGAGCCTCGGGGGGCCCAGGCGCCCCCCCGGCGCGGCCCAGGGGGGGCGCGCCCACAGGGCGCCTGGAGCCCCTGTGCCCCCCCCCCAGGTTGCCCTTCGGACGCAGTGTTGTTTCCGTATCGCTGATTTTTTATATAATTTTTCTGGATTTTTCTGGGCAGTTCTCGAAACGTGAAAACCTGAAATACAAAAACAGCCGAAAACAGAAACTGGCACTGGGGTGCACTGGATTAGTAAGTTAGTCCAAATATGATCAAAAGTGTATGGAAGTGTATGAATATCATAGCAATATCACCCAAAAGTGGCATGGAGCAAGCAGAAATTATAGATACGTTTTGGACGTATCAGGTCTCCAACGTATCTATAATTTTTGATTGTTCCATGCTTATATTTATGATGTTTTGGATGTCTAATGGGCTTTGTTATACACTTTTGTATTATTTTTGGGACTAACCTACTAACCCAAAGGCCCAGTCCAGATTGTTGTTTTTTTTGCCTATTTCAGGGTTTTACAGAAAAGGAATATCAAACGGAATCCAAACAGAATGAAACTTCTGGAGAGATATTTTTGGAGCAAAATACACACGGGAGACTTGAGAACCACGAAATAGGGCTGACGTGGCGTCCAAGAGGATGGGGGGCGCGCCCCCTGCCTCGTGGGCACCCCGTCTGGCCCCCGGTGCCCTCCTTCCTCCTATATATACCTACGTACCCCGACACCATCAGAACAACAGAGAAAACCCTAGTTCCACTGCCGCAACCTTCTGTTCTCGTGAGATGCCATCTTGGGGCCTGTTCCGGAGCTCCGCCGGAGGGGGGATCTACCACGGAGTGCTTCTACATCATCATCATCGCCTCACCATGAGTTGTGAGTAGTTTACCACAGACCTTCGGGTCCATAGCTAGTATCTAGATGGCTTCTTCTCTCTCTTTGGATCTCAATACCAAGTTCTACTCAGTCTTCGAGGAGATCTATTTGATGTAATCTCTTTTTGCGGTGTGTTTGTCGAGATCCGATGAATTGTGGGTTTATGATCAAGATTATCTATGAGAAATATTTGATTCTTTTCTGAACTCTTTATGTATGATTATAATATCCTTGCAAGTCTCTTCGAATTATTGGTTTGGTTTGGCCTACTAGATCTATAGTTCTTGCGATGGGAGAAGTGCTTGGCTTTGGGTTCAATCTTGCGGCGTCCTTTCCTAGTGACAATAGGGGCAGCAAGGCACGTATTGTATTGTTGCCATCAAGGATAAAAAGATGGGGTTTATATCACTATGTTAGAGTTTATCCCTCTACATCATGTCATCTTGCTTAAGGCATTACTCTGTTCTTATGAACTTAATACTCTAGATGCATGCTGGATAGCGGTCGATGTGTGGAGTAATAGTAGTAGATGCAGAATAATTTTGGTCTACTTGTCTCGGACGTGATGTCTATATGTAATGATCATGCCTAGATAGTCTCATAATTATTCGCGTTTCTATCAATTGCTCGACGGTAATTTGTTTACCCGCCGTAGAATATCGCTATCATTTGAGAAGCCACTAGAGAAAACTATGGCCCCCGGGTCTATTCTCAACATATCAATCTACAATCTACTTTACTTTTCCGCTTTTACTTTATGTTCTTATATCCAAAAATACCAAAAATATCAAACTATCATCTCTATAAGATCTCACTTTCGTAAGTGACCGTAAAGGGATTGACAACCCCTTTTTGCATTGGCTGCGAAGTTCTTATTTGTTTGTGCAGGTGCGAGGGACTCGCGCGTGGTCTCCTACTGGATTGATACCTTGGTTCTCAAAAACTGAGGGAAATACTTACGCTACTGTGCTGCATCACCCTTTCCTCTTCGAGGGAATACAACGCAAGCTCGAGAAGTAGCAAGAATAATTTCTGGCGCCGCTGCCGGGAAGGCTTACGCAAAAGTCATATACCAAGTACCTATCACAAACCCTTATCCTTCGCATTACATTAATTTTCCTCTCATTTTCCTCTCCCCCACTTCATCCTTGTCGTTTTATTTGCCCTTCTTCTGCCGTGTGTTTATCGTTCGCCCGCTTCTTGTTTGCTTGTGTGTTGGATTGCTTGCTTGTCACTATGGCTCAGAACAATACCAAATTGTGTGACTTCTCCAATACCAACAATAATGATTTTATTAGCACTCTGATTGCTCCTATTATCGATGCTCAATCATGTGAGATCAATGCTGCTCTGTTGAATCTTGTTTTGAAAGATCAATTTTCCGGCCTTCCTAGTGAAGATGACGCTACCCATCTAAACAACTTTGTTGATTTGTGTGATATGCAAAAGAAAAGGGATACAGATAACGATATTGTTAAATTGAAGTTATTTCCGTTTTCATTTAGAGATCGTGCTAAAACTTGATTTTCCTCTTTGCCTAGAAATAGTATTGATTCGTGGAATAAGTGCGAAGATTCTTTTATCTCTAAGTATTTCCCTCCTGCTAAGATCATCTCTCATAGAAACGATATTATGAATTTTAAGCAACTAGATCATGAGCATGTTGCACAAGCTTGGGAGAGAATGAAATTAATGATACGTAATTGCCCTACACTTGGTTTGAACTTATGGATGATTATTCAAAACTTTTATGCTGGCTTGAATTTTGCTTCTAGAAATCTTTTAGATTTGGTCGTAGGAGGCACTTTCATGGAAACTACCTTAGGAGAAGCTACCAAACTCCTAGATAATATTATGGTTAATTATTCTCACTGGCACACCAAAAGATCTACTAGTCAAAAAGTGCATGCTATTGAAGAGATTAGTGTTTTGAGTGCAAAGATGGATGAACTTATGAAATTATTTGCTGCTAAGAGTGCTTCTTCTGATCCTAATGATATGCCTTTGACCACTTTGATTGAAAATAATAATGAATCTTTGGACGTGAACTTTGTTGGTAGGAATAATTTTGGTAACAATGCTTATAGAGGGAACTTTAATCCTAGGCCTTTTCCTAGTAATTCCTCTAATAATTATGGTAATTCCTACAACAACTCTTATGGAAAGATGCCTTCTGAATTTGAAACTAGTGTTAAGGAGTTTATGAATTCGCAAAAGAATTTCAATGCTATGCTTAAAGAAAAATTGCTTAAGATTGATGAATTGGCTAGAAGTGTGGATAGAATTACTCTTGATGTTGATTCTTTGAAACTTAGATCTATCCCACCTAAGCATGATATCAATGAGTCTCTCAAGGCCATGAGAATTTCCATTGATGAACGCAAAGAAAGAACCGCTAGGATGCGTGCTAAAAGAGAGAATTATATTAAAGTGTGCTCTTCTAGTTATCATGAAAATAAAGATGAAGATCTGAAAGTTATTGATGTGTCTCCTATTAGATCCTTCTTTTCTAGCATGAATCTTGATAAAGATACGATTGGAGATGATTGTACTCTGAGGTGTCCCAATGATTCGGAGTTTTTAGATCTCGATGCTAAAATTGTTAAAAGTGGGAGTGAAGAGATTAAAACTTTGCATAGTGATGAACCCACTACTTTGGATTTCAAGGGATTCAATTATGATAATTTCTCTTTGATTGATTTATTTCCTTGTTGCAATCCGTACTAAATTCTCCACATGCTTATAGTCAAAATAAAGCTTTTACCAAACACGTAGTTGATGCTTTGATCCAATCTTATGAAGAAAAACTTGAATTAGAAGTTTCTATCCCTAGAAAGATTTATGATGAGTGGGAACTGATACGTCCAAAACATATCTATAATTTCTGCTTGATCCATGCCACTTTTGGGTGATATTGCTATGATATTCATACACTTCCATACACTTTTGATCTTATTTGGACTAACTTACTAATCCAGTGCACCCTAGTGCCAGTTTCTGTTTTCGGCTGTTTTTGTATTTCAGGTTTTCACGTTACGAGAACTACCAGGAAAAATCCAGAAAAATTATATAAAAAATCAGTGTTCCGGAAACTTCCGTGCGTCCGAAGGGCAGCCGGGGGGG
>LR738711.1:827219190-827247161 GCA_902687465.1 Secale cereale | reverse complement strand
TGCATGTTCTCCGTTGTTATTTATTGCTTTGGCCGAGTAGTAGGTAGTGACTCCAAGAGGGAACGTTATGCTTGATTGTGGGTTCATGCCCCTCGATGACTAGCTTGAGTGACAGAAACATGAGTCTAGGGGATGTGCTGTTGCCACAAGGGGGAAAACAACGGTGCTTGTGCCCGCGGGTGCAAGGATTGTTTACTTTACGCAAAGTTCTTTTAATGCAGTTGTCTGTTGCATTGAGTTTACACTATGGGTGGGACTCGCAACTTAATACCAGCGAGATGTTCTGGATAGATATCTCAAGGTGGATGATTAGTAGTAGATATTGATGGATTTCGGTCTACTTATTTTGGCGTACCGCCCATGCTTTGAACCTCAACCTTTCTTGCAATGTAGTCAGCATTGGTTTGCGTTCGTGGTCCTGTCAATTGCCCAGTTGTAATTCGTTTACCTCACATAGTTGTTTTATCGTCTTTTGGGAGAGAGACATCACTAGCGAACATCATGCGACTCCGGTCCATATTACCATCATTGATCACATCCGTTATTTACTTTTCGTTATTATTTACTATTGCAAAACATTATCTATCACTACTATCATTGCTTTTAATCCTTTGTGAACTACAAGGCCGGAGGGATTGACAACCTCTCTGTACTCTTTGGGAGCAAAGTTATTTGTATCTGTGTGCAGGTCCACGTTGATTGCTAATTGCGCCGTTAGCAGTTGACACCTACTTGTTGAACCTAGGAGTGTCTGGGGATTCGATCCTTGGCATCTTTGCTAAGGGAAAACACTTCTACATACTGCATCTTACACCTTCCACTTGGGGTAACCAACGAGGGGTTCGAGGCCCATCAAGGAGTATTTTCTGGCGCCGTTGCCGGGGACTCCACTCTTCAGGATAGGGGAGTTGCATGCTATATTTTACCTTTGCTTTTTAGTCTTGTTAGTTTACCTTTCAAATTTTGCTTTAGTACCTTTTTATCGAAAATCACAAAAATAGTTATTTTGCTTGCTTGCTACTATGGGTTCCACCGAGAACACCAAGTTGTGTGACTTCACTAGTCACAACAACATGACTTTATCAGCACACCTATCACTACACCTGCCACTTCAGCACCTTCATATGAAATTAAACCTGCTTTACTGAACTTAGTCATGAAAGATCAATTCTCCGGTGCTGGAGATGCTGCTGCTTTACACTTAAACAACTTTGTTGAACTTTGTGATATGCAAAAGTACCAAGAAATAGGTGGTAATATTGTTAAGCTTAAGCTTTTTCCTTTCTCCTTGAGAGGAGGAGCTAAAATTTGGTTTCAGTCTTTGCCTAGAAATAGCATAGATTCATGGGACAAGTGCAAAGATGCTTTTATTGGAAAATACTATCCACCTGCTAAAATTATCCAACTTAGAAGTAACATAATGAATTTTAAACAATTGGATAATGAACACGTTGCCCAAGCTTGGGAACGTATGAAATCTCTTATCAAGAACTGCCCTACTCATGGTTTGACTACTTGGATGGTTATCCAAACTTTTTATGCAGGCTTGAACTTTACCTCGCGAAACTTGTTAGATTCGGCCGCGGGAGGAACTTGTATGTCAACTACACTTGGTGCTGCCACGAAGCTTCTCGATGAGATGATGACCAACTATTCCCAATGGCACACCGAACGCGCTCCAACAGGTAGGAAGGTAAACTCTGTCGAGGAGATTTCCTCCTTAAATGAAAAAGCTGACTTGATCATGTCTCTACTTTCGAAGCAATCTTCTATTGATCCTCGTTATGATCCTTTAGATTCTGTGATTGCTGATGCTTATAGGAGTAACTTTGGTAGTAATTCTAGACCGTTCCCCTCTAATTCCTATGGGAACCACAATGCTTATCCTAGCACCAAGAACTCCATCCAAAAAGATAGATATTTTCTTGGCTATGAGAAACTGCTAGAAATAGAGAAGGCCACTAAGAATTACATGCACACCCAATATGAACAAAACAAAACCTTCCCGAGGCAATTAAATGAGCATACTGCTATCTTGCAAGACATTAGTAGACGATTAGAGAACATAAATATTGAGATTTCTAACCTCCAGACTAGACTCACTATCACTGAGACCCAAGTTTCCAATATGTCCCACACACAAGCCACTTTGATAAACCAAATGGCAGCTAAACCCGAAGTGGTTGCATCCCTAAGGGAGGAAGAGGATAGAATTAAGAGCCTTCCTACCCACCACACTGTTGCTACTATCCAAGTTATTGAGGATGTTCAAACTCTTAGCACCCAATGTACTCCTGGTCCCAATGGACCAATTAATGGTGATGCTATGACTATAGAAACTACCAAACATGTGAACCTAAAGGATACTACTACCACTTTACTTGATGCTCGTGACCTTGATTTTGATAATTGCACTCTTACCGAAGTTATTGATTTCCTTCACAAGATGTCTAGAGACCCCCGCACTAGCACGCTTAACCTTGCCTTCACAGAGCATATCACTAATGCTCTCATCAAATCTAGGGAGGAGAAACTTAGAGTAGAAGCCTCCATACCTAGAAAGCTAGAAGATGGTTGGGATCCTATGATAAAAATTAATTTGAATGACTTCTCTTGCTATGCATTGTGTGATGTTGGAGCTAGTACCTCTGTTATGCCCAAAAGGATATATGATATGCTTAAATTGAAACCTTATGATTCTTGTTCTTTTGGTGTTCGTCTCATTGATTCTTCCATAAAGAAACCTTTGGGGAGGATCGACGATGTTCTTATTGTTGTTAATGATAATTATGTTCCCGTTGATTTCACTATTATGGATATTGAATGTGATCCTTCATGTCCAATTATTTTGGGACGTCCCTTTTTGCGCACCGTTGGTGCTATCATTGACATGAAAGAGGGTAATATAAAATTTCAGTTTCCTCTCAAGAAAGGGATGGAACACTTCCCTCGAAAGAAGATCAAGTTACCTTTTGAGTCCGTTGTACGGGCTAGCTATTCTTTTACTCTTGATAAAACTTGATCTCTATGCATTATGCCTAGCTTAAAGGCATAAAAGAAAGCGCTTTTGGGAGGCAGCCCACATGAATAATTTTTTTGCTTTTGTTGAGTCTTGATGTTGTTTACTGCTGTAGCATCATCATTGTATCTTTACTTTTCATATTTGTGCCAAGTATAGCCTCTGATTGCTAGAAAGTTCAAAAGTTGTGAGGTACTGTCCAGGAAACAGATTCTGTCCTTGGATAGAAAAATTCGTATAAAATCACCAGATCATCTTTTTGGTCTGAATTTTTTCTACAGCGTTCTCTATATAATTGCCTTTCGTGCATCTGTTGTGAGTTTTTTGATTTGAGTTGCAGAAGTATCCCGAACAGATCAATTACTACCTGCTGTTCTGTTTTTCACAGATTCTGTCCTGTTTTGCCTTTCCTTCAGTTTGCAAATCAAGAGCTTGCTTTTTCTTTGCAAAAACCTTTTGGCAATCTTGAGAAACAGTAGAACTTCAAGAATATCTTTATTTCCAGCAAGGTATAATTATTTTATTAAGGGTACTAACCTCGCTAATCAGATTATGATGAGTTATGTATGAAGGGAGTTTTCAAGTGTGCGAGGGAAGATGATAAAAAGATTCAGGAGTGTCAAGCGCTCAAGCTTGGGGATGCCCCCGTCCACCACCAAGAAATATTCAAGGAGACTCAAGCGTCTAAGCTTGGGGATGCCCCCGTGCATCCCCTTCTCCATCAACATTATCAGTTCGTCTTTCGTTTCGCTATATTTTTATCACTTCATGTGTTATGTGCTATGCTTGGAGCGTCTTGCTTTCAGTTTTCTTTTTAGTTTTTCATAACGAGTTGGAACTCAGCATTCCTTTATGTGGGAGAGAAACACGCTCCACTTCTACCTAGAACATAACATAGAATTTTCATATCTATCTTTGCTGTGTGTGTTCTTTGTCTTTTAATAGCTACTATCGTGCTCAGCTCTCAGTATTCATGCTTATCCTTTCCAAGAGCTTTTGTTTAGTTGGTTGCTTGAACTCTCTTTAAATAACCATGCTCACCTTATTAAGAGAGTTTGCTTCCGTTGCATTGGTTAATATGTCTATGATAAGGATGCTACGTGCATAATGGTGCTTAGTAGTTCAGGTTTCTTATGGTTAGTCTCAAATAGCTGGGGGATTCCCAATGTGTTATTGGAATACCAACTTGATTTGTTTGCATATGATGTGGTATGGTTTAGTAATATCTTCCTTCGAGAATTTATTTTGATTGACTTGGTGTATGCTCACGCATATTTAAGACTGTAAAGAAAGTCTGTCAAGCCTTGATGATCTTTTATTTCTGAGTAGCGATATAACTACCATGCCTGATTCAATGTTGCTTTGTCGCTCTGCATGATTATGACCGTCATTGCTCTCTTAGTTGGTCGCTCCCAGTCTTTTGCTAACCTCCACCTGTACTAAGCGGAATTACTGCTTGTGCATCCATATCCTTTTAAACTAGTTATTCCATACGAGTCCACCATACCTACCTATATGTGGTATTCACCGCCACTCCAATTAATTACATGTGCTACCTTTAAAACCTTCAATCTTTGCAATATATAGCTCATGGGAAAGTAACTTAAAAACTATTGTGGTAAAGAATATGTTGCTTATGTATCTTATTTCTTATAAGTTGCTCGCTGAGCGGTAACCATGTTTTTGGGGACGCCATCAACTGTCACACTTTTGTTGAATATCATGTGAGTTGCTATGCATGTTCGTCTTGTCTGAAGTAAGGGTGATTTGCTGTGGGTTGAATAAGTATGCATATTGTTAGAGAAGAACATTGGGCCGCCAACCGAAGCCATGTATCATGGTGGAAGTTTTAGCTTGGACCGTAATCCTCAATCTCTTATGAGAATATGCTAATGCATTAAAGAGGAGTCCATCATCTATTTTCTATGTTGTCCCGGTATGGACGTCCTCAAGTTGAGATCTATCAAAAATGAGAAATCAAATGCGATTTATCTCCTTGGACCTTTGTACAGGTGGCATAGAGGTACCACATTGTGACACTTGGTTGAAACATATGCAATGCAATGATAACCCATGGAAATCCAAGCTAATTAGGACAAGGTGCGAGCACTATTGGTATTCTATTCATGAGGCTTGCAACTTATAGGATGTCTTATGCATGACACATATGAAGTACTACTACCGTCGACAAAATTGCTTCTATAAAAAGCTCTAGCACATAACCATTCTTTTACTTTTATGTTGAGTCTCCACCTTCTTTTAAAAGCACCAACTACTGAGAGCATGATTGTCATTCTGAGTGTAATGTGCATTGTCCCAAAGTAGCATTGTCTTTTGCATGATTGTGATATCGTTTATTTTGAAATCATTGTATCTAGTCATCACTTAAACCTTGAAGGTGCCCCTGCATTTATGTTTTGCATCACTAAAGGGGGAAAGCTAGATATCACTTTATCATATTTGCACATCATGTTCATTGCAAATCTATTTGATGCTTCAATGTCATGTTGTAAAACTTTCAGTCATTTGTGATTTTATCTTGAGGCAACTTAATTACTATAGAATCATTGTCTCATAAGCTTTTTTCATATGACTATGAAAAAGTCCTATATGGTTAATAGCATGTCACCACAGAAATTATTCTTGTTATCATTTACCTACTCGAGGACGAGCAGGAATTAAGCTTGGGGATGTTGATACGTCCAAAACGTATCTATAATTTCTGCTTGCTCCATGCCACTTTTGGGTGATATTGCTATGATATTCATACACTTCCATACACTTTTGATCATATTTGGACTAAATTACTTATCCACTGCACCCCAGTGCCAGTTTCTGTTTTCGGCTGTTTTTGTATTTCAGGTTTTCACGTTACGAGAACTGCCAGGAAAAATCCAGAAAAATTATATAAAAAATCAGCGTTCCGGAAACTTCCGTGCGTCCGAAGGGCAGCCGGGGGGGGGGGGCCACCAAGGCTCCAGGCGCCCTGGCGGCGCGCCCCCCCTGGGCCGCGCCGGGGGGGCGCCTGGGCCCCTCGATGCCCCCCTTTGGCATATATTTAAAGCGTCCTCCGAAACTCTCAGAACAGGAACTCTTTTCGCGATCCCATCTCTGTTCCGCCGCCGCCGCCGCTTCCAAGATCGGGAGCACCAGGAGAACTCTTCCCGGCACCCTGCCGGAGGGGGGGATCACCACCGGGAGCTTCTCCACCACCATGGACGCCTCCCGGATGACTCGTGAGTAGTCTCCCTTGGACCATGGGTCCATGACCAGTAGCTATGTGATGTTCTCCTCCCGTTCTTGTGCTTCACTAATTAGTCCTCGTGAGCTGCCCTACATGATCGAGGCACATATGTAATCCTTATGATGTTGCTATGTTGAGTTTGCTGGGATCCGATGGATTATGAGATTATGTTCAGATTGATCTTGAGTAATATATTTGATTCACCTCTTTTATATTTATGTTCATAAGTAATTCTTGCATGTTATCCGTTGTCATTTATTGCTTTGGCCGAGTAGTAGGTAGTGACTCCAAGAGGGAAAGTTATGCTTGATTGTGGGTTCATGCCCCTCGATGACTAGCTTGAGTGACAGAAACATGAGTCTAGGGGATGTGCTGTTGCCACAAGGGGGAAAACAACGGTGCTTGTGCCCGCGGGTGCAAGGATTGTTTACTTTACGCAAAGTTCTTTTAATGTAGTTGTCTGTTGCATTGAGTTTACACTATGGGTGGGACTCGCAACTTAATACCAGCGAGATGTTCTGGATAGATATCTCAAGGTGGATGATTAGTAGTAGATATTGATGGATTTCGGTCTACTTATTTTGGCGTGCCGCCCATGCTTTGAACCTCATCCTTTCTTGCAATGTAGTCAGCATTGGTTTGCGTTCGTGGTCTTGTCAATTGCCCAGCTGTAATTCGTTTACCTCACATAGCTGTTTTATCGTCTTTTGGGAGAGAGACATCACTAGCGAACATCATGCGACTCCGGTCCATATTACCATCATTGATCACATCCGTTATTTACTTTTCGTTATTATTTACTATTGCAAAACATTATCTATCACTACTATCATTGCTTTTAATCCTTTGTGAACTACAAGGCCGGAGGGATTGACAACCTCTCTGTACTCGTTGGGAGCAAAGTTATTTGTATCTGTGTGCAGGTCCACGTTGATTGCTAATTGCGCCGTTAGCAGTTGACACCTACTTGTTGAACCTAGGAGTCTCTGGGGATTCGATCCATGGCATCTTTGCTAAGGGAAAACACTTCTACATACTGCATCTTACACCTTCCACTTGGGGTAACCAACAAGGGGTTCGAGGCCCATCAGGAACCTACTATTAAAATAAAAATTAAAGATCATGAATTCTTTGCTTTGTGTGATTTGGGTGCAAGTGTTTCCACTATCCCAAAAACTTTGTGTGATTTGCTAGGATTCCATGAGCTTGATGATTGTTCTTTAAATTTGCATCTTGCGGATTCCACTGTTAAGAAACCTATGGGAAGGATTAATGATGTTCTTATTGTTGTCAATAGGAATTATGTGCCCGTAGATTTCATTGTTCGTGATATAGATTGCAATCCTTCATGTCCTATTATTCTTGGTAGACCTTTCCTTAGAATGATTGGTGCAATTATTGATATGAAGGAAGGAAATATTAGATTCCAGTTTCCCTTAAGGAAAGGCATGGAACACTTTCCTAGGAAGAAAATCAAATTACCATATGAATCTACTATGAGAGCTACTTATGGATTGCCTTCCAAAGATGGCAATACCTAGATCTATCCATGTATCGTGCCTAGCTAGGGGCGTAAAACGATAGCGCTTGTTGGGAGGCAACCCAATTTTATATTTTTGTTTTTGCTTCCATTTAGGAATAAATATTGCATCTAGCTTCTGTTTAGATGTGGTTTGGTGTTTTAGTTAGTGTTTGTGCCAAGTAGAACCTTTGGGAAGACTTGTGTGAAGTTTATATAATCTTGCTGTGAAAAACAGAATCGTTAGCGCTCGCTAGAATGGTCACCAGATTTTACTGGAGTGTGATATTTAGTTGATTCTTTTTGCAGATGATTAGTAGACTAATTCCTCATGTTTACCAATTTATTTCAATTTTTTGGAGTTACAGAAGTATGCGAAAGCTACAAATTACTACAGACTGTTATGTTTTTGACAGATTCTGTTTTTCGTGTGTTGTTTGCTTATTTCAATGCTTCTATGAGTAGTATTGGGAAGTATTAATCATAGAGAAGTTGGAATACAGTAGGTTTAACACCAATATAAACAAAGAATGAATTCATTACAGTACCTTTGAGTAGTGGTTTGTTTTCTTATACTAATGGAGCTCACGAGATTTTTGTCTAAGTTTTGTGTTGTGAAGTTTTCAAGTTTTCATTATTGCTTTGATGGACTATGGAACAAAGAGTGGCAAGAGCCAAAGCTTGGGGATGCCCAAGGCACCCCAAAGGAAAATTCAAGGACAACCAAAAGCCTAAGCTTGGGGATGCCCCGGGAAGGCATCCCCTCTTTTGTCTTCATCTATCGGTAACTATACTCGGAGCTATATTTTTATTCACCACATGATATGTGTTTTACTTGGAGCTTCTTGTATAATTTGAGTCTTTGCTTGTTAGTTTTCCACAATTATCATTGATGTACACACCTTTTTTAGAGAGTTAAATATGGCCTAGGAATTGTTAGAACACTCTATGTGCTTCACTTATATCTTTTGAGTTGAATAGTTTTTTCTCTAGTGCTTCACTTATATCTTTTAGAGCACAGTGGTAACTATGTTTTGTAGAAATTGTTGATCTCTCATGCTTCACTTATATCATTTTGAGAGTCTATTATAACAGCATGGTAATGTGCTTTGGCTATAAAACTAGCCTTCACATGATAGACATCCAATATCAATGTAGTAAAAACTTTCACACTAAGTGCATTGAATATGATGAGAAGTTGGATGCTTGATAATTGTTTTGAGATATGAGGATAGTGATATTAGAGTCATGCTAGTGGAGTTATTATGAAAGTAGTGATTCCCGTAGCATGCACGTATGGCGAACCGCTATGTGACGAAGTTAGAGCATGAGGTATTTGTAGAGTGTCAACCTTTGTGTGGAGGTCAGGGGCGCGTGATGGTTAACTCTTACCAACCTCCCCCCTAGGAGCATGCGTTCTTATGATGACTCGTAAATTTTTGCAATAAGTATATGAGTTCTTATGACTAATGTTGAGTCCATGGATATTACGCACTCTCACCCTTCCACCATTGCTAGCCTCTCTTGTACCGCGCAACTTTCGCCGGTACCATACACCCACTATATATCCTTCCTCAAAACAGCCACCATATATCTTCCTCAATACAGCCACCATACCTTCCTATCATGGCATTTCCATAGCCATTCTGAGATATATTACCATGCAACTTTCCACCGTTCCGTTCATATGACACGCTTCATATTGTCATATTGCCGTGCATGATCATGTAGTTGACATCGTATTTGTGGCTAGGCCACCATGCATAATTTTTCATACATGTCACTCTTGATTCTTGCACATCCCGGTACACCACCGGAGGCATTCATATAGGTCATACTTTGTTCTAGTATCGAGTTGTAATTCAATGAAAGTGTGATGATCATCATTATTAGAGCATTGTCCCATGTGAAGAAAGGCTAAATCAAGAAAGCCCCTCCAAAGAAAAAAAGGAAAAGAAAGGCCAAAGAAAAAAAGGCCCAAAAAAGAGAAGAAAAAAAGAGAAAAGAAAAAAGGGACAATTGCTACTATCTTTTTCCACACTTGTGCTTCAAAGTAGCACCATGTTCTTCATGATAGAGAGTCTCATGTTTAGTCACTTTCATATACTAGTGGAAATTTACATTATAGAACTTGGCTTGTATATTCCAACGATGGGCTTCCTCAAATGCCCTAGGTCTTCGTGAGCAAGCAAGTTGGATGCACACTCCTACTTCTCGAGCTTGCGTTGTATTCCCTCGAAGAGGAAAGGGAGATGCAGCATAGTAGCGTAAGTATTTCCCTCAGTTTTTGAGAACCAAGGTATCAATCCAGTAGGAGACCACGCGTGAGTCCCTCGCACATGCACAAACAAATAAGAACTTCGCAGCCAGCACGATAAGGGGTTGTCAATCCCTTTACGGTTACTTACGAAAGTGAGATCTAATAGAGATGATAGTTTGATATTTTTTGTATTTTTGATTATAAGAACAGAAAGTAAAAGCGTAAAAGTAAAGTAGATTGTAGATTGATATGTTGAGAATAGACCCGAAGGCCATAGTGTTCTCTAGTGGCTTCTCTCATGATAGCGATTTTCTACGGCGGGTAAACAAATTACTGTCGAGCAATTGATAGAAAAGCGAATAATTATGAGACTATCTAGGCATGATCATTATATATAGGCATCACGTCTGAGACAAGTAGACCGAAACGATTCTGCATCTACTACTATACTCCACACATCGACCGCTATCCAGCATGCATCTAGTGTATTAAGCTCATAAGAATGGAGTAACGCCTTAAGCAAGATGACATGATGTAGAGGGATAAACTCAAGCAATATGATGTAAACTCCATCTTTTATCCTCGATGGCAACAATACAATATGTGCCTTGCTGCCCCTACTGTCACCGCGAAAGGACACCGCAAGATTGAACCCAAAGCCAAGCACTTCTCCCATTGCAAGAACTATAGATCTAGTAGGCCAAACCAACAATAATTCGAAGAGACTTGCAAGGATATTATGAGCACACATAAAAAGTTCAGAGAAGAACCAAATATCTTTCATAGATAACCTTGATCATAAACTCACAATTCATCGGATCTCGACAAACACACCGCAAAAAGAGATTACATCGAATAGATCCCCTCAAAGACTGAGGAGAACTTTGTATTGAGATCCAAAGAGAGAGAAGAAGCCATCTAGATACTAGCTATGGACCCGAAGGTCTGTGGTAAACTACTCACAACTCATGGTGAGGCGATGATGATGATGTAGAAGAACTCCATGGAAGATCCCCCCACCAGCGCAGCTCCGGAACAGGCCCCAAGATGGGATCTCACGGGAACAGAAGGTTGCGGCGGTGGAACTAGGGTTTTCTCTGTTGTTCTGGTGGTTTCGGGGTACGTAGGTATATATAGGAGGAAGGAGGGCACCGGGGGCCAAACGTGAGGCCTAAGAGGCAGGGGGCGCCCCCCCCACCCTCGTGGGCGCCACGTGTGCCCTAATCTGTGGTTCTCAAGTCTCCCGTGCATATTTTGCTCCAAAAATATCTCTCCTAAAGGTTTCATTCCGTTTGGACTCCGTTTGATATTCCTTTTCTGTAAACCCCTGAAATAGGCAAAAAACAGCAATCTGGACTAGGCCTTTGGGTTAGTAGGTTAGTCCAAAAAATAATATAAAAGTGTACAACAAAGCCCATTAAACATCCAAAACATCATAAATAATAGCATGGAACAATCAAAAATTATAGATACGTTGGAAACGTATCACACACCCACTTAGTTTCTTTTGTTGAGCTTTCATACATTTTTAGTTGTAGTGCATCCGTTGCATGGCAATCCTTACTCACTCACATTGATATCTATCGATGGGCATCTCCGTAGCCCGTTGATACGCCTAGTTGATGTGAGACTATCTCCCTCCTTTTTGTCTTCTCCACAACCACCTCTCTATTCCACATAGTGCTATGTCCATGGCTCAAGCTCATGTATTGCATGAAAGTTCAAAGGTTTGAAAGAATAGAGTATGAAAACAAGTGCTTGGCTGAAATCTGGGTTGTGCATGATATGAATATTTTGTGTGATGAATAGGGAGCATAGCCAGACTATATGATTTTGTAGGGATAACTTTCTTTAGCCATAGTATTTTGAAAATACATGATTGCTTTGCTAGTATGCTTCAAGTATTATTATTTCTTATGTCAATATAGACTATTGTCTTGAATCTTTCAGATGTGAACATTCATGCCACAATTAAGATAATTACATTGAAAATTATGTTGGTTAGCATTCCACATCAAAAAAATTGTTTTTATCATTTACCTACTCGAGGACGAGCAGGAATTAAGCTTGGGATGCTTGATACGTCTCCAACGTATCTATAATATTTGATTGTTCCATGCTTTTATTTATGATGTTTTGGATGTTTAATGAGCTTTGTTATACACTTTTATATTATTTTTGGGACTAACCTACTAACCCAAAGGCCTAGTCCAGATTGCTATTTTTTTTTGCCTATTTCAGGGTTTTACAGAAAAGGAATATCAAACGGAGTCCAAACGGAATGAAACTTCTGGAGAGATAATTTTGGAGCAAAATACGCACGGGAGACTTGAGAACCATGGAATAGGGCTGATGTGGCGTCCACAAGGATGGGGGCGCGCCCCCTGCCTCGTGGGCACCCCGTCTGGCCCCCGGTGCCCTCCTTCCTCCTATATATACCTACGCACCCCGAAACCATCAGAACAACAGAGAAAACCCTAGTTCCACCGCCGCAACCTTCTGTTCCCGTGAAATCCCATCTTGGGGCCTGTTCCGGAGCTCCGTCGGAGGGGGGATCTTCCACGGAGTGCTTCTACATCATCATCATCGCCTCTCCATGAGTTTTGAGTAGTTTACACAGACCTTCGGGTCCATAGCTAGTATCTAGATGGCTTCTTCTCTCTCTTTGGATCTCAATACCAAGTTCTCCTTGGTCTTCGAGGAGATCTATTCGATGTAATCTCTTTTTGCGGTGTGTTTGTCGAGATCCGATGAATTGTGGGTTTATGATCAAGATTATCTATGAGAAATATTTGGTTCTTTTCTGAACTCTTTATGTGTGATTATAATATCCTTGCAAGTCTCTTCGAATTATTGGTTTGGTTTGGCCTACTAGATCTATAGTTCTTTGCAATGGGAGAAGTGCTTGGCTTTGGGTTCAATCTTGCGGTGTCCTTTCCCAGTGACAGTAGGGGCAGTAAGGCACGTATTGTATTGTTGCCATCGAGGATAAAAAGATGGGGTTTATATCAATATGTTTGAGTTTATCCCTCTACATCATGTCATCTTGCTTAAGGCGTTACTCCACTCTTATGAGCTTAATACACTAGATGCATGCTGGATAGCGGTCGATGTGTGGAGTATAGTAGTAGATGCAGAATTATTTCGGTCTACTTGTCTCAGACGTGATGCTTATATATAATGATCATGCCTAGATAGTCTCATAATTATTCGCTTTTCTATCAATTGCTCGATAGTAATTTGTTTACCCGCCATATAATACCGCTATCATGAGAGAAGCCACCGGAGAAAACTATGGCCCCCGGGTCTATTCTCAACATATCAATCTACAATCTACTTTACTTTTCCGCTTTTACTTTATGTTCTTATAACCAAAAATACCAAAAATATCAAACTATCATCTCTATCAGATCTCACTTTCGTAAGTGACCGTAAAGGGATTGACAACCCCTTATCGCGTTGGCTGCGAAGTTCTTATTTGTTTGTGCAGGTGCGAGGGACTCGCGCGTGGTCTCCTACTGGATTGATACCTTGGTTCTAAAAAACTGAGGGAAATACTTACGCTACTGTGTTGCATCACCCTTTCCTCTTCGAGGGAATACAACGCAAGCTCGAGAAGTAGCATCCTTCAGCGTCGACTATACAAGTTCTTGCCTCGTCCGTGCAGCTCCAAGCTTCAGATCCTCTGGCTGCTCCGACTGCTCCATTGACTTCGCTCTTCGCTACCCACCATGTTCCGGAGGACCCAGTGAGTGCAGCTAAGGAGGGTATATGCCAAGCAGGTGTGATGATGGAACAAATGAAGGCGGCGTACGAGGCCAGTATGGCTACTTACAATGCCAGTTCACCTCTTCGGATCAATGCCCAGGTGAGTTCTTTCCCGACTGAGTTCCTTTCCGACTGGTCATTGCTTTGATAGGACATTCTACCTGAAAACCGCTGCTCTGTTCGTAAGACAATGTCCGTGGATGAGCGTTTGAAACCTTTACTGATCGTTCATCATGAGTCTGCTCTTTGCTTCATTCACCCACTGGGTGTTTTAGCCTTTGTTGTATAATCCTTGATTTTCAGTCGGTCAGGTCATGTCGAATGAATAGTGGGGGCACGCAGAGTGCATCCACTGGGTGTAGTCCCCGAGATCATGGTCGACTGCTGGCAGTAGGCCATGGTCTAAGAACGAAATGTCGTTGTTGTTATTTTTTGTATTTCTTCCACTCGTACGGGACGGATCACGTCGAGTGAGAACCAGTGAGGGCACACTATTGCACCCACTGGGTGTAGTCCCCGAGACCATGGTCGACTGCGGGCAGACGGTTGTGGTCTAAGAATAGGGCCATTTTTTTTACTCGTACTAGAAGGATCGTGTCGAGTGGGAACCAGTGGGGGCACGCCAAGTGCATCCACTGGGTGTAGTCCCCGAGGCTACTGTTGAATGTTTGATTCAACAGTAGTCTTAGAACTCTTTCTGGCGTAATAATTCAATCTCCGCACTTTACCACTTGGAAGCAACTGTCTTTACTCTTGTTGATTGACTTGTCTTATTTATTGATTGCAGAAATCTTGTGAGTTCGGAACTCAATTTGCTGAACTTGAGAAGAAGCAGATCCAACTCAATCTCGATCTGGGGCTGGCTAGGGAGAACTTGCAGAAAGCCAAGGTGGGCGCAAACTGTCGTGATACTAAGCCTGATAGTGAGAATAGGGGGTACGTAGGAGGAGGCAAGGTCCTAACTACGGTGAGATTGTAAAAACGAGTTTTACAAGTTCAGGCCCCTCTCGGAGGAGGTAAAAGCCCTTGATACGTCTCAAACGTATCTACTTTTCCAAACACTTTTGATATTGTTTTGACCTCATTCTTGCATGATTTGAACTAAACTAACCCGGACTGACGTTGTTTTCAGCAGAGCTGCCTGTATGGTTTTATTGTGTGCAGGAAAACGTATTTTTTGGTATCTCAGAAAATTCCACGAAAATCACAGAAAATCCACGCACCCGAAGGAACCTGGTGCCAGAAGAGGGGCCAGAGGGGGGCCAGGGGGGCTCCAGGCGCCCTGGTGGCACGGTCCACCCCCTAGCCGCGCCGGGAGGCCGCCTGGGTGGGCCCTACCTCCCCTGGTGCCCTACTTTGACCCGTATTTTAGCTCGTGACGAGAAAATCCCAGATCAAAAGTTCTTTTCCCAGTTTTCGTCGCGGAGCCGCCGCCACCCTCTGTTCTTCTTCGGGAGGGTAATCTGGAGGCTGATTTGGCCTCCGGAGAGGGGAGATCGTCGCCATCGTCATCATCATCACCACTCCAACCTCCCTCCATGACTTCTCCTTTCATGTGTGAGTAATCCCCTGCTGTAGGCAAAGGGGATGGTAGGGATTGGATGAGTTAGATCATGTAATAGATTGTCAGATCGTTGGGGGCATGTTGCCTATCATCTACTATGGTGTTTATCATCTTTGCTTCAACTTGTTATTCTTAATGCTTGTCACTTAGGGCCCGAGTGCCATGATTTCAGATCTGAACCATATGTGTTTGCATGAATATATTTGTGTTCTTGATCCTATCTATGAGTTGTTTGCACCTATTACGGTCCGGAACCGGCGATCCCAAAAGTGACAGCTTGGGACACCAAAGGGGATGGTCCGTAGTTTGAGGATTACATGTATCCATTGAGTTTATTGCTTTGTTCCGGTGCTCTTTGACAGGAGCACCTTGATCTCCATAAGTTCCTTTTGGCCCCGTTCGTAGCGGGATGGTAGGACAAAAGATGTTGTGCAAGTTCTTATTGCAAGCACGTACAACTACCTACGGGATACATGCCTAATGTTTGATATTTGCCTAGATGATCATTACTTTTCCATGTGCCTTGCCCCAAGTTAGATTCATGATATATCTCATCCATGCAGCGCCCAACCATCCATCTCCCTAGCCTACAGTGTTTTAAATCCTGCTGGTTACTAGTTGCTACTTTTGCTATTTACTTTTGCTGTTTACTTTTACTATCACCACCATCACTATCATATCACCGTTACCACTTATCTTTTGTTGCAAGTAAGTATATTTCAGGTGCGGTTGAATTGACAACTCAACTGTCAAAGCTTATAAATACTCTTTGGCTCCCCGTGTGTCGAATCAATAAATTGGGTTATTCTTACCCGCGAAGACTATCTCGATCCCTTACGGTTGAGGGTTATCAAGTACCGTTTTCTGGCGCCGTTGCCGGGGAGCATAGCAATATTTACAAGTCTACTTGAAGTATCCTACCTGCTGCACTTCATCCGCTATGGGTAAGAAAGGAGACCCTAAGGTTCCGATCTTACGATCCACTACAGGAAGAGGTACTGTTCTGAACACTAGTGCTACACTTGATTCACCTTCTGTTATGAGTAAGTTTGCCTCACCGCCACCACATGATGCTCCTACTGAATCTGTTACTATGTCCGATACTCTTGATGATGCTTCTACTACTCTTGATGACATTAGTTCACTTGGTTATGCTCTTGAGAAACAGATCGCTGCTGCTGCAAAAAAGTCTGGAATTGAAATTCCTGTTACTCGCTACCCTATTGGTGGAACTTATGATTATCCTGATTTGAGTAAACTCAAGGAGAGACTCCTTGATGATGATTACTATATGCTTGATGATGATTTATGCAGGGAACTGACAGAGTTTGCCGGCTCTGACCCTGAAGCTATTAAGAAGCTGTTTGAAAAACACTCTTTGAGGAACAAGACCGTTCCTGATCCTGAATTTGCTACATCTCCTATATGCATTGATGATCCTGATTATGATTTCTCTGTTGATCTTTCACTTATACCTATGGTTGAAGCTGACCCCTTTTATGGCAGAGAAAATGATGATGCTATTGCACACCTGACCAAACTCACTGAGTTGGGCGGTTTGTTTACCACGGATGAGAAGATACAAAACTTTTATGTGACCAAGCTTCTTCCTTTATCTTTGAAGGAAGGTGCTAAAACATGGTATGATTCACTCCCATGTGGTTCCATTAAGAGTCCTCAAGACTTAGCTTACTCTTTTGTTGATAAGTACTTTCCTGCTCATATGCAACATGCTGCTTTACAAAGAATTTATAACTTTAAACAGTTGCAGGATGAGCACCTTCCTAAAGCTTGGGGGGGGGGGGGTACTGCAGTCTGATTCGGGCTAGACCAGGACATGAAGTCCCTAAGAACGAATTAATCGATATATTTTATGCTGGTCTAACTGATGAATCCAGGTCCTATTTGGACAGTTGTGCTGGTTGTGTTTTCAGGAAAAGAACACCGGACGATGCAGAGGATTTGATGGACAGGATTGCCAAAAACCATGAAGATTGGTCCGTCCCTGAACCACCTCCACCACCAAAGAAGAGGGGCATGTTTGTTCTAAGCCCCGAAGATATGCGAGAAGCAAAGAAGTCTATTAAGGAGAAGGGTATTAAAACTGAGGATGTGAAGAATCTACCCCCTATTGAGAAGTTGTGTGAGCCTACCACTCACCCTCCCATGGTAGAGGTACACTCTCTTTTAGATTTCAACGCAAGTGACATCCCTCATGGTAAGCCTCCTGATCAATGTTTAGATGAGTTTGATAATTTTATTATGAAACAGAATCATTTTAATGAGAGGATACAAAGTCAATTGCATGATGATTCCCTTACTATCAAAAGTTTGCTTGATGTTCTAGGAAGAACAGTTAATGATGTTCAATGTCTTGTGAAGCATTTTCATATGGTTCAAACTCAGCTTGAACAAATTTCTAATGTGCAAAAAGATTTGCTTGCTAACAATGCCAAACAAGATGATTTGCAGGCCTTCGGGATTAAGACCCGAGGAGGAACTAGTACTCAAGATCCTCTCTATCCAGAAGGGCATCCGAGGAGAATCGAGCAAGATTCTCAAATGCAGGAAGAAGAAATTGTTGGCTCTCCAAAAAAGAAGAAGAAGAAACATAAGGAGGCTGACAATTCCAATGATCCTATTACAAATGAAGAGCCAGCTGTTGATCCCAACAGTGTATCTATCTCCGATGCTGAGACTGAAGACGGTGCTGAACCTGAAGGTAAGGATAATGAGAAGAATGATCCGCCTGAAGTTCGAGAAGAAGAAGCACCTGACAAACGTAAGAGGTACACTAGAGAAGACTTCGTCGCAAGAAGACATGGGAAGGAAAGAGAACCATGGATACAGAAACCCATGCCCTTTCCAGGTAAGTCCATCAAATCTAAAGAAGAAGAGCATTACAATAAGTTTTGTGAGTGGATTAAACCTCTTTTTCTTCAAATCCCTTTGACTGATGCTATTAAGTTACCTCCCTATTCAAAATATATGAAATATATTGTCACTAATAAAAGAAAAGTTCCTAATGAAGCAATATCTACTATGCTTGATAACTACTCTTTCAGTGGCAAGATTCCTGAGAAGCTTGGTGATCCAGGTATACCCACCATTCCTTGCTCAATAAAGAATAATTATGTCAAAACTGCTTTATGTGATCTTCGAGCAGGAGTGACTGTTATGCCTCTCTCTCTCTTTACAAGAGGCTTTGTTTAGAGAAACTAATTCCTACAGATATCTCTCTTCAGATGGCTGACAAGTCAACCGCCGTTCCGATAGGTATTTGTGAGGATGTTCCCGTAGAAGTTGCTAATTGTTTGATCCTTACTGATTTTGTTGTGCTTGACATGCCCAAGGATGGGAGCATGTCCATTATTCTTGGTAGACCTTTTCTTAACACCGCAGGTGCTATTATTGATTGCAATAAAGGGAAGGTTACCTTCAATGTGAATGATAAAGAACACACGGTGTATTTTCCAAAGAAGACCGACAGGAGGCTTGGCCTCAACTCTATAGAAAATATCGAGACCGTGAAGATTGGAGAATGGGACTGTCCACTACATGTGCACCACAAATACAAAACTATTATGGTGGGGACAATGTCCATCAAAGTAAAGGTTCAGTGATTACTTCGTAAGAGGTGAGACTTTTTGCTCTATATATCGCCTGTTTGTTGGTAAGACTTGATCAACCTTACTAGTGAACATGTTTTATATAGATAAAAAGTTGAGCTTGTTATGTTTACATTTGTTTTAGTTTTTTGTTCTCCTTGCTGTACCAAGTGTTTATGTTTTGAAGCTTCATAATACTAATCACTGCTTTAAGTTTTTAGAAAGTCTTGCAGCTTTTTGAACTTCGAAAAATTTCAACAGTGAAGTTTTCAGAAAAATTCCAGAAAAATAAAAATAAAAATTTCCATGCCGGGAGTGACCCAGAGGTACCTGGGGCCGGCCAGGGGGACCCACCAGTGGTCCAGGCGGCCAGCTGGCGCGGCCTGCCCCCTGGCCGCGCCCATAGGGCGCCTGGGGCCCACAAGGGCACCCTCCAGGTAAGTCTTCTTCCTCCCTCTCTCTTTCTCTCCAAAAACACGAGTTCTGCACTTGTTCTTGCGTTCTTGCTGCTCTTGGAGGCGATTCTTCGATCTCTCTCTACAGCCTATCATTTGAGCTGAGATTTTGAACAAATACTCCCTGGTATGTAACTCCTCCACCCCTCCAATTAGATTTCTGATTGGTGGCTTCATTTGTGAGTATTTAGTAGTTCTTGGTGCTGTATAGATGAGCTTGCATGCATATGTAGAAATTTATTTTCCAAGTTTTGATGCAAGTTTATGCCTTAGGTAAGTGAGTTAAATAGTTTGCCTTAACCCACTTTGTTTTAATCCTTGTTTTTGTAATTTGCCAAAAATTTCAGAAATGAGTTTGTTAGGAAGGGCAAAGGGGTGGCTTGAGAAGAGGAGGCCCACGCACTCCGATCGAGTTACTAGAGCCGCAGCTTCACCCTCGACTGCTAGGGTGAGCTACAATGAAGATCATGCGCCCCTAGAGTTGTTGGAAGACACAAGTCCAGCACGTGCCATGATGTTTCCATGTGATGAATTCCTTGAAGCTGCGGGAATCAAGGATGAGTTTTATAATTTTTGTGCTAATGCAGGTCTGACACGGCTCGTCACGTGCCGTGTTACTCAGTATCAAAAACTCACCTCCAGTTTCATTAACAGTTTTAGATATAATCCTGATTTGGGTGCTATTGAGTTTAAAATTTACGATGATCTTATCACCATGCCCTTGGGAAAGTTTTGTGAAATAATAGGTGTGCCAAACGTTGGGAGGACGGCTGGGATGACCTCTCAGCCCTCCGAGCTGAAAACCGTCTTCAACTCTCTCTGCGGCATGGGTACGAGGGACATTCATCGGTCAAAGATCTCCAGCATCTTATTCCCTCACCTCAGGTATTTTGCATATTATGTTGCTACAGGGGTGTTAGCTCGTGACAACACGAGCAACACTTCTGCGCCGGATATTGCTATCCTGGCAGCCGCCCTCTCTGGGAGGTCTGATTATAATCTGGGTGCCTTAATTGCTCGACGCCTTGCTATGAATGGTAACAGGGGAGACTTATTTGGTGGCGTTTATGCCACACTTATCTTAGAATATCTTGAAGGCACCCCACACCCCGATGATAAGCCTTTTACTTATTTAAGTTTTGATCTTGCTGCTATGAAAAGGCATAAGTTTGTTACCATGACTTCTGAGCTTGATAATCTTGTTTATATCTTGCGTTTCGGAACTACCGCGGAACGCGAGATCCGTCTACCTGCACCTCTTTTGTTTGATTTTTCTCGCAGGAACGGATGGTCCTTTGATGTTATCCAGTTCGATGAGTTCATGGTCCAGCATCAGTTTCATAACCCCATGGAGGGGGTTGTGCCCGACGAGGAGGAGCATGGTGAGTTACCACCTTTTCAGGGGGAGACCGTCACCCAGTTTGGTGAAGGGTCTTCCTTTGCTTGGAGTACGGACCCTTCTTCGTGGGAGGCTCCGAGGAGTTCGGTGTACGCACTGGAATCCTTCTACGACCCTTGGACTCACCACCATTATCCCGGAGCAGGAGGCTCCTGGGGGCAGTAGCTACTACCAACTTAGGCCAAAAGCCTAAGCTTGGGGGAGTACGTGCCCTTCTCACTTTTCCATTGTATTATCCGTTTTATTCGCTTTGATCTTTTCGAGGTTTTTGCCCGTTCTTCTTTATTTCTCTCTTTGCAAAAACAACAAAAAGATTTTCTTTTTCTTTTGCTTTCGTTCAACCTTTGAAATGATCCAAAAAGATTTCCTTTCTCTCTTTAGTTTGCTTTGTTTTCAGAGTTCAGCTCGAGTCCGTGATGGCATTTAATTATATTTCCTACGTTCGATCGTGCAAGTGACGAGGCAGTAATGACGAAGATCGACTGAAGGGAAGCAACAAGGGAAAACCGGTATGAACTCTTCTTGTTTCTACTTTTGTACATATGCCTGTACTTATGATCTAGAGACCAGCTTGTAGCGACATAGTGCTATGTTTACAATGCTCTCCCAGTGGTTCATGCTTTCCTTGTGGCTAGTATCGAATAGCTAGAGTATATAATGTGTTATTGAAATGATTTACATGCATTGCACTGTTCATAGTTTGGTATACTAAGGTGGTATTTCCCTTTGGAGAATTCCTGGATTGACTTGGCGCATGTTTACACATGTTTAAGATTAAAAAGTCTGCTCTGCCTTGATGATCTTTGGGTTTTAGAATAGTTATATCACTTCCATGCCCGATTCAATGTTGCTTTGTCGCTCTGCATGATTATGACCGTTATTGCTCTCTAGTTGGTCGCTTCCCAGTCTTTTGCTAACCTCCACCTGTACTAAGCGGACTGACTGCTTGTGCATCCAAAACCCTTTAAACCAGTTATGCCATATGAGTCCACCATACCTTCCTATACATGGTATTTACCTGCCATTCCTAACAAAGACTTTCGTGTACCATCTCGAAATTAATCAAAAGCATTTCTTTTTTTGTGCCTCTGTTTTAGCTCATGAGGAAGTAGTAGTTGATTCATGATCTTTTTAAGTTGGATAAGTTTCACCCCGGGATTGCATGTCTAATCTGCAAACCCCTAATACGAGAAGGAACTGGCATAGAGTGCGCCCGGCTCATAAAAGATAATACAACAAACAAACCCTCCTTCATGCTTTGTTCATGAGAAATCAGAAAACTTTGGCAGTGATAAACAAAGGAGATTAAGGGGATGTGATCGTCCCCGTGCGGGAGCCGTTCCTTGAAACTTGTCCAGCTCAAGAAGTAATTGGGTTATCTACTAGCATTCGTTGACGAAATATGCACCTCTCAAAAACATTTTTACCTCTGTTTTTAAAACCAAGAGCTCTGGTACATGTTTAGTTTTTGTTTCCGACCACGGGTTTTCAACCTCGCCATCAAATTCCACGGTTCGAGAGTCTCCACCTTCTTTCTTCAAAGCACCGACTAGGAGAGCATAATTGTCATTCTGAGTGTAATGTGCATTGTCCCAAAGTATTACATTGTCTTCTGCATGCTTGTGATATTATTTATTCTGAAATTCTTAGTTCTAGTCTCCTTTAAAACTCTGGAGGAGTTTCTGCATTTATGTTTTGCTTCACTCATGGAGGCTAGTGAGATACCACCCTAATATGCTCAAGCTATGTGCAATGTAATCTTGTCTTGATTTTCAGTAGTATATTATTTACTTCTAGGTATTTGTTATTGGTCACTTGAAAGAAGGATTGCTCCGTGCATTGTCCTCATGGCATTGTTTTAATACTTGCTAGACTCTTTTCGTAGTACATGCTTATATACATCTAATGAAACAAAAGAGTTTGTCAAAGTTTTCTTTGTCGCGTCCAGTTCGTTGAACTGAATTGCTTGAGGACAAGAAATATGCTAAGCTTGGGGGAGTTGATACGTCTCAAACGTATCTACTTTTCCAAACACTTTTGATATTGTTTTGACCTCATTCTTGCATGATTTGAACTAAACTAACCCGGACTGACGCTGTTTTCAGCAGAGCTGCCTGTATGGTTTTATTGTGTGCAGGAAAACGGATTTTTAGGTATCTCAGAAAATTCCACGAAAAATCACAGAAAATCCACGCACCCGAAGGAACCTGGTGCCAGAAGAGGGGCCAGAGGGGGGCCAGGGGGGGCCAGGCGCCCTGGTGGCGCGGCCCACCCCCTGGCCGCGCCGGGAGGCCGCCTGGGTGGGCCCCACCTCCCCTGGTGCCCTACTTTGACCCGTATTTTAGCTTGTGACGAGAAAATCCCAGATCAGAAGTTCTTTTCCCAGTTTTCGTCGCGGAGCCGCCGCCACCCTCTGTTCTTCTTCGGGAGGGCTAATCTGGAGGCTGATTTGGCCTCCGGAGAGGGGAGATCGTCGCCATCGTCATCATCATCACCACTCCAACCTCCCTCCATGACTTCTCCTTTCATGTGTGAGTAATCACCTGCTGTAGGCAAAGGGGATGGTAGGGATTGGATGTGTTAGATCATGTAATAGTTTGTCAGATCGTTGGGGGCATGTTGCCTATCATCTACTATGGTGTTTATCATCTTTGCTTCAACTTGTTATTCTTAATGCTTGTCACTTAGGGCCCGAGTGCTATGATTTCAGATCTGAACCATATGTGTTTGCATGAATATATTTGTGTTCTTGATCCTATCTATGAGTTGTTTGCACCTATTACGGTCCGGAACCGGCGATCCCAAAAGTGACAGCTTGGGACACCAAAGGGGATGGTCCGTAGTTTGAGGATTACATGTATCCATTGAGTTTATTGCTTTGTTCCGGTGCTCTTTGACAGGAGCACCTTAATCTCCATAAGTTCCTTTTGGCCCCGTTCGTAGCGGGATGGTAGGACAAAAGATGTTGTGCAAGTTCTTATTGCAAGCACGTACAACTACCTACGGGATACATGCCTAATGTTTGATATTTGCCTAGATGATCATTACTTTTCCATGTGCCTTGCCCCAAGTTAGATTCATGATATATCTCATCCATGCAGCGCCCAACCATCCATCTCCCTAGCCTACAGTGTTTTAAATCCTGCTGGTTACTAGTTGCTACTTTTGCTATTTACTTTTGCTATTTACTTTTGCTGTTTACTTTTACTATCACCACCATCACTATCATATCACCGTTACCACTTATCTTTTGTTGCAAGTAAGTATATTTCAGGTGCGGTTGAATTGACAACTCAACTGTCAAAGCTTATAAATACTCTTTGGCTCCCCGTGTGTCGAATCAATAAATTGGGTTATTCTTACCCGCGAAGACTATCTCGATCTCTTACGGTTGAGGGTTATCAGCCCTACGTCTCGGTGCCCGGAGGCCGTCGACTGGAATATGGGAGTGTGTGTTACAGGGGGTGCGAACCCTTGTACCGGAGGAGGGGGTGGCTTATATAGAGTGCACCAGGACCCCAGCCGTCCCACGTTACAGAGGGTTCAACGTACATAAAGATAGGACGTTACTGATAACGCCTGTAATAAAGAGGTATAAATGACCCTTAAGACTATGAGTGAATGCCCGACCGTTGCCATATGGGGTGGCCTTTGGTCTCCTATCCTCCGAGTGGTTCCTTGTTCGGTCGAGTGACTTCACACTGGTCGAATGGAATTGGGGTATCCGAGTGAGGCACATGGTCGAATGGATTGCACTCTTCGATTACTTCAGTCGGTATCTTCTGTCATCTTTGGAATGTCTTTTATTCTAGGGTAGTGACCTTGGGTAGGGTGTCTAGGTCAGGCCTATGACCCTACCCTAGGTCTATGTTATCGTCATGTAGCACCTGTGGTCAGGCATGACTTGACATCTCCATCGAAGCTCCATGCAAGACGAAGTCGCTCCACCTCATACCTCTGTCTTCCAGCGCAACTCCACAAACAATGCTCCCAAGAGAGAAACGACACCATCGTATCATCATCGTCCGATCTATAATACCATATCCTAGGGTTTCCCCCGGAGCAACAAGAGTGGGTTGACAGTCGTTGATCGACGATGCCTTCATAAAGGTAACGACGCAGAACATCGCCATCGCCTGCGATCGGCTCGGTTTTTACCGACAACTATGTCTTCCCGACTCACAACTGGGACTAGATGACGGATCACGGGATCTGATCATCCAGCCTCAGGACGACCACCTTCGATGGAGGAGGTGACCACCATCGCCGATTGCACCAGCCAGATCAGATCTGACTGGAGGTGCCGCCGATATGACCACCAGGCCCTCCACGCCGTCCCCGCTGATCCCAAGGCAGATGGCGCCCACCGCAGCATAGCCAGCCGCCGCCGCTGCCCAACTGGGCCAGCCACTGTGCCCGCAGCCTATGCCGCCGTCTGTGACCGGTCCCCCCGCAGCGTCTGTAGCCGCCACCGTTTGAGGCAGGGGCGGCCACCACACCGCCACCTAAGGCAACCATCTCAGTCACGCCGCAAACACCAGATCGGCTGCGCCACCACACGCCTAGGGGCCCCGCACCGCCCCTACGACGCGGGAGAGAGGATCTCCTTCGCCACCGTCGTCGGCCCCCGGACATAGCCCGGCGGCGTCCCTCAGTGACGGCGGATGGAGGAGACGAGGTAGTGTGCGCCCCCGGCGGCTAGGTCTTGGGCGCCGCCCGAGTCGCCCTAGCGGGGGACGACGAGGCGGAGGGAGGAGAGGAGGTAGTAGCTTTTTGTCCGGGCTACAGTAGGTAAAATTCATATGTGTCAAACTCAAAGGAAAATCCGCTTACTGGCTCCATTTTCATTATACGTATCACATAAATCATGTCTTGAAGGCTTCATTTATTTGGAGGATCCTGGAACCCTGGAATAGAGAAGACTGTACACTAGCTACAAAGTTATCCCTCCGGTCTAGATTAAAGAGACCCCGTGTAATTCGGGTGTAATTCGGGTTAAGAAAGTATGACCATATGCCCTAAAGTATACTATTAGACCATGGGATTTGCATTTGAAACATGTATTCAATGGTATATATTCTATGAGCAAATACAATAAGATGATGTAGGCGGGCTGTAAGACATTAAATATTATATTTTTGCTTACTTGGAAGAGAGAGAAGAGGAAAGAGAAGAGAAGCGGGCTGCTAGTTAACAGCCGGCTGCAGCACGTGCTCCTAGGTACTTTGTGAGAGAGTGGGGTGGGTCATGTATCAACAAAGTAGTACATGTTTATATCTAACTATTGTATTTATTGACTATAAGCTTGGCTATATGTGACATGGCAACATCATATAGCCAGCAGCTGGCTATATTATTAACCATGCTCTATGGAAGATAACTTATATTTTCTAGTTTTTTAACAGTACAGACGCAACCGCCCATACACTCACCCCTATGAACGCACACTCGCACACACTACCCCTATGAACACCTCCGGCCGAAAATCTTGAAATAAATTCAGAAATAATGCAAGCATCGGGACTTGAACCCTAGTGGGCTGGAGATACCACTGTCCCTCAAACCATCCAACCACATGTTGGCTTGCTTATAATTTCTAGTTAAATCGGTGGTCAAATTTTAACTCATGAATTCATGTGATTTTATTTTTTAGTTGCACCGTAGATACTCCACGGAAAAGCTAGTACGACACTGGAAGTCCTCTTCTGCTCGTTAGCTCAAATGAGCTCGTGATGGACCATAAAAACTGAAAGAAAATAAATTCAAACAAAATAGAACCCTTTTTAGCAAACTTTGACAAATGTTTTGATCGTTTGCAAAGTTTTAAAATAGAACCTTTGCGAGAAAAAGTTGCACAATGAAAGGACATGCATGAAAGTTGTGGCTAAAAGGAATCTCCAAATTGTTTTTGAAAATGACATTTTTGGAGCATAAAAAATATATCTAAATTGTATACCATTAGATTTGTATTGAAAATATGTTTTTCATAACATAATATTCCGTACGTTCCAAATTATAAGATGGTATATAACCCCCTCCAATCCATATTAAATTAGCGACAATTAATATGGATCGGAGAGAGTAACTTTTTTTGACTTGGATGTACATTGACCCATTTTGGTATGTTTGTTCACTCATATTAATAGTACATACTGGAATATCTAAAAAATATATTATAATAGTGAATGGAGGGAGTACTACCTCAGAATATCATGGTCAAATCGGCCGTTAAAATTAGGGGCGAATGCTAGGCGCCGGCGCACCGGCCGAAAATTTCGGCCGGTCCGCCCCAGCCGTTTGATGCGAGCCGCTTGGCCATGGATCTGGGCAAAAAAAGAAAACTATTCGCCCACGTCTTCTTCTTCCTCGGGCTGGATCTGCAACTCCCGCTCAGGATCCTCGTCGCCGCGCCTGCAGTCCCCTTCGATGACCGTCCTCGTCGCCGGCCGTTCTCTTGGTCGGTCCCCATCCTCGCCGGCCGTCATCGTGGTCGGTCCCCATCCTCGCCGGCCGTTCTCGCCGTTGAATGGAGTAAAAAACTACCCCAATCCATGCAACGGTTGTGCCTGCAGTTGCAGCTCCACCGGCAACGGTTATAGCTCCCCTCCGGTTGTAGCTACATCGCCGCCCCTCGCTGCACGGAATTGCGTCGGCGACGACCACCAGTCAGTCAACGCCATTGAATGGATGTAGCAAAAAAACTTCACCGGTAGTAGCAAAAATAAACTACGGATGGAGCAAAAATCAAACACCGTCGCCGTCTTCGCGAGGTCGCAACTCCGCCTTACATGGATGTAGCAAAAAACTTCAGCGGTAGTAGCAAAATTCTACTACGGTTGCAGCAAAAATCGTCGCTGTCATCATCGCGAGGTCGCAGCTCCACCTGATGGATGTAGGAAAAAAATCGCTAGTAGTAACAAAATCCAACTACGGTTGCAGCTTCTCTTTGCTGTGCAGTTCCATTGAAGCTTTTCTGTATATGGTTGAATCTTTTTTCAACAGCTGTTAAAGATGTTCTAGGTGACGGTTGCAACACCAGTATACGCGGGTGCATCCAGCCATGGCGGCCGACGAGGGAGTGCGTGGACGCCGGCGATGGAAGTCGTGGTCGGCCAGTCGCAGCCCCGGGAGGGGG
>LR738711.1:827188154-827212384 GCA_902687465.1 Secale cereale | reverse complement strand
CCCCCCCCCCCCCCCTCCGTGCTAATCTGACCCGTTTAGCTTTCTTTCTCTTTTCCAGTTAACCTGCAAAAAACAAGCAGGCAAGGTGATTTCAACGAGGGCTCCTATTAGGCGCTTTCAACGCTAAAGCGAGCTGGCGGCGGCCTAGCAGAGTTCGCTTTGCTTGGTCGTTCGATATGCATGTTATTTTATTTTTCCTTTTTGTGTTTTTGATCTTGTAGAATAAAACTAGCCAATTTTTCTGTGTTTATGAAAAGAAATAGAAATCAAAATAGGTTTACAGATTTCATTAAAAAGTTCATCCATAAATAGTTCACAAATTTTAGAAAAGTTCATCGATTTTTTTAAAAGATAGTCAATTTGAAATAAGTTCATCTATTTTCAAAAGGAGTTGACATATTCAAAAAAGGTCAGCAATTTTAAAAATATCATCAAATTTTAAAAATTTCATGAATTTTGAAAAAAGTTGAATCATTCAAACAAAAATCATCAATTTTGGAAAAGTTTACAAGTTTTTAAAAAGTTCATAAATTTTGGAAAAAGTTCACAAATAAAAAAAGTACATTGATTTTCAAAAAAAGAAGCTTATGAATTTTGAAAAGTTGTTTATTTTGAAAAATATTCACAGATTTTGGGGAAAACTTCATGAAGGTAAGAAGATTTTTTTTAAAGAAAAAATAATAAAAGAAAAAATAAAAACCATCCATAAAACGAGAAAAAGAAAAAAAGGCTGAAGCTGATAGAAGCTTCCCAAAATTTGCTAGAAGCTTAACAAAAAAGACTGGGTCTCATCCCCAAAAAACAAGTAGCCTCACTGGTCCAGGTGCACGCGTGTGTGGTCATTGAAAGAAAAAGGAGAAACTAGAGTCCTCTTTGTAGCGCTACAATCTCACGCACAACAATAGAGGCGTGTTGGTTGTCTGCATAAGGTTCAACCAGGCCCGCGCGGAAAAAAAACGGGTTGATTGGTTGCCAGGATACACTATTGGGCTTGCATGGTGAGGAAGTCATGGACTAAGTGGTCCTCGGGGCAACGATCCATGTTATACAGGCCGGACTGGTGGGCCGTAGCGAAATTTTGACGGAATACAGATCCCTATATCGACAGAAGATCTTTGAGGCCGTTGGTATGACCTTGATCTCCATCGTTGCGTCGTGGTCGTCTCGCCAACTATTGTTAACTCGTAGCGATAAAATAAAGCAATTATATGACGCTTGCATTTCATACAATAATTAGGAGACAATCATAAGGCTCCTGCCGGTTGTCGATATTACAAAACATGACCATCTCATACAATAACGTATAACTCATCACATCTTGACCATATCACATCACAACAAGCCTTGCAAAAACAAGTTAGACGTCATCTACTTTGTTGTTGCAAGCTTTACGTGGCCGCTACGGGCTTCTAGCGAAAATCGTTCTTACCTATGACACAAAACCACAACGATGATTTATCAAGTTTGATGTTTTAACCTTCAACAAGGACAAACCGCAGTCAAATTCGATTCAACTAAAGTAGAAGAAACAAACACCCGCCACCCACCTTTATGCAAAACAAGTTGCATGTGATGGTGGAACCGATCTCATGTACGTGGACATATAATATTGGTCCGGGCCGCTTCATCTTACAATACCGCCGAATCAAAATAAGACGTTGGTGATAAGCAGTATGACGATCACCGCCCACAAATCTTTGTGTTCTACTTGTTCATACGTCTTCAACGTATCTATAATTTTTGATTGTTCCATGCTATTATATATTCTGTATTGGATGTTTAATGGGCTTTATTATGCACTTTTATACTGTATTATTTTTTGGACTAACCTACTAACCCAAGGCCCAGTGCAAATTGCTGTTTTTTTTTGCCTATTTCAGTGTTTTGCAGAAAAGGAATGTCAAACGGAGTCCAAACGGAATGAAACCTACGGGAGAGTTATTTTTGGAACGATATCAACACAGAAGACTTGGAGTACACGGCTGGAAGCGAGAAAGGCGGCCACGAGGGGAGGGGGCGCGCCCCCACCCTTGTGGGCCCCCCTCTGGCTCCCCTGACGTGCCTCTTGAGCCTATATATACTCTCATACCCTGAAAAAAATCGAGGCAATCAACGAAACCCTAATTCCACCGCCGCAACCTTCTGTACCCGTGAGATCCCATCTTGGGGCCTGTTTCGGAGCTCCGCCGGAGGGGGCATCGATCACGGAGGGCTTCTACATCAACACCATAGCCTCTCCGATGAGTTGTGAGTAGTTTACCACAGACCTTTGGGTCCATAGTTATTAGCTAGATGGCTTCTTCTCTCTCTTTGGATATCAATACAAAGTTCTCCACGATCTTCGAGGAGATCTATTCGATGTAATCTTTTTGCGGTGTGTTTGTCGAGATCCAATGAATTGTGGGTTTATCATCAAGATTATCTATAAACAATATTGGATTCTTTTCTGAAATCTTTTATGCATGATTTAAATATCGTTGCAAGTCTCTTCGAATTATCGGTTTGGTTTGGCCTACTAGATCTATAGTTCTTGCAATGGGAGAAGTGCCTGGCTTTGGGCTCAATCTTGCGGTGTCATTTCCCAGTGACAGCAGGGGCAACAAGGCACGTATTGTATTGTTGTCATCGAGGATAAAAAGATTGGGTTTATATCATATTGCTTGAGTTTACCCCTCTACATCATGCCATCTTGCTTAAGGCGTTACTCTATTCTTATAAACTTAATACTCTAGATGCATGTTGGATAGCAGTCGATGTGTGGAGTAATAGTAGTAGATGAAGAATTGTTTCGGTCTACTTGTCACGGACATGATACGTATATACAATGATCATGCCTAGATATTCTCATAACTATGCGCTCTTCTATCAATTGCTCGACAGTAATTCGTTCACCCACCGTAGAAATCTTCTATCATGAGAGAAGCCACTAGTGAAACCTATGGTCCCCGGGTCTATTCTCATCATATTAATCTTCCATCAACTATTTACTTTACTTTGCATTATTTACTTTCAATCTCTATATACAAAATACCAAAAAATATTATCTTATCATATCATATCTATCAGGTCTCACTCTCGTAAGTGACCGAGAAGGGATTGACACCCCCTTTTATCGCGTTGGCTGTGAGGTTCTTATTTGTTTGTGGAGGTGCGAGGGACTCGCGCGTGGTCTCCTACTGGATTGATACCTTGGTTCTAAAAAACTGAGGGAAATACTTACGCTAATGTGCTGCATCACCCTTTCCTCTTCGAGGGAATACAACGCAAGCTCGAGAAGTAGCAAGAAGAATTTCTGGCGCCGTTGCCGGGGAGATCTACGCAAAAGTCATATACCAAGTATCTATCACAAACCCTTATCCCTCGCATTACATTATTTGCCTCTCGTTTTCCTCTCCCCCACTTCACCTTTGCCGTTTTATTTGCCCTTTTTGCTCCGTGTGTTCTCCCGTTCGCTTGCCTCTTGTGTGTTCGTCTTTATTGCGGCTTGTCGCTATCATGTTTGAGAGGGGGGAGGATGTCATTGAAAAGGGTAGTAACGCTAAGGGCAACCGTGCTTTTGTTGACCCTCATGATGAAACTACTACTTTACCTACTAAGAAGTTCCGGGTTGGTAGTGGTAATATTATTGGAAAAGGAGTTCTTCAAGACTTCTTTACTTGTGCCGGTGCTTTACCCACTATGGGTGGATCTATTCTTCATAGAACTAGTAGTCCTGCGGATGCCATATCTATACTTATAGTTGAACTTGAAAGGCAATTTATCCATATGCATCCTTGCATTCAGAGATTTTTTCTAGAATTTTCCAATATCGAGCATTCTTCTGTTAAGCGCGGAGCTACTATCTTTTTGGCTCACGAGTACAGATTCATAATGAAAGAGGCCAAAGAAATCTTTACGCATTATAGGGTGGACGCTGGTCGTCCTCCCATAGAAGCTATCTTATTTAATCAAGAGGACATAATGTATTTGCAATCTTTACATCATGTTGATTTTAATGAAAACCTTAGGAAAAAGGTTCCTACTGATATCTTGGTTGATAGAATCTCTGAATTGAATGATGATTTTGGCAATACGTAGATCTATTCTTGTATCGTGCCTAGCTAGGGGCGTTAAACGATAGCGCTTGTTGGGAGGCAACCCAATTTTATTTTCTTTGTTTTTGCTTCTGTTTAGGAATAAATATTGCATCTAGCTTCTGTTTAGATGTGGTTTTGTGTTTTAGTTAGTGTTTGTGCCAAGTGGAACCTTTGGAAAGACTTGGGTGAACTTTATGCGACCATGCTGTAAAAAACAAAAACTTTAGCGCTGGCGAGATTAGCTACCATTTTTTTAGTGGAGAGTGCTTTTTAGTTGATTATTTTTGCAGATGATTAATAGACAAATTCCTCACGTCCACCAATTTATTTCAATTTTTTAGAGTTACAAAAGTATTTGAAAGTTACAGATTTCTACAGACTGTTCTGTTGACAGATTCTGTTTTTCGTGTGTTGTTTGCTTATTTTGATGAATCTATGAGTAATATCGGGGGGGGGGGGTATGAGGTATGAATCATAGATAAGTTGGAATAAAGTAGGTTTAACACCATTATAAACAAAGAATGAGTTCATTACAGTACCTTTGAATGGTGGTTTGTTTTCTTATACTAACGGAGCTCACGAGATTTTTGGCTAAGTTTTGTGTTGTGAAGTTTTCAAGTTTTGAGTAAGGATTTGATGGACTTGTTGGAAATATGCCCTAGAGGCAATAATAAAAGAGTTATTATTATATTTCCTTGTTCATGATAATCGTTTATTATCCATGCTATAACTGTATTGATTGGAAACTCAGATACACGTGTGGATGAATAGACAGATTTTGTGTCCCTAGTGAGCCTCTACAGGACTAGCTCGTTGATCAAAGATGACCGCGGTTTCCAGGTCATAGACATGAGTTGTCATTTGATAACGGGATCACATCATTAGGAGAATGATGTGATGGACGAGACCCAAACGTTAACATAGCTTTTGATCGTGTCAGTTATCGCTATAGTTTTTCTGCATGTCAAGTATAAGTTCCTATGACCATGAGATCATGTAACTCACTGACACCGTAGGAGTGCTTTGTGTGTACCAAACGTCGCAACGTAACTGGGTGACTATAAAGGTGCTCTACAGGTATCTCCGAGGGTGTCTGTTGAGTTGACATGGATCAAGACTGGGATTTGTCACTCCGTGTGACGGAGAGGTATCTCCGGGCCCACTCGGTAATACGTCATCTCAATGAGCTCAAAAGTGACTAAGTAGTTGGTCACGGGATTATGTATTACGGTAACGAGTAAAGAGACTTGCCGGTAACGAGATTGAACTAGGTATAGAGATACCGACGATCGAATCTCGGGCAAGTAACATACCGACGAGACAAAGGGAACTGTATACGGGATTGCCTGAATCCTTGACATCGTGGTTCATCTGATGAGATCATCGAGAAACATGTAGGAACCAATATGGGTATCCAGATCCCGCTATTGGTTATTGACCTGGGAGTGTCTCGGTCATGTCTACATGGTTTCCGAACCCGCAGGGTCTACACACTTAACGTTCGGTGACGCTAGGGTTGTTAGTGAGAAAAGTATATGGTTACCGAAGGTTGTTCGGAGTCCCGGATGAGATCCCGGACATGACGAGGGTCTCCGGAATGGTCCGGAGACGAAGATTGATATATAGGATGAAAGGTTTCGGAGTACCGGAAGTGTTCCGGGGAGCATCGGGATATCGGCGGAGTACCGGAAGGGGTTTCGGAGGGTCCGGAAGTGGTTCTGGGCCTAGTGGGCCACAAGGGGGGACACCACAGCCTTCAAGGGGCTGTGCGCCCCCCCTGGGCCCTCTCCTCATGCGGCTAAGGGGGTGGGACCCCCTAGGGCTGGCCGCACCCCTTGGCCTTGGGGGGCAAGGCACCTAGGGGGGGAAACCCTAGGGCCTGGCCGCGCCCCCCTGCCCTGGCCGCCGCCCCCTCCCCTTGCCCTGGCCGCCGGCCCCTAGGGGGAAACCCTAGGGCGCCCTCACCTCTCCACCCCCCCTATATATAGTGGGGCAAAGGGAGGGCAGCCAACACAGTTTGTGCCTCAGTGCTGCCCTCCCTCTCCCGTTACATCTTCTTCTCCCGCGGTGCTTAGGCGAAGCCCTGCTGGAGTTCTTCTCCACCATCACCACCACGCCGTCGTGCTGCCGGTTCTCCATCAACCTCTCCTCCACCCCTTGCTGGATCAAGAAGGAGGAGACGTCCCCGAGTCGTACGTGTGAAGAACGCGGAGGCACCGTTGCTTCGGTGCTAGGTCTTCGGCGATCTGAATCGCGACGAGTACGACTCCATCATCCGCGTTCATAACGCTTCCGCTTAGCGATCTACAAGGGTACGTAGATCACACTCTCCCCTCGTAGTTGCATCTACTAGATTGATCTTGGTGAACGGTAGGAAAAATTTTTGTTTCCCATGCAACGTTCCCCAACAGTGGCATCATGAGCTAGGATCTTGCGTAGATGCTTTCTCGAGTAGAACACAAAAGGGTTTGTGGCGTTGATGTTTAAATTGCTGCCCTCCTTAGTCTTTCTTGATTCAGCGGTATTATAGGATGAAGCGGCCCGGACCAACTTTACATGTCCACGTACATGAGACCGGTTCCATCGACAGACATGTGACTTTTGTTGCATAAGATGGCTGGCGGGTGTCTGTCTCTCCTATCTTAGTTGAATCGGAATAAGAACAAGGCGGTCCTTGTAGAAGGTTAAATAGCAACTTGAATATCACCGTTGTGGTTTTGCGTAGGTAAGAAACGTTCTTGCTAGATACCCATAGCAGCCACGTAAAACATGCAACAACAAATTAGAGGACGTCTAACTTGTTTTTGCAGGGTATGCATGTGATATGATATGGCCAATGACATGATGAATTATATTTGATGTATGAGATGATCATGTTGTAATAGTTAATATCGACTTGCATGTCGATGCATACGGCAACCGGCAGGAGCCATAGGGTTGTCTTTAATTTTTGTATGACCTGCGTGTCAATCTTCAAGCGCTTTGTAATGCTTTACTTTATCGCTAAACGGTAGCAATAGTAGTAAGAGCATGGTGGGCGCCGACAACCCCGATGGCAACACGATGATGGAGATCATGATGATGGAGATCATGGTGTGGCGCCGGTGACGATGGAGATCATGCCGGTGCTTTGGAGATGGAGATCAAAAGCACGAGTTGATGGCCATATCATGTCACTTATGATTTGCATGTGATGTTAATCCTTTTATGCATCTTATTTTGCTTAGGACGACGGTAGCATTATAAGATGATCCTTCACTAAAATTTCAAGATAAAATTGTGTTCCCCCCGAGTGTGCGCCGTTGCGAAGGTTCGTCGTTTCGAAGCACCACGTGATGATCGGGTGTGATAGACTCTACGTTCGCATACAACGGGTGCAAGCCAGTTTTGCACATGCAGAACACTCGGGTTAGACTCGACGAGCCTAGCATGTACAGACATGGCCTCGGAACACGGAGGACCGAAAGGTCGAGCATGAGTCATATAGTAGATATGATCAACATGTTGATGTTCACCATTGACACCACCTCATCTCACGTGATGATCGGACTTGGGTTGGTGAATTTGGATCATGTCACGCTCGAATGACCGGAGGGATGTCAATTTGAGTGGGAGTTATAAATAATTTGATTAGGTAATAACTCACTTATCATGAACAATAGTCTAAAATGTCTTTGCAAATTTTTGGTTGTAGATGGCTCGCGCAGTAGCTCCCCTGAATTTTAATGCGTTCCTAGAGAAAGCTAAACTGAAAGATGACGGGAGCAACTTTGTGGACTGGCTCCGCAATCTGAGGATCATCCTCACAGCTGCCCAAAAGGTTTATGTCCTGAATGCACCGCTAGGTGAACCCCCCGCTCCTGGAGCCTCTGCGGACGTTATGAACGTTTGGCAGACGCGTTCGGATGACTATTCGATAGTGCAGTGTGCCATGTTGTACGGCTTGGAAGGAGGACTTCAAAGGCGTTTTGAACGTCATGGTGCATATGAGATGTACACGGAGTTGAAGTTCATCTTTGAGAAGAATGCTAAGATCGATAGGTATGAGACCACCGATAAATTCTTCGCTTGCAAGATGGAGGAGAATTCGTCTGTCAGTGAGCACTTACTGAAGATGTCTGGGTACTATACCCGCATAGCTGATCTGGGACTTGTGTTCCCGGATGAGGCTATCATTGACAGAATTCTCCAGTCACTCCCTCCAAGCTACAAGAGCTTCGTGCAGCAGTATAACATGCAAGGGATGAACAAGACCATCGCCGAGCTGTTTTCGATGCTGAAAGTCGCTGAGGCAGACATCCAGAAGGAGTATCAAGTGTTGATGGTCAATAAAACCACTAGTTTCAAGAAGAATGGCAAGGGCAAGAAGGGTAACTCTAAGAAGGGTGGCAAAGCAGTTGCTAATCCAGTGAAGAAACCCAAGGCTGGGCCCAAGCCAGAGACTGAGTGTTTCTATTGCAAGGGGAACGGCCACTGGAAGCGGAACTGCCCCAAGTATCTGGCGGACAAGAAGGGGGCCAACAACAACAAAGGTATATGTGATATACATGTTATTGATGTGTACCTTACCAACTCTCGTTGTAGTGCCTGGGTATTTGATACCGGTTCGATTGCTCACATTTGCAACTCTAAACAGGAACTGCGGAATAAACGGAGGCTGGCGAAGGACGAAGTGACGATGCGCGTGGGAAATGGTTCCAAGGTTGATGTGATCGCCGTCGGCACGCTCGCTCTTCGATTACCATCGGGATTAGTTATGAACCTGAATAATTGTTATTTAGTGCCTGCGTTAAGCATGAACATTATATCTGGATCTTGTTTATTGCGAGACGGTTACTCATTTAAGTCAGAGAATAATGGTTGTTCTATTTATATGAGTAATATCTTTTATGGTCATGCACCCGAAGTTAGGGGTTTATTCTTATTGAATCTCGATAGTGATGATACACATGTTCATAACATTGATGCCAAAAGATGTAGAGTAGATAATGATAATACCACTTTCTTGTGGCACTGCCGTCTCGGTCATATCGGCGTAAAACGCATGAGGAAGCTCCATGCTGATGGACTTTTGGAGTCTCTTGATTTTGAATCACTTGACACGTGCGAGCCGTGCCTCATGGGCAAGATGACAAGGACCCCGTTTTCAGGGACAATGGAACGGGCAAGTGACTTATTGGAAATCATACATACTGATGTGTGCGGTCCGATGAGTGTAACGGCGCGTGGTGGATATCGTTATTTCCTCACCTTCACTGACGACTTAAGTAGATATGGGTATATTTACTTAATGAAGCATAAGTCTGAAACTTTTGAAAAGTTCAAGCAATTTCAGAGTGAAGTTGAGAATCATCGTAACAAGAAGATCAAGTTCCTACGATCTGATCGAGGGGGAGAATATCTGAGTTATGAGTTTGGTGATCACTTGAGAAAATGTGGAATTGTTTCACAGTTGACGCCACCTGGAACACCACAGCGTAATGGTGTGTCCGAACGTCGTAATCGAACCCTATTAGATATGGTACGTTCTATGATGTCTCTTGCCGATTTGCCACTATCGTTTTGGGGATATGCGTTAGAGACAGCTGCATTCACTTTAAATAGGGCTCCATCTAAGTCCGTTGAGACAACACCGTATGAACTATGGTTTAGTAAGAAACCGAAGTTGTCTTTTCTCAAGGTTTGGGGTTGCGATGCTTATGTCAAACGGCTTCAGCCAGAAAAGCTCGAACCCAAAGCGGACAAATGTGTCTTCATAGGATACCCAAAAGAAACAGTTGGGTACACCTTCTATCTCAGATCCGAGGGCAAAGTGTTTATCGCTAAGAACGGGTCCTTTCTCGAGAAAGAGTTTCTCTCGAAAGAATTGAGTGGGAGGAAGGTAGAACTTGATGAGGTTATTGAACCTCTGCTTCAACCAGAAAGTAGCGCAGCACAGAAAGATGTTTTTTTGGAGCCTGCAGAGGTTGAAGAGGAAGCCAATGATGATGATCAAGAAGCTACTGATCAAGTTACTACCGAACCTCGTAGGTCGACAAGGGTACGCACTGCACCTGAGTGGTATGGTAACCCTGTCTTGGAGGTCATGTTGTTAGACAACGGTGAACCTACGAGCTATGGAGAAGCAATGGTGGGCCCAGATTCCGACAAATGGTTAGAGGCCATGAAATCCGAGATGGGATCCATGTATGAAAACAAAGTATGGACTTTGGAAGTATTACCTGAAGGGCGAAAGGCCATTCAGAATAAATGGATTTTTAAGAGGAAGACGGACGCTGACGGTAATGTCACCGTGTATAAAGCTCGACTTGTGGCAAAGGGTTTTTCACAAGTTCAAGGGATTGACTACGATGAGACTTTCTCACCCGTAGCGATGCTTAAATCCGTCCGAATCATGTTAGCAATAGCTGCATATTTCGATTATGAAATTTGGCAGATGGATGTCAAAACAGCGTTCCTTAACGGTTTTCTTAAGGAAGAGTTGTATATGATGCAACCAGAGGGTTTTGTCGATCCAGAGAATGCTGACAAAGTATGCAAGCTCCAGCGTTCCATTTATGGGCTGGTGCAAGCATCTCGGAGTTGGAATCTTCGCTTTGATGAGGTGATCAAAGCGTTTGGGTTTATACAAGTTTACAATGAAGCTTGTATTTACAAGAAAGTGAGTGGGAGCTCTATAGCGTTTCTAATATTATATGTGGATGACATATTGCTGATTGGAAACAATATAGAATTTTTGGATAGCGTGAAGGGGTATTTGAACAAGAGTTTTTCGATGAAAGATCTCGGTGAAGCTGTGAAAGCACATTTGCTCTCCGGGTGGTTTTGGTAATTAATGACAACATACTTTGTGGTTGGACTAATGCTTTTATCAAGTATGTTTCAGGAAACCCAATCACTTTGGTATGGCAAGATGATTGAAGAAGTGGACCCCTCAAATGCTAAGGCAAGCATTGGCAAAAGCTCAAGACTCTATTTTTGGTTTAGTGATCAAAGATCACATTGAGTCCATAGGAAAGCCAATACTATTAAAAGGGGATGAGGTTGTGTTGATGATCTGGTTGCTCAAGTGCTTAGTGATTTAGCTCCTTCAACTATCAGCACCTTTCACTACCAAACACACCCATAAGTAATCTCGGACAAACCGATTCTTCCAAATCAGTCCCACCGAGATGAACCACTTCAGCCATATTCCAAAACCCTAGAAAAATCGGTCTTACCGAGTTTGAGATCGGTCACACCGAAACTGAACTGCCAACCTTCTGTAACCACTTCACATCATTTCGGAATTTCCGAGTTTGCATTATCGGTCTCACCGAATTGGGCAAGGTTCTGCCTTGACTCAAATCGGTCGCACCGATAATTCATTTTCGGTCAAACCGATTCTGGCATGTTCCTACTCTTTCTCAAATCGGTCCAACCGAGTTTTCTTTCTCGGTCTCACCGAAATCTCCAATGTTCACATCAGATACACTTTCGGTCCCACCGAGATGGTATTTTCGGTCCCACCGAAAATCCCAACGTTCACTAGATTTGAACTTTCGGTCTAACCGAGTTTTCACTTCGGTCTGACCGAGATTGGTCAAATGTGTGTGTAACGGTTGGATTTTGTGTGGAGGCTATATATACCCCTCCACCCCCTCCTCATTCGTGAGGAGAGCTATCAGAAAGTACCACCACTTCTACCACACACTTTCTGAGAAGTGAACCACCTACCCTTGTGTTGAGGTCAAGCCATTCCATTCCTACCATATGAAACTTGATCTCTAGCCTTCCCAAGTTGCTTTTCACTCAAATCCTTCTTCCACCACAGCCATATCAGTGAGGAGAGTTGAGTGTTGGGGAGTTTATCACTTGAAGCACAAGAGCAAGGAGTTCATCACCATCAACACCGTCTATTACCTTTTGGGGGGTGGTGCCTCCTAGATTGGTTAGGTGTCGCTTGGGAGCCTCCGTCGTGATGTGGAGTTGAACCAAGAAGTTTGTAAGGGCAAGGAGATCGCCTACTTCGTGAAGATCTACCCCGAGTAAGGCTAGTCCTCCGTGGGCGTAGGCCGTGATGGAATAGACAAGGTTGCTTCTTCGTGGACCCTTCGTGGGTGGAGCCCTCCGTGGACTCGCGCAGCCGTTACCCTCCGTGGGTTGAAGTCTCCATCAACGTGGATGTACGATAGCACCACCTATCGGAACCACGACAAAAATCTCCGTGTCACCAAACTGCGTTTGATCTTCTCCACTTCCATTTACTATATATGCAATTTACTTTCCGCTGCCCATACTCTAGAATTGCATGTGTAGTGAGTTACTTGACTTGATCTTAGTTGCAAAACTGCCTAAAACTTTGCACATCCAAAAGGCAGATTTTTTATCTTGTCAAGTAGTCTAATCACCCCCCCTCTAGACCTACTTCTTCGATCCTACAGCGCCCCACCCATGTATGGATACAATAGGGTGTTAGGCCAACTCTCGCGAAGAAACGGTGATCAAAGAAAATACAAAAATCAACCTAGAGTCCGAATTGATCGAGACTCTCAAAGCAAGTGAGAACAAGCTCCGATTTCGTCATTTTCATAGGCGTTGGAAAGCTATTGGGGAATTGAGGTGATAGGACTTCTAGTTTTTACGATCTGGAGGATTTTACATACGTGCACACACAGGATCACGTGCGTGGAAAATTCTGAGCCCAAAAAGGGTCGTCTTGGCCCTCAAAAATGGCCTGCAGGATTGGAAAAAATGAAAGTTATCGCAATTACAGCTCAAATTTTGATGAGCCGGCATATCACTTTGGTGTTTAGGTCCTGGGCGCCCCACCCATGTATGGATACAATAGGGTGTTAGGTCAACTCTCGCGAAGAAACGGTGATCAAAGAAAATACAAAAATCAACCTAGAGTCCGAATTGATCGAGACTCTCAAAGCAAGTGAGAACAAGCACCGATTTCGTCGTTTTCATAGGCGTTGGAAAGCTATTGGGGAATTGAGGTGATAGGACTTCTAGTTTTTACGATCTGGAGGATTTTACATACGTGCACACACAGGATCACGTGCGTGGAAAATTCTGAGCCCAAAAAGGGTCGTCTTGGCCCTCAAAAATGGCCTGCAGGATTGGAAAAAATGAAAGTTACCGCAATTACAGCTCAAATTTTGATGAGCCGGCATATCACTTTGGTGTTCAGGTCCTTGGCGCCCCACCCATGTATGGATACAATAGGGTGTTAGGCCAACTCTCGCGAAGAAACGGTGATCAAAGAAAATACAAAAATCAACCTAGAGTCCGAATTGATCGAGACTCTCAAAGCAAGTGAGAACAAGCTCCGATTTCGTCATTTTCATAGGCGTTGGAAAGCTATTGGGGAATTGAGGTGATAGGACTTCTAGTTTTTACGATCTGGAGGATTTTACATACGTGCGCACACAGGATCATGTGTGCGGAAAATCTTGAGACCAAAAAGGGTCGTCTTGGCCCTCAAAAATGGCCTGCAGGATTGGAAAAAATGAAAGTTATCGCAATTACAGCTCAAATTTTGATGAGCCGGCATATCACTTTGGTGTTCAGGTCCTTGGCGCCCCACCCATGTATGGATACAATAGGGTGTTAGGCCAACTCTCATGAAGAAACGGTGATCAAAGAAAATACAAAAATCAACCTAGAGTCCGAATTGATCGAGACTCTCAAAGCAAGTGAGAACAAGCTCCGATTTCGTCATTTTCATAGGCGTTGGAAAGCTATTGGGGAATTGAGGTGATAGGACTTCTAGTTTTTACGATCTAGAGGATTTTACATACGTGCACACACAGGATCACGTGCGCGGAAAATTTTGAGACCAAAAAGGGTCGTCTTGGCCCTCAAAAATGGCCTGCAGGATTGGAAAAAATTAAAGTTATCGCAATTACAGCTCAAATTTTGATGAGCCGGCATATCACTTTGGTGTTCAGGTCCTTGGCGCCCCTGTTGGAAATATGCCCTAGAGGCAATAATAAAAGAGTTATTATTATATTTCCTTGTTCATGATAATCGTTTATTATCCATGCTATAACTGTATTGATTGGAAACTCAAATACACGTGTGGATGAATAGACAGACTTTGTGTCCCTAGTGAGCCTCTACAGGACTAGCTCGTTGATCAAAGATGACCGCGGTTTCCAGGTCATAGACATGAGTTGTCATTTGATAACGGGATCACATCATTAGGAGAATGATGTGATGGACGAGACCCAAACGTAAACATAGCTTTTGATCGTGTCAGTTATCGCTATAGTTTTTCTGCATGTCAAGTATAAGTTCCTATGACCATGAGATCATGTAACTCACTGACACCGTAGGAGTGCTTTGTGTGTACCAAACGTCACAACGTAACTGGGTGACTATAAAGGTGCTCTACAGGTATCTCCGAGGGTGTCTGTTGAGTTGACATGGATCAAGACTGGGATTTGTCACTCCGTGTGACGGAGAGGTATCTCCGGGCCCACTCGGTAATACGTCATCTCAATGAGCTCAAAAGTGACTAAGTAGTTGGTCACGGGATTATGTATTACGGTAACGAGTAAAGAGACTTGCCGGTAACGAGATTGAACTAGGTATAGAGATACCGACGATCGAATCTCGGGCAAGTAACATACCGACGAGACAAAGGGAACTGTATACGGGATTGCCTGAATCCTTGACATCGTGGTTCATCTGATGAGATCATCGAGAAACATGTAGGAACCAATATGGGTATCCAGATCCCGCTATTGGTTATTGACCTGGGAGTGTCTCGGTCATGTCTACATGGTTTCCGAACCCGCAGGGTCTACACACTTAACGTTCGGTGACGCTAGGGTTGTTAGTGAGAAAAGTATATGGTTACCGAAGGTTGTTCGGAGTCCCGGATGAGATCCCGGACATGACGAGGGTCTCCGGAATGGTCCGGAGACGAAGATTGATATATAGGATGAAAGGTTTCGGAGTACCGGAAGTGTTCCGGGGAGCATCGGGATATCGGCGGAGTACCGGAAGGGGTTTCGGAGGGTCCGGAAGTGGTTCTGGGCCTAGTGGGCCACAAGGGGGGACACCACAGCCTTCAAGGGGCTGTGCGCCCCCCCTGGGCCCTCTCCTCATGCGGCTAAGGGGGTGGGACCCCCTAGGGCTGGCCGCACCCCTTGGCCTTGGGGGGCAAGGCACCTAGGGGGGGAAACCCTAGGGCCTGGCCGCGCCCCCCTGCCCTGGCCGCCGCCCCCTCCCCTTGCCCTGGCCGCCGGCCCCTAGGGGGAAACCCTAGGGCGCCCTCACCTCTCCACCCCCCCTATATATAGTGGGGCAAAGGGAGGGCAGCCAACACAGTTTGTGCCTCAGTGCTGCCCTCCCTCTCCCGTTACATCTTCTTCTCCCGCGGTGCTTAGGCGAAGCCCTGCTGGAGTTCTTCTCCACCATCACCACCACGCCGTCGTGCTGCCGGTTCTCCATCAACCTCTCCTCCACCCCTTGCTGGATCAAGAAGGAGGAGACGTCCCCGAGCCGTACGTGTGAAGAACGCGGAGGCACCGTTGCTTCGGTGCTAGGTCTTCGGCGATCTGAATCGCGACGAGTACGACTCCATCATCCGCGTTCATAACGCTTCCGCTTAGCGATCTACAAGGGTACGTAGATCACACTCTCCCCTCGTAGTTGCATCTACTAGATTGATCTTGGTGAACGGTAGGAAAATTTTTTGTTTCCCATGCAACGTTCCCCAACAGGACTATGGAACAAGGAGTGGCAAGAGCCTAAGCTTGGGGATTCCCAAGGCACCCAAGGTAAAATTCAAGGACAACCAAAAGCCTAAGCTTGGGGATGCCCCGGGAAGGCATCCCCTCTTTCGTCTTCTTCTATCGGTAACTTTACTTGAGACTATATTTTTATTCACCACATGATATGTGTTTTGCTTGGAGCATCATGTATGATTTGAGTCTTTGTTTTTTAGTTTACCACAATCATCCTTGCTGGACACACCTTTTGAGAGAGATACACATGAATCAGAATTTATTAGAATACTCTATGTGCTTCACTTATATCTTTTGAGCTAGATAGTTTTGCTCTAGTAATTCACTTATATCTTTTAGAGCACGGTGGTGGTTTTATTTTGTAGAAATTATTGATCTCTCATGCTTCACTTATATTAATTTGAGAGTCTCTTAGAACAGCATGGTAATGTGCTTTGGTTATAAAACTAGTCCTAATATGATAGGCATCCAAGGCGGGTATAGTAAAAACTTTCATAAAGTGCATTGAATATTATGAGAAGTTTGATACTTGATGATTGTTTTGAGATATAAGGATGGTGATATTAGAGTCATGCTAGTAGAGTAGTTGTGAATTTGAGAAATACTCGTGTTAAGGTTTGCAAGTCCCGTAGCATGCACGTATGGTAACCGTTGTGTGACAAATTTGAAGCATGAGGTATTTCATTGAGTGTCATCCTTTGTGTGGAGGTCCGGATCGCGCGATGGTTAACTCCTACCAACCCTTCCCCTAGGAGCATGCGTGTAATACTTTGTTTTGATGACTGGTAGATTTTTGCAATAAGTATGTGAGTTCTTTATGACTAATGTTGAGTCCACAGATTATACGCACTCTCACCCTTCCACCATTGCTAGCCTCTCTTGTACCGCGCAACTTTTGCCGGTACCATACACCCACCTTATACCTTCCTCAAAACAGCCACCATACCTACCTATCATAGCATTTCCATAGACATCCTGAGATATATTGCGCTTAGGATAGCTCTTTATTTGGCGCTTATAGTTGTATCTTTCTTCAGCGTCTAGCACTTCGTTCCATCTCTCGATGAGCGTATCCTGTTCGGCTCTAAGCCGTTGATGCTGCTTCTTCAGTCTCCTTGCTGTGGCAATGAGCTATTGTTGAAAATGTTTCAGTTCGAGTGGTTCTTCTGGGATGATGAAATCTTCGTCTCCCAAACTGACATCCTCTTCAGAGACAGGTAGGTAATTGCTGTCTTCGGCATCGCTGTGATCGACCAGCGGTTCGGGACTGTGTTCGTCATCTTCCCGTTCGTGATGTTCCACCGCTGGCTCCATGGGTCCATTGGCTTGTTCCGGATCGTCATCGTCTTCAGTGACAGTGTTACTCTCTTTCCCTTTATGGAATCGAGATCGACGCTTCTGACGTCGGTGTTTGGGAGGTTCATCGATAGGATTATCATGTTATGGATTTGTATCGCCGTCGCCTTCCTTCTCGTTGGGTGTATCCACCATATATACATCATATGTAGAAGTAGCCATCCATCGCCCGGTCACGGGCGGGTTTGCACTTAGATCGGCTTCGACATCGTGGTCCATCCCATCGATGTCCTCGGAAGCGTAGTCTAGTAGATCGGTTAAGTCTTCGACTGTGGCTACCAAGTGGGTAGTGGGTGGGAAGCAAAATTCCCTGTCCTCAGCCCCCAGTTCGAAGTGGGCATAGTTCGGCTGGGAATCCTCTGCTAGGGAGAGAGATTTTAGTAAGTCCAGGGCTTCGTCCAAGGGCGAGTGCTGGCCATATGTTCGTACATCTGCGGGGCTGAGTTCGGTGACAACCGCTCGATCAAGCCCAAAAAACGCAGATCCCGAAAGTTCGAAACTCGTTATCGGGGCCAAGTCCGGTGCTCCAGCGACGAGGTGAGTCCCGCTCCATGCTGGATCTGTGAGCGGCTCGAGCGCCGCTAAGTCTGCGGTTTCCGTGGCGGGGTTGATCTTCCCATCCTCTGGTGAGGCGATCTGCTCAGGATCTAGGGCCAGAGCTGTTACAGGTGTTGACCCCTGGATCGGGTTCGATGACAGATCTAAGTCTTCTTCATCGTGGAGACAGGGGGCAGCCGCCATGGGAGCGAATCAGTTGAAGATTAAATCTCCGCGGACATCAGCAACGTAGTTCAGCCTTCCAAATCTGATCTGATGACCGTGGGCTTAGCTGTCAACCTACTCGAGGTGGCCTTCCGTGTTGGCACGAAGCCACCGAATACAAAAAACTGTCCGACGAGAAAAATTCCCTCAGCGGTGGCGGCGTCCTTGATGACGAAGCGAGCCATTAATCCTTCTGTCGACGACACATTGGAACTCTCAATGAAAGCACCAATGTCGGTGTCAAAACCGGTGGATCTCGGGTAGGGGGTCCCGAACTATGCGTCTCAGGATCGATGGTAACAGGAGACTGGGGACACGATGTTTACCCAAGTTCAGGCCCTCTCGATCGAGGTAATACCCAACTTCATGCTTGATTGATCTTGATGAATATGAGATTACAAGTGTTGATCTACCACGAGATCGTAATGCCTAAAACCCTAGGAGTCTAGCCTATGTAGTTGTGATTGTTCTGTCGCTACGGACTAAACCCTCCGGCTTATATATGCACCGGAGGGACCTAGGGTTGTACATGGTCATCTTGCAGAGGAAGGAAAGTATTACAACCGGACTCTAAACTTGCTATTTTACACATATAGTAGTCCTATCCGGATACGGGAGATAGTCTTCAGTAATAATCTTCATGGCCCACCAGTCCGGCCCATAACGAGCGATCCGGCCACCTGAGGACCCCTCAATCTAGGACTCCCTCACTCGATGCTTAGCCATGTAGCTCAGAGCCCGTTGATCGTCCTTGCCCACGAGCGCTTTCAAAATGTTTCGCTGCAATTAACTGATTGCTCATCCAACATCAGAATCCCCTCTCGTTAGGGTTTGACTCCTCTCGGCGGCGGCGATCTTCTTCGCCCCACCGTTGAGACTCCCTTCTCCCCTCCCCTCCCCTTGGCCGCCGGCGTGCCCGGTGGTCGCAGGGGTCTCTCCTTCCCTAGGAGGAGTTAGGGGTGATGGGATCAAGAACGCCTGCGGAAGAAGAAACCTCAGGCAAGAGACCTATGGGTGATGCAGCTTCAGGGTCGGGTGGTTTCACATCCGATCTAGAGGCAATGATGGAAGAGCTGGGCCTGAAGGAGGATGATCTTCAAGACGTTGTGATTGAGGATGAGGAGATTCCAGAGGAGGCGGTCAGATGGATGGCTATAGGTAGGGTTCACACGCACAGAACCTATAGTCAATACTGGTTCTTCAGGAACATGAGGGCGGCATGGGATCTGGCAAAAGATGTGAAGATCAGGCCTTTAGAGGATAACTTGTACACGATGCAGTTTGCATGCTTGGGCGATTGGGAGCGAGTAATGCAAGATGGGCCTTGGTCCTTCAAGGGAAAAGCGGTGGTGCTGGAACCATACGATGGCTACTCAAAACCATCGTCGATAGAGCTAAACAAAATAGAGATATGGATTCAAATCCATGACTTCCCGAACGGTTTCTTCACAAAGATAAAAGCCCTAGCAGCTACTGTGGGAGAGTTCATATATGCAGAGCCTATATCCCAAGATTTTGAAGGAAACTTTGCTCGGGTCAGAGTGAGGATCGATGTCACAAAACCACTAAAGAATGCAGTGTCAGTCGTAGTAAGGAAGAAGGATACAGTACAGAGAGAGATCTTTAGGGTTAAATATGAAAGACTCCCAGATTGGTGTGCGGTATGTGGATATCTTGGACATCTGTTCAAGGAGTGCGGTGATGGAGTTCATGCTCCGAAAGATCTAGTGTTCAAGGATCTGAAAGCAACATGGTCTAAGGGGCCAGGGAGAGGTCCGGGAGAAGGACGAGGCTTTCACAATGGCAATAGTGCAAGAGGTGGCCGCACGGGACGCACGGGAAGAGGACGCGGACGGGGTTCTACACAAAACACCGAAAGCACGGAAGATCACGATCTGGATATCACAATGGTGGAGGCAGAGAACACAAGGAAGAGGGGAGCAGCTGTGTCTGACCCAGCGCCGTCAACTTCCGCATCGAAGCTGCTCCTCCTTCCAGCACCTGATATACCAGTAAGCCCTTCGACCAAGCAAGAAACTAAGCGGAATAAAACTGGACTGACGATCAGTGAAAGGAACATTGGAAAAACAACAACACTACCCAAAAACCCTGATGCGCGATCTGGCGGGCCCCAGCAGGGGTCGCGCCAAGCGCAATGAGTCTTCTTTGCTGGAACTGTCGCGGGGCTGGCAAACCTGCGACAGTTAGAGAGCTTCGTGACATGACGAAGCAATATGCCCCCTCTGTACTCTGCATTCTTGAAACACAAATAGAGGGTTCTAGGGTAGAAAGTATGAAAGAATCTCTGGGTTTTAACAAAAGTTTCGCTGTAAGCAGTTCGGGAAGAAGTGGAGGTCTTGGCATTTTCTGGAACGATGAAATAAAGCTTGAAATTGTTGGGTATTCAAAGTATCACATTGATGCTGAAATCGAGGAGATGGCTGATGTCAAAACCAGGGTAACTTTTGTCTATGGAGAAGCTCAGGTAACAGAGAGGATGAACACATGGAATACACTCCGGGGGATAGTGGGATCGAATAATGAGCCATGGCTAGTTTTGGGGGATTTCAATGAATGCCTCCATGCTCATGAACATGATGGAGTGGGGGTCAGAAGCCAGGCCCAGATGGATCTTTTTCGAGACGCCCTCGACTCTTGCGGCCTCACTGACATCGGTTATGAAGGGAACGACTGGACATTCGAGAAGAAAGTTGCGGGAGGCACATACACTAGAGTTCGGCTAGACAGAGGTGTTGCCAATCCCGCTTGGCTTACTGCTTTCCCAAATGCAAGACTTGAGCATGTAACAGCCGCGGGAAGTGATCACTGCCCCCTCTACGTGAGCTACGTGCATGGGAACGCATGCAGGAGGGCCCCACGGTCTTTTAAATACGAGCTTGCATGGGAGCGGGATTCGTCCTTGAACTCAGTGGTGCAGCAGGCCTGGGCACAGCGACAGGGAGATTCGGTCCAGCAGCTAAGCGACAAGTTGACGTCGCTGTCGACGGATCTGACGCAGTGGGACAAATCGCACTTTGGGCATATTCGACGTGACATCCAGCGACTCAGGTCTGAGCTACAGGAGATGCGTGCGATCCCAGGTAGATCCGGTCCTTGTCACGCTGAATTAAAAATTGTGGACAAATTAACTGAACTTTATCACAGAGAAGAAATTTTGTGGAGACAAAGGGCTAGGCTGGAGTGGCTTATGCACGGGGATAAGAACACATACTTCTTCCATCTCAGGGCCAGCAGGAGGAGGAGGAAAAATCAAGTAAAATCCCTCATGAGGGATGATGGACAAATGACCGAAAACCTGAGGGAGATGGAGACCATGGCCAACAATTTCTATGAGGAGCTGTATACTTCCGAGGGGGTCCAAGATATGGACCAAGTGCTTGAGACAGTACCTAGGAAGGTGACTGAGGGGATGAATGAAATGCTCAATGCACCATACAGCCCAGATGAGGTTAAGAAAGCTCTTTTTCAGATGTTCCCGATCAAGTCTCCGGGCCCTGATGGCTTCCCGGCGCACTTCTTCCAACACCACTGGGACACGTGTGGTGGAGATGTGTCAAGGGCTGTCTTGAGGATTGTTGAGGGGACTGAATCAGCCGAGTGTATAAATGATACAATACTTGTACTAATCCCCAAGGTAAAGAATCCAACCCTCCTCACTCAATACCGTCCCATCAGTCTATGTAATGTGTTATACAAGATAGCTTCGAAGGTGATATCTAACAGGTTAAAACAAGTGCTCCCTGAGATAGTGTCCGAAGAACAATCAGCTTTCGTTCCTGGGAGGCTGATTACAGACAACATCATATCGGCATATGAATGCTTGCATTTCATGAAGAGGAACAAAGCAAAGAAAAACCAGTTCTGTGCTCTAAAGCTGGATATGATGAAGGCCTATGACAGGATAGAATGGCCATACTTGAGAGCAATCATGCTGAAGCTAGGCTTCACTGAAAGATGGGTGAATATTGTGATGGGCATGGTCTCAACAGTGAAATTTTCAGTTTTGTTCAATGGAAAGAAGTTGCAACAGTTTATTCCTTCACGAGGAATCAGACAAGGGGACCCGATATCTCCATACTTGTTCTTGTTAGCAGCAGAGGGCCTGTCGTGCCTCCTAAAATCAAGAAGAGAGTCATCCAATCTGCATGGTTTACAGGTAGCTCCTACGGCTCCACCGGTGAACCATCTTCTATTTGCTGATGACAGCCTGCTGTTTTTCAAGGCAAACGGTGTGGGGGCTACCGAGGTGCTCCAGGTTCTGGACATCTACTGTCAAGCAACTGGGCAACGAATCAACTACTCCAAATCTTCTGTATACTTTAGCAAGGGAGTACCAGAGTCTGTCAGGCAAGGTATAAAGGAAACACTAAACATCCCAAACGAAACCCTAAATGAGAAGTACTTGGGTATGCCCTCTGATATTGGTAACTCAAAAAATGGCGCTTTTAAGTATCTCAAAGATCGCTTATGGAGTAAAGTTCAGGGTTGGATTGAACATACAATGTCTATGGCTGGAAAGGAGGTTTTGGTCAAAGCAGTGGCGCAGGCAGTTCCTGTTTTCTCAATGTCTTGCTTCAAGCTACCTAGGGGATTGTGCGAGCACCTCAATATGCTTATCAGAAAGTTTTGGTGGGGCAGTAAAGAGGGAAAACGAAAACCCCATTGGGTTTCTTGGAAATCTATGACCCAACCAAAAAGTATGGGGGGCTTGGGGTTTAAAGATTTTGAGTTATTTAACCTAGCCATGCTGGCTAGGCAAGCCTGGCGCCTACTACAAAACCCTGAATCCCTAAGCGCCAGAATTCTGAAGAGTGTATATTATCCCACCAAGGACTTTTTGGATGCCGAGCTTGGGGGCCACCCAAGCCAAGTGTGGCGAGCTGTGATAGAAGGGAGAGACACCCTAAAATTGGGTCTGATCAAGAGAATTGGGAATGGAGCCACCACTGATATTTGGGCTGAAAACTGGTTACCTAGGGAAGAGATGAAAAGGCCTTACGGATGTCGAATTGAGAATCCTCCCACTCGGGTGTCGGAGCTGATATTAAGCCCTACAGCATCTTGGAATAGGCAGTTGGTTCAGTCCGTCTTCCTGCCGATGGACGTGCAAGTAATCATGGGGATCCCGTTGTGCACCCGCAACATCCCTGACTTCTGGGCATGGCATCACGAGAAGCATGGCAACTTCACGGTAAGATCGGCATATAACATGCTAGTTGCTACAAGGGCTCGCCGGGAGGCTTGGCTTGAGGAGGGTCCGGGTCCATCCAGCGCAAGAGCAGAAGAAGGAGCATGGAAATCGCTGTGGAAAACAGAGGTCCCAGGCAAGGTCCGTATGTTCTTATGGCGCTTGGCTAAGCACTCACTTCCAACGAACGACGTTCGAGCTCATCGCCACATGACGGATTCATCCCAGTGTGGTCTTTGCGGTGTTCAGGATTCATGGCGCCACTCCCTGCTGGAGTGTACCTCTTCCAGAAGTGTTTGGGCCCTTGCGAATGAGGAGGTCACACATAAAATCATAACAAATACTGAGCCAAAGGCAAAGCAGTGGCTGTTCTCGCTGTTGGAGTCCCTCTCTCATGATGATTTTGTTCTTGTGACAGTTACACTATGGGCTATTTGGCATGCAAGGCGTAAGGCGATTCACGAGGCTATATTTCAGAGCCCTCATGGCACTCATGCCTTCATCCAGAACTTCATCAACGAGCTGGGAGCCCTAAGAAGCAACAGCGAACAACCCAGGGCAGAAGGTTTACCGGCGCAAAGAGTTCTGCGATCGAAGAAACCCCCACTTGGTTTCTGCAAAGTACATGTGGATGCTGGGGTGCGGGGGAGAACTGGAGGATCGGCTGTAGCTGTCTGCAGGGATGATGAAGGAAACTTTCTTGGCAGTTCAGCACTGGTGCTTGAAGGAGTCACCGATCCGGCAACGTTAGAAGCAGTGGCATGTCGGGAGGCACTAGCCCTCGCCGAGGACCTGGGCATTCAACAGTTTGTGGTGGCCTCGGATTGTCGACAGGTGGTCTCTGATATCACGAGGGAAACCCGAGGATATTACGGTGCTATTATCAGCGAGATAGTTCTGAAAGCGTCATCTTTCATTTGTTCTTTTACTTTCGAGAGTCGTGCTGTTAACTATGAAGCACATAGACTAGCTAAGTTTTGCTTGGGAAAGGGTCCGGGGCGCTATGTTTGGCTTGGCTCTCCACATGATCCTCGATGTATCCCACAGCATGTGGAATTCCTTGAATAAAGTTATTTTCCACCCTCA
>LR738711.1:827154783-827188127 GCA_902687465.1 Secale cereale | reverse complement strand
AAAAAAAAATTAACTGATTGCTTAATTAATTAAATACACAAATAACTAATGACCTACCTAATTCTCTGCATGCCTAATTAACTGCCAATGAAATCAATTAATTATCTGACTAATTAGAAAAATCCCATACTTCCAATTATCTATAAGCCTAAATAATTGTCTAATAAATTAATTAATTGCATTAATGACTCGATTTTCTAGATTGATTCGGTGCGAAAAAATTCCTATTTAAATGGATCCAACGAATTGCATACTCAATTACTGTCTAGCTAATTAATTGCATGAATAGTTTGATTTTCAAATTGATTTAGTGCTCGATTTCTAAACTATTTTAGCATGAATGGCTCCTACAAATGACTATGATGACGACTACTGAGTAATGTAGGACACATTCTATCAACGAATTTCCTGGCATTTAAATGGACACACTTGATTTGAGAATACAGCATGTCTAGCTCTCTGTTTGAGTGACAAGAAATATAATATGATCGCGTCCACATGGCAGTCTGACGACCCACCTCCCGTCACGGTCGTCCTCGACACCGTGATCCACACCCGGGCATCCCCGAGCATCGCGCCAGCGTTAGGCCTGGCCACGACATCTTTCATGGTGTCGTGCATGACGTCCCTTCGCAGGGGCGCACGAATGTGTGTGTCCGTAGGAAACTTGTGATTCTCAATTAATAATAGAATAATGATAATAATAAATTACATAGCTCGCGGGATTATCGATTTGTTATGAAGGAATATCTCATTTTATTATGGAAGGTTATCGAGAAAAAACTTATGTTTGGGTTTTAGGAAGGTGATCTCAAATATATGATGAAATTTCTAAATTCTTAATTACTTGTTGTTTACGTGATTAAATTGAATCATCGCCTACCAAAGGCAGCATGAAACAAGATCCCCTAATGCTAATGGGATTTGGTTTTTATAGGATGGAGAAAAACCAGTGTGAGGGGATGGTGGGAGGTGGGACGAAGAAAATTCGGACGAAAATAAATCGTACCAGGCTACCAACTACTCTATTAGAAATAGAGTTTACTCTTAAACTATTACTCCCTCCGTAAACTAATATAAGAGCGTTTAGATCACTATTTTAGTATTCTAAACGCTCTTACATTAGTTTATAGAGGGAGTATCACTTAATTACGGAAGGCCAAAGCCGAGATTATTAGTACAAAGAGTCTCGCACAAATGGAATGGGACGGGGGAGCTTGCTATTTAATACCGACAACCCATGTGCTACAATTTAAAGGATGATGCAAACCTGTGTTTGGTAAGGCGTCCAGCCAAAATCACCAGGCACAGCAAGAATCAGAGGGTGTTTGTTTCCAGGGACTTATTCGTCTAAACCAAACAGGAGGGACTTATAGGGACTTAAAGTGGGCATTTGAGACTTATCAAATAAGACTCTCAAGGAGGGACTTATAAGGACTTATAGTTGTAATATGGTCTATTAGTCCATGTTAAGTCCCAAGAACCAAACAGGTAGGGACTTTTTAGGGACTTATGACTTATAAGTTGAGACTAAAAAAAGTCCTAGGACTTATTAAACCAAACGGGGCCTCAATGAAGCGCGTTACAGTAAGAACACATTTCAACTGTGAGATGAACGGAACTGCTCCAAAATGAAAGGAGTACTACTACTGCTACAAGTCCTGTCGCACATCAAGCATTCGCGGCGCTTAAAATTACTCCCTGGCTGGCTGGCCTTAAGCGAGTGAGTCGTCTAGAGCTGGAGCTGGTCTCCCAGTCCACACATGCGGCACGGCGTGCCGACCGAGAGGATGATACGCGCGCGTCGCATTCCTCCTATACACTAGTGCCGCACCACTTCTTTCCAATCACACATGACACATTGCTCTCTTTCTCTCTCATCTATTAGCTTTGTGCTTGTTGCTGTCAATCATGGGCACGGCTCTTACTTGTACGCTCGATCGACCACGAACGACTAAATTATATACTACTCCCTCTATTCGGAATTACTTGTCTTGGAGATGAAGGTATGTAGAACTAAAATACGTCTAGATATATTCATTTCTGCGACAAGTAATTCCGAACGGAGGGAGTAGATATTTAGGTTTGAATAAGGCCATTTTCAAAAGGTAGTGTCATGGTTTTAAATTCCAGTTTCAAAAACATTTCAGCGGTGGCGAAAATCACTGACTGTCAGTGATTTTATTTTTGATTTTGGGCAAAGGACCAAATTCAGTGCAACTGGATTGAGTTCAAACCATTTTCTTAAAAGAAAAAAAATATAATTCGAGAAATATTTGAATTTGTGTGTTTTATAAAAAATGCTGAAATGTTTTGTCGGAAACACGAATATTTCAGTATGTGCTGAAATTACCGAATTTTCAATGGAAAAGGTGAAGACCATGCGTAGAGCTACAATTCGGAGTAGTCATTGCCAGTGGGGCAGTGATGACTTATTTTCCTTGCGAATCTTTATGGTAGGAGTAGTACGACTTCTTGGCGCATGTCTGCCGTGATTTCCCTTTCCAAAAGAAAAACGAGTGCACATTTGTCAAGTTATAGTCTTCCTCTAAAAGCATGGTTACTAATATAACCAGCTGCTGGCTAAATAATATTGCCATAACACATATAGCCAGCTAGTACAATAACTGCATATAAAAATATACTATTGTATTGACGGGGTCCACCTCATTCTCTCGCTGGCTGTTAACTAGTAGCCGATTTTTCTTCTCTCTTATTTTCTCTCTTTCTAATTAAATAAAAATATAATATTTAATGTCTTACAGCCTGCCTGCCTACATTAACTTATTAAGCTTGGTCTAAGTCTCTGCCGGTACTAAACGTGTGTGAAACCCAATTAGCCCACTCAACCAAAGCAATCTGAAAGAATCTCAAAACGCCCAAGAACAGATTAAACCCCAACGACCACGCACAGGAACATACTACTTTTACAGACTTACGACCAAGATAGTAGTACTAGTACAGCACCAAACACCAACCAACTCCCGAAAGGCTGAAACAAGTAGCAACAGAAAAGGAAAAGGAAGCGCAGCCTTCCACGCACGGCGCCATGGTGTTCGACGCGGTCGCCGGCGGGTCGCCGGCGGCGGCGCCCAAGGGCCCGCTCCGCGTGATCTTCACGCCGTGGTTCGCCCGGCAGGTGGCCGTGGGGAGGTGGTTCACGGTGTTCGCGAGCTTCGCCATCCTCACGGCGTCGGGGGCGACCTACATCTTCGGCATCTACTCCAAGACGCTCAAGTCGTCGCTGGGCTACAACCAGCAGACGCTCAACACCATCTCCTTCTTCAAGGACCTCGGCGCCAACCTCGGCGTCTTCTCGGGGCTCCTCAACGAGGTCACGCCGCCATGGGTCGTGCTCGCCATTGGCGCCACCATGAACCTCGTCGGCTACCTCATGGTCTACCTCGCCGTCGACGGCCGCACCTCCCGCCCGCCCGTCTGGCTCGTCTGCCTCTACATCTTCATCGGCGCCAACTCGCAGTCGTTCGCCAACACCGGCGCGCTCGTCACCTGCGTCAAGAACTTCCCGGAGAGCCGCGGCATCGTGCTCGGGATACTCAAGGGCTTCGTCGGCCTCAGCGGCGCCATCTACACGCAGCTCTACCTTGCCTTCTACGGCGACGACACCAAGTCGCTCATCCTCCTCATCGCGTGGCTGCCGGCGGCAATCTCCGTCGTGTTCGTGCACACCATACGGATCATGCCGTACCCGCGCCGACGCGGCGGGCAGGAGACCAGCGGCGACCCCTTCTTCTGCTTCCTCTACATCTCCATCGCGCTCGCCTGCTACCTGCTCGTCATGATCGTCGTGCAGAAGCAGTTTACCTTCTCCCACGGAGCCTACTCCATGGCGGCCGCAGCGCTCCTCATCGTCCTCTTCCTCCCGCTCTGCGTGGTCATCAAGCAGGAGTACAAGATTTACCGCGAGCGCGAACTGGACGCCGCCCTCCTCGCCAACGACCCGCCGCCAACCATCACGGTGGCTGGCGAGCCAGCACAGGTCGAAATGTCCACCGGCGCCAAAGCAGAGCAGCAGGCATCGTCGGAGCCGCCGCCGTCGTCTTCGTGCTCTTTCGGCGGGTGCGTGAAGAACATGTTCCGGCCGCCGGCGAGGGGGGAGGACTACACGATCCTGCAGGCGCTGGTGAGCGTGGACATGCTGGTGCTGTTCGTGGCGACCATCTGCGGCGTCGGCGGCACGCTGACGGCGATCGACAACATGGGCCAGATCGGGCAGTCGCTGGGGTACCCGGCCAAGAGCATCAACACCTTCGTGTCCCTCATCAGCATCTGGAACTACGCTGGCCGCGTCACGTCCGGCTTCGCCTCGGAGGTCTTGCTGGAGCGGTACAAGTTCCCCCGCACGCTGATGCTCACCGGCGTGCTCCTGCTGGCCTGCGCCGGGCACGTCCTGATCGCGCTCGGCGTGCCGCAGTCGCTCTACGTGGCGTCCGTGATCATCGGGTTCTGCTTCGGCGCGCAGTGGCCGCTGGTGTTCGCCATCATCTCCGAGGTGTTCGGGCTCAAGTACTACTCCACGCTGTACAACTTCGGCGGCATGGCCAGCCCCGTGGGGTCCTACATCCTGAACGTGCTGGTCGCCGGGAGGCTCTACGACGCCGAGGCCGACAAGCAGCCCGGCGGCGGGTTCACCGCGGGAGGCGGGCGCGACAAGGTGTGCCTGGGCGTGGAGTGCTTCAAGCGGTCGTTCCTGATCATCACGGCGGCCACCGTCTTCGGCGCGCTGGTGTCGCTGGTGCTGGTGTGGAGGACGTGGAGCTTCTACAAGGGGGACATCTACGCGAGGTTCCGCGACGGCCGCCTGCCCGTCGGCCAAGGCCGGAAGCCGGAGGAGGAGGAGTCAGCCCCAGTCAACGCCACAAAGGTGGAACCTCAGAAGGCTTTGCAGGCTTGACCGGGTCAACCCTGAGCACCACGACTGATGAGGTGGAGTGGTCAAAAAAAGAAAAAAGAACCTATACGGAGGCTACGTATTATGTACGGAGGCTACGTATTATGTACTGTATTGTATTTGTCTTGAGCGACAGTATGTATCTTGTGCGGCTGACGTGGCGCATATTAAAGGGCTAGAGAAGGACGCCGTAGCAGGGCCGGTAGGGCGTCGGGTGCCTGGTCCTGCTTCATGCCAGCTGGTCACTGACACAGGTCCGTGTTTGTCGCGTTGCACTGAACCAAGTCCGGAACGCGTCATTGACCCCAACGTGCTTCTAGATATGAACCAAGTCTTTCTTTACCCTCTCGCAAGGAGATTGAAGTAAAATCATTTCTTCCTTGATCTTCGTCAGTGAGCTCCTGAATTCGCCTCCTGTTTGTAGGCCGCCCCGCCGACAGTGGCGGGGAGGGCATCCTCGTGCCTCGGCTTCGGCTAATAGATAGGTTATGATTTTTAATTCTCTCAGGGCGAAGCTTGATAAAATGGCGGCGCTTTTTCAAAAGAGTAAAACGCATCATAAGTCTTAAAACTATCTTAGGTGTGTCAGTTTAGTTCTATAATTTTGAAACTGCAGTTTTAGGTCCTAAAACTATTGGAGGTGTGTCGTTTTAGTCCTATATCTTTGAAACTGCAGTTTTAGGTCCTAAACCTATTAGAGGTGTGTTAGTTTACTCATACAACTTCAAAACCGCAAGCCATCGGTGGTATGATGGCTTGAGCTCCAGCGAGGAGAGTAGACAGGTCATCTCAATCTCACCCCGCAGTAGCAGAACGACACATCACACAATGCCCAATTGCTACCCACAAGTGGCTGGTGCTGGGGTTGCATCACTCTCGCCAACTTTTGTGCCAGCTTCGCTATTTTCACGCACTCCACGCGTTTCTCCGGCAGCAGCGACAATTCTCCACCTATGGTCATGCTCGTGTCCAAACAACAACCTGCATGACCACCTCTATGACAGGGGTGTCGGGCAACGACAATGTAATGATATAGAGAGAGTGCTGAGATGGCATCCTCCATCGTGATTGGCTTGGGGTCTCCCTGGCAGCCCAATGAGGGAGATGGATGTTGTCCTTGATTTTGACTGCCTTAGGTCTCCCTAGCGGCTGCGCCAAACCTCTCAGCAAGGCTACATCTCATGGCCACGTAAGTGGTGGGCGTGCAGGTTGCAACACACACTGCGACATGGAAGCGTATGAACCACTTTTAGGGAAGTAAACCCATAAAAAGGGCCGATTTGAAAACATGCACCATACATGCTGGCCATGCAACCTTAGGGCATGAGATGAACAAACATACATAGTTTTGGAACCAAAAATTACAGTTTCAAAGTTATAGGACTAAATTGACACACCTCCAATAGTTTTAGGACCCAAAACTGCAGTTTTAAAATTATAGGACTAAACTGACACTCCTCCAATAGTTTTAGGGCTTATGATGCATTTTACTCTTTTCAAAATTAGTTATTTGGACTTGTTCTCCGTAAATTTGTTCGTCGGGGTAGATTACATAGAGTTTCGACATAGATTCTTATCAGCTCCTCGGCAACAGCGTGATTTGCTGTCAGTTTCTTCGGATCTATTCTTTTTTTTTTTTGCGAGAAAACTTTCAATCTATTCATGTTCTATCATGGCAGTACAACGAACACTAGAAATAATAAAAATTACATTCAGATCCGTAGACCACCTAGCGACGACTACAATCACTGCTTGCTGCATTCCAAAGCCCTGACATCTCCTCCCATGTCGCCCTCTTCTAGCACCAGTCGTCCATGCCAGAGTTCCTGCCATGCTCGGGTCCCATGGCCACCATCAGCACGAGCTGCTCCGCCGTCGCCGTCGAGGGCGAGCCCATGCAGAAGTTGAGCTTGATCCGCAAGATCCCGGCGCCACAAGATAGGGAGTCCACGCGGAAACGCCACAAGGAGGTGGGCGGCCTTTTCATTGACACTGCATGTCATCTATGCCCTCGGACCGACGGCGAGCCTGTGTAGAAGTCGAGGAGAACAACGGCCGCCGGTGAATAATAAAGAGGAGAGAGCGAAGTCAGAGCTGGAAGAAAGGGGGAGATTCTTTTGCCAACTGTCAACATGGGATGCGGTCTCACGGCAAGAGGCGTACGACCCATGTCATATAAGATTTTTTTCATTACTTAGCGGCACATGCACAAAGAATTTATGTTTGTCATCGTCAATGACATGTCGACTTTAGTATGGGAGCAGCGACAACGACACGTCGGACTCCAACAGCCCAAAACCCTCTTTGGCCGACTCTAGAACCCTCCATGTGTTCACACTGGTTTCATTGGCCTCCCCCTCCCCGCATTCACGACACTGCTCGATAAACCTACTCTGACTATAAAGTTGGTAGGCCGACCTCCTCCACAAACTAAAAGTCACCAGGTTCTTCTTCGTCTACGGCTCCGTCCAGCGTGAATGGGGAGTCGATCTTGGATGACTAGGAGTTGAAGCCTCGCCTGCTCGCCCCGCTGGCGGCGATAACAAAAGTAGACCACGCTGCGCTGCACGTTGATCGACCGGGGTCTAGCGACATTGTCCTCTTCGCGTAAAGGCGGCGTGTAGATCAGGCATATCGTCAAGAAGACACCATTCCACCGTGTCACCAATCGGGCACCCAGTGGTGCCCGATCATCCTCTATATGGAGATGTCATATTCCCAATCGTCCAAGTCACGAAACCGTCTCGGGTACTACCTCAAAGGAACCGGCTCACATGACAAGTTGTCTTCAAATGCTTCACTGAGGTGGAGGTGCAGCATCGGCTGTAATGTCATTCGCCAAGAAAAAAGTGTTGCCACCTAGGCCCTCATGGACGTTACGCTCGTAGAAGTGTGTCCTTTGATCGTTGCAAGACCACTATGGAGTCGGATGCCTGTCGCCGGCGTCAACTGAACGATTAGCTCCTCCGCATTGGTGTGGCCGAGTCTGTGTGTATGATCCACCTCCAAGCCCAGGACATGTAACGCAAGGCGAATGAGGCGACTGAGTGTTACAGGCGGTACATGACGGTCAGGGAGGGATGCCTCGACCCTGGCGAGCCTTCTACCATTGGTACGACAATGATGGCGGCGTGGATAACAATGGAGGTACCAGTGACCTCGAAGGCCATACCTACGAGGTCACCATCCACTATTTGTACCAGTTTAGGTTAGTTCATCCAGTTTTATAGTTTAGTTCAAGTCGAATGTATGTTGAACTCGTTAAATTTCACAGGTTTGCATGTAATATAACACATTTTATTAAATATTATCTATATTTTGTTTTGATCAATATGAAATTGAATTGAAGAAACATTTGATGATAACGGTTAAATAGTTGGTGACCAATTGAATGTTCACGGATACATTCAGGAGAAAATTCCTTATATAACACTATTTTAAATATTGGTTCCTTATATAATTTTATTTTTTCCTTATCTAACATCATGTATAAAAAAATCCCCTATCTAACACTCCCGTCAATTATGTTAGCTCACACCGTTAAAACAGGCATGGAGTGATGTCGATTTTTTTAGCTGGACAAAAATGCCTCTGCCCATAAGCATGAGAAAAATGAAAAAAGAACACGACCGAACCAAACCGGGCATCTCTCGCATGATCCATATCCCATTCCCCGCTTCCCCTTTCTCAAACCCTAGCGGTTGCGGGTGGCGGTTGCGAAGAACCTGCTGGCGGCAACGGTGGAGATTCGGCATTATGGATGGCGGTGGTGCTGAGGATGGGGAAGGCGTTGCAGAGGAAAGCCAATGAGCGGCGATGGAGGGGTCCGACCTTAGCGCTCCCGTGGATCCGGCGATGGCGAGCCATGGTGACGGTGGTGGTGCGGAGGGGTCGGGCCAGCATGCGGCTACCACTACGGAGGGGTCGGGTTGACGAACGGCTTCGATACGAGGCAGTGTCTCGGCTGTAGCAATCACGGGCCAGGGCTGGGCATGGGCTAAGGGCTCGACCGCCGGCGTGGCTGGAGGCTCAGGCCAAGGCACGGCTGGTTCGGGCTCGGCAGCAAATGTAGGCTCAGGCTAATACACTATTGAATCGGCCTCGGCAGCAGCTGTAGGGTCAGGCCAGGGTGCAACTCAGTTGGCCTCTGCTACATGGGCATGTCCACATGGGTAAGTTCATGGCACTTAGTGGATTTGTATGATGTTTGTACCACTAGCAATGATCAGAACTATCTAGCAATACTCATGCATAGTTTCTTCACTTAATTGTCTCTTGAATTCACAGGATGGATCCAAATTCAAGTTATTTGATAAAAATCAAATTGTTTGGCAATAAAAAAAGCTCGAAAAAACATTCGGTGTTTCTGTTTTGAGAAGATCATTGATTGTGACTTGACAAACTATAAGGATATCGTTGAATCAATTGTAGAGTAGTACTCTTTGCGTTATTTGGAAGTTGCGCATGTGCAGTACTATGTTGATGCTCTAAAAATCTGCCCAAAAGTAAAATGTGACCAAGATTTAATGCTTATGTTTGAGAAACACTCGGAGACAAAGGTGCTGCGTATGATTATTGCATATTGTAATTCGTCTGAACCGTATGAGCGTATCACCGAGTGGCATAGTGATGCGCATAGCCAACCTAATAACAATGTAGAACAAGAGGGTGATACTTACCTTTGCAACCCAAGACCCGAGAATGAGCATGTTGGTGTTGATGAGGAGAATATGTATGAATGGATGAACCTATGCCCTTAAATGTGGTTCTTTGTCCTAATAAAGAAAAAGGACAAAGACTATATTTGTGAGGATGATAGCGAGGTTGAGAGTGAGGTAGAGGATGATGAAGTAGAGGAGGTTGAAGTAGAGGAGGATGAGGAGTTGCATGAGGCAGAGCATACTCCACATGTAGAGTATGAAAAATTAGACCCTCCAATGACAAAAGGCTTTACATATCCCAACATGAAAGAGTTCAAGTTGGCAATTTCTCAGCATGCAATCAAACGTGCATTTGAGTATAACACCAATTATAGTACCCGTCATCGGTTTAGGGGCTATTATTGAAGACGGGATGCAGATAATTGTCCCTGGAGGATACATGCTTCTACGACGGAAGACAAGTGTACTGTGATGGTAATTGTTTAACTTTACCCATTTGTGAACATTTCTTGCATAATTGTTAAGTGTTTTTAGCTAATTACATATGTTTCCTCTTTTGAAGGTGAAGAGAAACCCATGTGGTCATGATTTCTCTAGTACAAGAAGGAAAAAGACGACAAAGAATGGAACCAAGCATTGGGTATGTGATAAGGTAAAGGATTGGCTGATTGAAGATGCAACTCTCAGAGCGAAGGCATTGCAGAAGAAGATCAAAGAACACCACAAGGTTGACCTCCACTAGAAGAGAATATAGGAGTCAGTTCTCAACCATTTGTAAGGTGGACTATGTAACCAACAACCTGGCAGAGTGCTTCAATAATTGGATTAATAAGCACCACAAGTCTTTGAAATTGGACGACTTAATGGACAAGCTTAGGCAGATGATTATGATCATGTGGAATCGTCGGAGAAAAGTAGCAAAGAAGTTAGTTGGCTTAATTTTGCCCCACATAATTAAGAAGTTGAATGCAAAGATTAGAGAGTTAAACTTGGAGGTGGTAGAAATCTTGGAAGAAGTTGCTAAAGTTACTCAATTGGGAGGCAGCGGGTTTCGGTTTGTCGTAACTTGCATGGCAACACATGTTCTTGTAGACAATGGCAAGTTTTTGGCCTTCCTTGCAAACATGCTATAGCATACATCACATCACTTGTCAATGCACGTATACAGAATTATGTGGACTCGTATTACTCCATTGACAAGTTTAGATCAGCTTATGGCCAACTAATCTCTGCTATGTGTGACAAGACCTAGTGGCCTAAATCTAACCATGGATTCTTTATGCATCCACCCTTGTTAAAAGTCGTAGCTGGTCGGCCCCAAACATGGAGGCATAAGGGTTGTAGTGAGAAAAGGAGGAAAAGTGGCCAGCACTTATGCCCTATTTGTAAGGAATACGGGAACTGTTGGCACAAGTGCAAGAAGGGGAGCAAAGACCACATTGCTGATTTGATGGAGTTGAGGTAATCAACTGTGCATTCTACTTTCTTATTGCATGTTCACTAATCTCTTGCATTACTGTTTTGTAATCAACTATGCACGTGAACTACTTTCTTATTGCTCATGTAGAGAACCACCAAAGAAGAGGAGGAAGACTACCAAATCAGCCGAGTCATCCATTGTGCCATGTGATGAAGCACCGGCAACCACTATGTATTTTCCACCAAGGTTAGAAAATCTGAATTTGATTTGTGCCAAATGAAAACTGAGTTTGATTAGTGCCAATTGAAAACTGAGTGTGCATTCATCTAATCCATAACCAAAGCCTAGAAATTACAACGAAGAAGAAAGGAAAACATAGCCAAATTTTGGAGACTACAAACAAGAAAAATGAAAAAGGGTGTGAAAGGTGATCTTTGCTAATTCTGAATTTTAATGTCACATATTATGCATAGATCATATTGTTATTTTCTCTAAAATTACTACTTCCATACATGTACAAGTGCAGATCAGGGAAGGGAAGAAGATGGAGCTTGCTAAAAAGGATGAAATTTCTCCTATGGTGCCATTTGATAGCCCCGCAATGAGCACGAGAAGCAAAAAAAACTAACCCAGCCAGCCCCGCAATGAGCACAAGAAGTAAACGAAGACTTAGCTTGTGAACTAAATTTAATTTCTTTTAGTTAGAGTCACTTTTCTTGCTGCTCGTGTCATGTTGTGTGGACTTGGACTCATGTATGTGAACCTTAGGTTACTTTTGTGTAGTCAATATCATGTATCTATGGACTTCGACTATATACGCGAACCTGGACATGATGACAATACTTTTGTGTTGCTCATATGATGTAGAGTATGATGTATGTGTGGGATTGGACTCATATATGTGATCATGTATATGTTGAAAGTGATGTATGTGTACTTGGATGGGGGCATGTATGTTTATGTGCAAATCTGAATATTATTTGTTGAAATATATGTATATGTGAATTGTGTGATCTGGATGTGCATCAAATTACAGGGGAGGTTCTGCCCAAATTTTGAAATAAATTGTGAAAAAATTGTTGCTTTTTACTATGGGAAGAATTTTGGTCACAAGTTCATCAGGGGTAAAATTGTCTTCTCACGTGTCATTTCACACCATTAGAGGTCAAAATGGTTGGAAATTTTAAAAAGGGAACAAACTTTAGCATTGGTGTTACATAGGAAGAAAATGTTTTGCAGTGTCAAATAAGGCAAATAAAATAAAATAAACTAGTGTTAGATAAGGAATTCTCTCTACATTCAGACATGTCCACGAATAGCAGGAAATTGCTCGGGTTGGAAATGCCCTTAGGGCATCTCCAACGTGGACCCTCAAACCACCCGCATATGTCCGGACCGTGGAAGCCATCCAATCCTGGCCCCCATCCGTCTGCAGTGCAGTTCGGACCACGTTTTCCCCACAAACTAGGACCAAACGGGGGGGGGGGGAGGAAATTTGCGGGAATCTAGACACCAGATACGTCGAACGCTGACACCCTTGGCCCACCCAAAATGAATGTGGATCCCACACTTTTCTAGTTGCCAGCCCGTTTCCACGGAAAAACCCCCACTCTCTTGTTCCATCCGGCCGCTTCCACCCATTTCATGTTTTCTCCCACTCTCTTCTTCTCTCCCGCCATCTCCACATGCAATCGGAGGATAGTGTACCGGAGATGGAGGTGGTGGATGTGTTGGAGGATTCGATCATCACACTCGCACATAGGGTCAACTCGGCGACGAGGAAAAAATCACCACGTCAAAGCGAAAGCCGCAAAGGAGATACTCAAGAAGTGGGCTACTGCCGGAGGAAGTGTTGGTGGTGGACGTGCCGGCGGGTGTGCTGGTCGCTGATAACCCACAAGTACAGGGGTTCGTTTGTAGCCTTTTTCGATAAGTAAGAGTGTTGAACCCAATGAGGAGATAAATGTAGAATTAATATTCTCTCGAGTTCTATTGACCACCGATACAACTCTATGCATACCAACGTTTGCTTTACCTAGAAACAAGTAATAAAACTAGAAGTACTTTTTAGGTGTTGTGGGATAAGTTTGCAAGATAATAAAGAACGCAAAAATAAAAGTTAGGTGTTGTTTTCGTAAAAAAACAATTAAGTTAGTATAGCGAGTGTGGAAAAGTGGTGGTCAGATTTACGGAATCGTCCCTAAGCAATTGGCTAAGCTACTAGAATGATAGCAAGTTTTTATGTGGAAGAGGCCACTGCTAGCATGTCATCCCTTACTTAAAATTCTATGCACTTATGATTCGAACTATTAGAAAGCATCCACAACTACTAAACTTCATTAAGGTCAAACCCAACCATAACATTAAGATATACTAGTCCCCCTTCAATCTCGTATGAATCAATTTCTATGGTAGGAAGAAGTTTTTCTCACTCTTGCCTTCCAATCCATAGTCCTATAAACATACAACCAACCCGATGGTGTGATACATCGCGCGCTCATATGATGGATACCAAAGGACAACAACATAACCACAAGCAATTTAAACCAATCATAGCAATTCACCAATTACCCATAGGACATCAAAAATCTACTCAAACATCATAGGATGGAAACATGTCATTAGGTAATAATATGAAGCATAAAGCACCATGTTCAACTAGGGAGTACAACGGGTTGCGGGAGAGTGGACCGCTGGATATAGATGAGGGAAGGTGACGGAGGTCTTGAGGAAGACGCCAGAGTTGTTGGAGTAGATCACCGCCATATGGTTCCCTCGGCGGGCGCTCCGACGGTACCGGGAGAGAGGGGGAGAGAGCCCCTCCTCCTTCTTCCTTGGCCTCCTGCCTAGATGGGAGGAGGGTTTCCCCTCTGGTCCTTGGCTGCCATGGCTCCCTGAGGGCAGGACCCCCTCTGTGATTGGATCTCTCTCTCTCTCTCTCTCTCACCCTCTCTCTGTTCTCATCTATTTTGCGTTCCTGTTTTCTGGCCCTTCACCATTTCTTATATTGCTGGAGATCCGTATCTCTGATTGGGCTAAAACTTTGACGGGGGTTTTATACGAAAATTATAGTTTAAGGGCTGTGGAAATGCCCCAACCGGCTTACAAGGGTAGGGCCGCGTTGTGTGAGATCTGGAATCTCTCGAGCATCTTCTCGCGTTGATTATTTTCCCCAAACATCACATATATTCCAAAACAAATCTCCATAAAATTTTATCGTGTTTGTACTTCATTTGATATGGAGTTTCTGCAAAACAAAAAACATGCAATAAACAGGAACTGGCACTGGATCAAAAATTTAGTCCAATGAAATCATATAAATTGTTGCCAAAAGTATGCAAAAGTTGTAGAATAATGGCATGATACAATAAAAAAATATAGATACGAGGAGACGTTTCAGCATCCCCAAGCTGAATTCCTGCTCATCCTCGAGAAGGTAAATGGTAAAAAGATAATTTTGATGTGGAATGCTACCTACCATAATCTTGATCATATAATCTAATCATGGCATGAATATTAAGATACGATTAATTCAAGGCAATCTACCATCTGATATAAAGACATCAATACTCAGGAATACTAACAAACAATAATGCCCTTCAAAATAAATAATGCTAAAGAACGTTATCCCTATAAATCATATAACTTAGAAAGCTTAGTCTTCTTAGCATAAAGTATATCATGAGCACCCCAATGTCAAACCAAGCAATTGTATCAGACATTTTCACGTGCTTCACCATTTTTAACTTAACTCGGTACATGAGCGTGATCCATGGACTTAGCACTTTGGGCGGAATAGAGAACGAGACTTATAAGAAGACAAAACCGGAGAAAGTTTTGCATCAACTCGGCGGATCGATATCCAATGGAGAGGCCCGTTAATCAATATCAGTGCGAGTAATCAATATCAGTGCGAGGAGTAGGGATTTCCATGCAATGAATGCACTCGAGCTATAAGTGCATGGAATCTCACTATGGAAACTAACTGGGCATGCATCCAACTTGCCTGCTCATGAAGACCTCGGGCATTTCAGGAGGCTTATCATCAGAATATACAAGCAAGGTTCTATAATGTAAAATTCCCACTAGTATATGAAAATAAAAAATCATGGAGGCTCTCTATATTAAGATCATGGTGCTACTTTGAGGCACTAGTGTGGTAAAAGGATAATAGTGTGCCCCTCTCTCTTTTCCCCCCCTTTTCTACTTTTTTCTTTTTTTTGTTGGGCTCTTTTGGCCTTTCTTTTTTCAAAAAAAAATCCTCGCGGGTAGGGGCAACACTCTAGAATGCATCACACTATTTACTTACAACTAGATATTACAACTCGATGACCAAAACAATATGACTCTATATGAATACCTCTGGTAGTGTACCAGGGTGTGCAATGATCTACTGTAGCAAAGATATCAAAGAAAGAAAAGCCATGAAAATATCATGCTAGTTATATTACGATCATGCAAAACGATGAATGCTCAAGTCATGTATATGATGATGGTGGAAGTTGCATGGCAATATATTTTGGAATGGCTATGAAAATGCACCATCGAAGTTGCATGGCAATATGTAGGTATGGTGACTGTTTTGAGGAAGGATATAAGGAGGCTTATGTGTTATAGAGCATATCATATCACAAGGTTTCGATGCACCAGCGAAGTATGCACCAACTCTTAAGGCTAGCAATGTGCGGAAAGGTGAGTGTGTGTATAGTCCATGAACTCACATTAGTCATAAAGATGATGATTCCAACAATCGTAGACAACTATTTACCAACAAGTGTTTGCCCACAACACACAGAGCTTATTAGTAGGTGTTTGCCCACAACACACATAGCTTATTAGCAGGAATAGTCTTTCTTATTATCTATCTTCACACCCAACTCTGATTACTGACCTGTTTGCTGGATATCACACATATCTTGTTAAGCCAGATCATTCATGTTATTTTCGCTCATCTCAAACAGTTCATCTGAATGAACTGTATGACGTATATCCCACACATCTAAATTTAGGTAACCATTCGCGTTATTTTAAATCATCGCAAACAGTTGTATGGAACAACTGTATGCCACTTATTGCACACACAACTACTTTCTGAATCGTATTTGATGTCTACGCCATCACACACAGTTTATTTTAGTGGAGATGATTTTATTACCATACTATTGTGATTCATGCATCACACATAGTTTGGTCGAAGGGATTTCTATTTTCATGCCCTCGGTTCCATAGTTCTACTCAGTTTTACTCAGGGCAACAAACACACCTCACTTTTTCCCTTCTCCCTCCAGCTGATCCTCACATAAGGCCAAGCGCACCATTTCCGTCGGGTCAACACCTTTGGCCGTTACATTGATACACGCATGTAGGCCCACTGCAAACTCCGGCCACGTCGTCCAACCGACGGTCAATCGCCGACAAATAGCTATGCAGGGCAGAGTAGCTGGTCCGGCCGATTCCGATGATGGCTGGACGATTGGCCTCTATGGGTTGTTGGTGCGCGTGCATGTTGTTGGGTGGCATCAGGGTGGCCGAAGGTTGTAGGTTTCCCATTTATTTGCTTTTTGCGTTTGGATATTGTACCCTGGATATATGCAAGTATATGATGAGAAATAGACCCAGGGTTGTAGGTTTCACTAGTGGCTTCTCTCGAGAAAATAGCATATGGTGGGTAAACAAATTATCGTTAGGCAACTGATAAAAGAGCGAATAGTTATAAAAATATCCAAGACAGTGATCATGTATATAGGCATCACGTCCAAGATTGGTAGAACAACTCCTTCCCGCATCTACTACTATTACTCCACACATCGACCGCTATCCAGCATGCCACTAGTGTATTAAGTTCATGAAAGAATGGAGTAATGCCTTGAGAACTATGACATGATGTAGACAAGATCTATTCATGTAGGAATAGACCCCCATAATTTTATCCTTAATAGCAACGATACATGCATGTCGTGTCTCTTTCCGTCACAGAGATTGAGCACCGCAAGACCGAACCCATTACAAAGTACCTCTTCCCATTGCATGATAAATCAATCAAGTTGGCCAAACAAAACTGAAATATCAAATAAGAAATATGAAGCTATAATAATCATGTATGAATGGAAATAGATCTGATCATAAACTCACAATTCGTCGGATCCCAACAAACACACCACAAAAGAGTTACATCAAATAGATCTCTGAGGAGAACATTGTATTGAAGATAAAAAAGAGTGAATAAGCCATCTAGCTACTGCCTACGGACCCATAGGTCTATGGTAAACTACTCATGCATCATCGGAGAGACACCAATGAGGAGGATGAACCACTCCGTGATCGTGTTCCCCTCTGGCAGAGTGCCGAAAAAGGACTCTAGATTGGATCTCATGGTTCTGGAACTTGCGGCGGCTGAAACATTTTCCCCCAACTCCCCTAGGGTTTCTGGAATATCTGGGTATTTATAGAGCTGAGAGGCAGTGGAGGGGACTCCCGTGGGCACCACCACCCACCAGGGTGCGCCCTGGTATCTCGTGAGCCCCACATGCCTTCCCTCGTGCACTTCTTCGGCCTACTGAATGTTTTCTGGTCCAAAAAAAATTCTCCAAAAAGTTTTGTTGCATTTGGACTTCGTTGGATATTGATATTCTGCAAAGTGAAAAACAAGCAGAAAATAGCAACTGGCACTAGGCACTATATCAATAGGTTAGTCCCAAAAAATGATATAAAGTTGCTAGAAAATGATTGTAAAACATCCAAGAATGATAATATAACAGCGTGGAGCAATCAAAGAAAATTATAGATACGTTGGAGACGTATCATCATCCCCAAGCTTAATTCATGCTCATCCTCGAGTAGGTAAATAATAAAAAACAAATTTTTTGATGTGGAATACTGCCTAACATTTTCATCATATTCTTTTTTTAGCATGGACATATGGACTTTTAGATGACAAAGCAAAATTCTATAATTTGACATGAAAACTTTAATAATCAAGCATATCAACAAGCAACCATGTCTTTCAAAATATCGATGCTAAAGAAAGTTAGACCTAACCCATTATGCTCAATCATTGATCCATTCATGCAACACATTCAAATATTAGCTACATCCAATGCTCAAGTGTGATAATAATGTTCCATAGTTGGTGCTTTATAAGAGAAGATAGATACTCAACAAAAATAAAAAATTGCATAAAATTAAATAGATAGGCCCTTCGCAGAGGGAAGGAGAGATTTGTAGAGGTGACAGAGCTCAAAGCTTAAATTGAGAGATAAAATTATTTTGGTGTTGGGAAACGTAGCATGCAATTTCAAAATTTTCCTACGCTCACGCAAGATCTATCTAGGAGATGCATAGCAACAAGAGGGGAAGAGTGTGTCCTCATACCCTCATAGACCGAAAGCGGAAGCATTAGTTTAAGGCGGTAGATGTAGTCGAACGTTGATGTCACTTGAAGCTACGTCGGTTTTTCCCCAAAGAGGAAGGGATGATGCAACACAGTTGCGGTAGGTATTTCCCTCAGATGTGAAACAAAGATTATCGAACCGATAGGAGAACCAAGCAACACAACATAAACAACACCCGCACACAAATAACAACACCTCGCAACCCGACGTGTTAAAGGGGTTGTCAATCCCTTTCGGCTAACGAACATGAGAGAGAGATAAATATTGGTAGATTGTTTGATAAATAAGATAAATTGCAGCAAGGTATTTTTGGGTTTTTGGTTTAGTAGACCTGAAAATAAAAGCAAATGCAAATAGATCGCGAAGGCAAATATATGAGAAAGAAGACCCGGGGGCCGTAGTTTCACTAGTGGCTTCTCTCGAGAAAATAGCAAACGGTGGGTGAACAAATTACTATTGGGCAATTGATTGAACTTCAAATAATGATGACGATAACCAGGAAATGATCATTACATATGCATCACATCCAAGATTAGTAGACCGACTCCTGCCTGCATCTACTACTACTCCATACATCGACCGCTATCCATCATGCATCTAGTGTATTATGTTCATGAAAAAACAGACTAATGCATTAAGAATGATGACATGATGTAGACAAGATACGTATATCTATGGTGTTAGATATGAATCTCGTCGTTCTATCCTTAGTGGCAATGATACATACGTGTTGGTTCCCCTTCTGTCACTGGGATCAAGCATCGTAAGATCGAACCCACTACCGGGCACCTCTTCCCATTGCAAGATAAATACATCAAGTTGGCCAAACAAAACCCAATATCAGAGAAGAAATACGAGGCTATAAGAAATCATGCATATAAGATATCAAAGAACTCAAATAACTTTCATGGATATAAAAAGATAGATCTGATCATAAACTCAAAGTTCATCGGATCCCAACAAACACACCGCAAAAAGAGTTACATCATATGGATCTCCAAGAGACCATTGTATTGAGAATCAAAAGAGAGAGAGGAAGCCATCTAGCTACTAACTACGGTCTCGAAGGTCTACAAAGAACTACTCACGCATCATCAGAGAGGCACCAATGGAAGTGGTGAACCCCTCCGTGATGGTGTCTAAATTGGATCTGGTGTTTCTGGACTTTGCGGCGTCTTGATGAATATTTCATCGACTCCCCTAAGGTTTTTGGAATATTTGGGTATTTATAGAGCAAAGAGGCGGTCCGGGGGGCACCCGAGGTGGGAAGAACCCACAAGGGCACGCCTGGGCCTCCTGGCGCGCGCCTTGGTGGGTTGTCCCCTCCTCGGGACTCCCCCCAGGTGCCACCAGGGCCCACTGTCTTCCTTCTGGCCCAGAAAAAATCACAAAAATAGTTTCGCGGTGTTTGGGCTCCATTTGATATTGATTTTCTATGATGTAATAAACATGCAGAAAACAACAACTGGCACTTGGCACTATGTCAATAGGTTAGTACCAAAAAATGATATAAAATGATTGTAAAACATCCAAGATTGATAATGTAACAATAAAAAATTATAGATACGTTGGAGAGGTATCAGCATCCCCAAGCTTAAATCCTACTCGTCCTCGAGTAGGTAAGTGATAAAAACAGAACTTTTTGAAGTGGAGTGCTGTTTATCAAGTCATATCATATTCTTTTCTTTATAGCATGGACATTTGGAGTTTTATATGGTTCAAAGCAATAGTCTAGTTTTGACATAATAATTTAGATACTCAAGCATATCAACAAGCAAGCATGTCTTTCAAAATATCAATGCTAAAATAAGTTATCCCTAGCCCATTATGCTCTATCATTGATCCATTCATGAAACACATTCGCATATTAGTTACATCCAATGCTTACGTATGATCATAGCGTTTCCTAGATGGTGCTTTTAAGGGAAGATGGAGACTCAAATTCAAAAATAAAAATTGTATAAGTAAAGAAAGGCCCTTCGTAGAGGGAAATATGGATTTGTAGAGGTGCCAGAGCTCAAAGATTAAATTGAGAGTGTCAGGGAAACTGATCGCCCACGAACACCTATGGGACCGGAGCCCCTTTTCGGTACGGCAAGGGGGCGAAGATTGCACAAAGAGCGGATCGAGGCGAGCACACGAGCAGTTTACCCAGGTTCGGGCCGCACGGATGCGTAAAACCCTACTCCTGCTTCGGTTTGTATTATGTTCTTGCTCGGGAGCGAGGAGAGCTACAGTACACTCTAGCCGCTAGCTAGACCGAGCGTGGGAATGATCGATGTCCGGAACCCCCTCTACGTTGCGCATGGGCCTCCTTTTATAGGTCAAAGGGGTCACCGACAGGTGGCAACACAGATGAGGGTAAAAATGTAAAAAGGGGGGGTAGCTGGAACAGTGTTCCATACCTAACCCTGACGACAGGGGACAAGGGCATTAAATGCCCGTCGCCATTGCCCAAACATTGTGAAAAGTGGCCGTCAGGGGCGCTACCGTCTGCCACGACGGTGGCCTTGTCATCGCTGCTTGCCACCGTGTACCCCAGGCTGCACAGCCTTCCGCCACGTGCGCCCGGGATGGTCCCAGAACGACACGTGGGTGGATGCGCTGGAGCGCGGGTACTGAGTGGAAGCTTGCCGCGGCAAGCACCTTGCCGCGGTTGCTATCTTGTCGCTTCTGGGAGCTTGTCGCTCTCCGGGCCTTGCCGGGACGCGTGGCGCGTCGCGGCAAGTTCCTTGAGATGCTTTGATTGGCCTTCCCGGCAAGCTCCTCTTGCCAGGGTCTTGTGTCTTGAGTGGTTTTGTGCCTTGAGTGGCCTTCCCGGCGAGCTCCTCTTGCCAGGGTCTTGTCTCTTTGACTTGAATACTTTGTTCTTGAATGGCCCCAAGGGGACCACGGAGGATCTTAGTGGTCGCTTGGCAAGCCTTGCCGCGGGACGCTGCAACTGCCCGTGCACAAGTTCGGGATACTAAGGTACCCCTACTTTAGTACACCGACAGGAGCCCCCGGGCCTGGGCCATACACGGTGCCGAGCGCTGTTGGGCCAGGCCCAAAACAGTGCACGGGCACGCGCGGCCTGTGGCACGCCGTATCCCACTCCGTATCCACCGCGCCCTCCCTTAACGACACGCGTTTAATGCGGCGTCGTGGGGGAGATCGTGGCCTGTTTCTTTAATTGGAAATGCGGAACGTCCGCCCCTTCCCCCTTATAAGCAGGGGAAATAGGGGCAGTTCGTCCATCTGCCCGTTGCTTCTTTGATCCTCAGAAACCTCCGCCACTCCCCTCCTTCCTGAAGGCCGAAAGAGAGCAGCGCTCCGCCCTCCGTTGCCACCAGCACCACCAGCACCGTCAACCTCCTTCACCGCTTCCGCCATGGCTCCGAAAGGCGAGAAGGGAAAGACTAAGAAGTCGGTCGAGGCGCTGCGGCTCGCGGCGATGCGGAAGAAGAAGGCGGTCTTCCCCCCCAAGCTTGAGGCGGAGGAGCTGAGGGATTCCTTCTACCTTTTCTGGTCGAGGGAGACGAAGGAGCATCCGCGCACCAAGGTACTCCCGGCCGTCGCCTGCAAGATGTTCCCGAATGGCTACGCATTCTTCGCTCTGTTCTTCTACTGCGGGCTCTTCCCGCCCTATTCTGAGTTCTTCCGCGACATCATGAACACCTACGGGTTCCATCTCCTTGACTTCACCCCCAACGCCGTTCTCACCATGGCCGTTTTTGCACATCTGTGCGGAAACTTTGTCGGAGTCTTCCCAAATGTAGCTCTTTTCCGCCATTACTTCACGCCTCGAGTTGAGAGGGGAGAGCCTCTGTATGGCGGAATCTCCTGGATCTCTAGGACCCATAAGAAGGAAGCTTACTTATTGGGAGAGCTCCGCGGCAAGTGGGATGAGTGGAGAGCCAACTGGTGTTGGATCATAGAGGATAACCCGCAGCACTTTACCGCCAGGCGCCAAACCCCAGTAGTACGCGGCGACGACTGGAGCGACTTGGCACCGGAAGATAGTAAATTGAAGATTTCCACTACCCGGATCCTTCGCCTCAGGCTTGCCGGGCTGACCGTAGGCGTAGTTGGAGCAGACTTTCTCCGCCGCCGCATCGCCCCCTTGCAGGAGAGGAAGAGGCCCACCTGGGAGTTCGAGAACGCGGCAGATATCATGAGGCTGCGCCCGGGCCTCAATTATAACTTCACTGTCCTGGAGCTCAACGCGATGCTCCAGGCGTTGTTCAAGTACGACTCCGACCACCCCGAATGGTTCACGTTGCCGAGGGGCGTGGTTCCGCTGTGCAACAGCTCGTCGCTCAGCGACATCCGCGCAGTGATGCCGCTGTGCGACTCCCACGGGATCGACCCCACTTGACAAGAGCCTTCCGACGAAGCTGTCCAGGCGTTCTTCGACAACTTGGTGGAACAGCCAATCGACTCCGACGAGAAGAAAGGCCTCACCCGCGACACCACTGACCAGGAGATGGCATATATTGCCACCAGACTGGAAGAGGCAGCGGCAGCCGCGGCCGCGGGTGAGTTTGGGTACACAGTGGAGGAGGCGGAGGCAGCGGAGGCGACAAGCCTTGCCGAGCAGGAAGAGTTTCTCAAAGTGGGGAAGCTTGCCGGGAAGGTCGCCGAGACAAGTGAGCCCGCCGAGCAGGGCGTCGAATCGAGCGGGCCTGCCGAGCAGGGCGCCGAGTCGAGCGGGCCCATTGGGGACACGAGCGGCTCACTGGAGATCGGCGACTCTTCTTCCTCGTCCTCAGGCAGCTCGCCGCCACCAGCAGAGCCTCCAGCTCCGCGAAGGCGCCTCTGCAAGGCCGGGGACATGACGGAGCGGCAGACGGGCCAACAGCCGCAGCGCCGCGCGACACGCGCCACTGCGGCAAGCAGGGCTGCCACGGGAGCACCTCGTGCTTCCCCGGCAACTGTAGCGGGATCTTCCCGGACTGGCGCCTCTGCACCCGCCGCTCCTCGTGCTTCGGCGGCAACCGGAGCGGGGTCTTCTCAGACCACCATCCCTGCTCCCGCCAAGCGGCCAAGGAAGCCCACTCTTCCGCCTCCTCGCGCCAGGACGCGTGAGCCAGATTTTGATTTCTCCGCGCTCAGCTCCGACGAGGAGGAAGAAGAGTAAGTCTTCGCTGTTCTTGTATTTTTTGTTGTTTTGTCTTGTATCTCTTTTACCTAACTCTGAACCTGTTCTTTTTTTTCAGAACTCTGGCCCAGAGGGCGGCGAAGAGGGCCAAGGTCCCGGTGATTGTCATCGAGGACGAGCCCGCCGCGACGGCAGGGGGTGCGCCAGAGACAAGCTTGCCGGACCCGGCAACTATTCTTCAGAGCAGCCCCCAGCGCAGCCCCCAGCGTAAGTGCGGTTTGTCTTCTGCTGTTAGGCGCGTGTGGGCGCTTCTTCTTTACTGACGCCTTGTTCGTCGATTCATGCAGGAGCAGAGCAGCAGCACCAGGAGCGCCAGGAGACCGCCCCTGACGTGCCGCGCGCCTCGACCACACCGCCAAGGGGAAGCTCTCCGGCGAGGGAGAACCCCCCGCCAAGGACGAGTTCTCCGCCAAGGGCGAACACTCCGCCAAGGGCGAGCTCTCCGGCGAGGGACGGCACTGGCGACCCTCCGCCGGCGGGAGCTACGACCACGCCGCCGAGGGAGAGCTTCCCGGCAAGGAATCTTACTGAGGAGCCGGCCCGCGCAGGTAACCCCTTTGCTTCACTCTTCCCTTGGACTTTTCTTCTTTGGATTCTTCTTTTTGGATATTTGCTTGACTGTTTGTCTTTTCTTTTCTTCCGTCAGACCCGTCCATAGCTGAGCCAATGGAGACGGGGGTCGTTGCTGACGACGCCGCCGTTGCCGACGACGCCGCCGTTGCCGAAGAAACGGTCGGCGCAGACTATCCCGCTGGCGCAGAGGCCGCCGAGGCTGCCACTGCAGCAGCTGGCGAAGGGGCTGGTGGTCGTACTGACGGCCCTGAGGCCGCACGAGCGCCAGGCTCTACACCGGCCACCGAGCCCTCCGCCGATGCCGCAGCCCCCAGCTCCGACGAGCCCGAGCCAGGCGCCTACATAAAGGCCGGCGACGACGTCTTCGTCTAGCTCCCTTGGGCGTCCATGTCCAGGGCGCCAGTCGAGGGAGAGGTCTTCGACAGGGAGGTGCTTGCCTCCGCCGGGCTGAAACTTGTCGACGCGCCAAGCAGCAGCAGCGAGCCCGAGGAGGAGCGGCTGCTGCGCAAGTTGCTATCGCTTTACCGCGCCCGGCAAGCCAAGCTGGAGTCCCGAGAGGCTCTGGCCGCCAAGGCGGGAGCTGATATCGAGAAGCGCGCGGAGGAGCTCCGGGCCATCAACCAAGCAGATCTCCGGTCCTTGGCGGAGGAGCGGGAGCAGCTTGCCGAGGCGCAGTAGGCCTTCATCCTCGAGAGGGCCGAAGTGGAGGAGCAGTGGCGGCTTGCTGCCGAGAAGCTGTCCACGCTGGAGGGCGAGCTGGCGTAGCGGAAGGTCAACCTCGACAGCCACGGGGATGAACTTGCCGCGCACGAGCATTCGCTTGGCGGAGCTCTCCAAGAAGCGAAGGATGCTGCCGCGGCCGCTGAGACCGTGAGGAGGGAGTTGGAGACGAGGGTGGCGCAGCTGGAGGCCAACCTCTGGACGAGCGGCGAGGAGGTTGCCGCACTCAAGCTCGAGCGAGAGAAGGACGTCCATAGCCACTCCGAGCTGCAGGTCCGCCTCTCCGAGAAGGGCAAGGAGCCCGCCGTCGCCAAGGACTCCATCACCGACCTCGAGCTGAAGCTGGCCACCCTAACCCAGACGCTGGATGGCGCCAAGGAGCAGGAGGGGACCCTGAAGGAGGAGATCAGGGCCGAGAAGGCGCTGCTGGAGAGCGCTGCCGTCACCCAAAACATCTTCAAGGAAACCGTGGAGCATTGGACAGAAGGTCTTGTCAATGCTGCCGCGGATATCGATAAGGAGTTGGAGCAGCTAGGGGCAGAGTATCTCGGGTACTCCACCGATGAGAGCCTCCACCCCAGCGCCAAGCTCACTCTGTTCTTCAGAGGCGTGGCGACGGCCCTCCAGCAACTCCGGGAGAAGATCCCGAAGCAGCTGGCGGACGAGTCGCGCAGGCTCTACGCGGGGGCCCTGCAGAAGGTGTTGGTGAAGGTGGCCTTCCGCAATCCAGGCCTCAACCTCACCAACGTCCTTAGGAGTTTGCCGCCGGACGCCGACTAAGAAGCGCTCAAGGCCCTTGTCGCACCCATTGTGGACAAGGTGGGTGGCATCAAGAGGGTCGAGGGCGACCGCGCGGACTAGTCTTGTCCATTTTCTTCTTTTCCTTGTCGCTGTTAACCATGTTATGAAAACAGTCTGTTAGAGCTGCGACAAGTTGCTTTGTAATATAACTTTATTTTGGGTAGCTATTGCAACGTTATTTCCTTTACTTGATTCCCTTTGCTTTGTATGTTTCTACCCTACGCTTTTAGGGAACTTGCCGGCGTAGGCACCTTTGCCGCGAGCACTGAGTGCGGGACTTCAGCAGCCTGCTGGCGGTGCCGTTGCCGACAAGAAACCATGTCGCAACTAGTCGCAGCACACTTAAGTTGTTGAGCGAACTCGAAAACGAAGTAAGGGCGCAACACTAGTTGCAGCACGCTTAAGTCGTTGAGCGTGCTCGAAACAAAGTAAGGGCGCGGCTAGCCACGAGTTGGTTCCTCCGCGCACAGGTTTTCCATACAAAGTGCGGTCGTTCAAGGAAGATAACTCAAAAATTTAAAAATTTGATTGCTCAAACTTTGGCCACTTAGCTTTTGTGTTGTCTGCTTTCCGGCAAGGCAGGGCTTTCCTGAACGGCGCTTGGTCCATATCATATCTTCCTCCCCCCCGGCAAACTTGTGCGCGAGGGAACCTTCTTCTCCTTGAGAGAAAAGATAGAAGAGAAAATACAGATATGGAGCCTTTGGGCCCGTTATTGCTTACCGGGTGTAGGTGCTGCACAAAGTGTCAGATAATACATGCAAGAAAATAAAAAAGCATGAAATGACAAGTTGTGCGGGGCACATGAGCTTTACTGATGCACGGGGTCTGCGCCCGGCTTTGTACAAAGGATTACATGCAACAGCGGCAAGACTTGTACAAAAGGTGGTTGCCGGAACGGATCACGGCAACCACGCCTTATGGATAAAACTTACGAAGATGCTCGATGTTCCAGGAGTTGCTCACCGGAAAGCCATCTTCGGTCTCTAGGCGGACAGTGCCGGGCCTAGTGACTCGTTTCACCCGATAAGGGCCTTCCCACTTCGGCGTCAACTTGTTGGAATTCTTGGCGGACTGAACGCGCCGAAGAACAAGGTCGCCTTCCTCGAGACTTCTGGCATTAACTTTGCGGCTATGGTAGCGGCGCAAAGCTTGCTGGTAGCAAGCAGCTCGCACAGCAGCCTGAAGACGGTCCTCCTCAAGGAGCAGCGCATCATCTTGTCATAGCTGCTCTTGCTCGAGCTCATCATAAGCGAGCACTCGAGGTGACCCGTATACGAGTTCCGTGGGGAGAACTGCTTCTGCTCCATAGACAAGAGCGAAAGGTGTCTGTCCAGTGGCTCGATTTGGCGTCGTCCTGATCGACCAAAAAACCACTGGCAGCTCCTCGATCTAGTTTCTTCCGCACTTGTGCAGCCTGTCGAAAGTCCTTGTCTTGAGTCCGCACAGCACTTCAGCGTTTGCTCTCTCCGCTTGACCGTTGCTCCTCGGGTGAGCAACAGAAGCGAAGCAGACCTTGGCACCAAGGTCTTGGACATATTGCATGAAGGTGCGACTTGTGAATTGTGTGCCGTTATTGGTGATGATCCTGTTAGGGATCCCAAAACGGCAAACAATCGACCTGAAGAACTTGACTGCTGACTGCGCGGTCACCTTTCTCACTGGCTCCACTTCCGGCCACTTTCTGAACTTGTCGATTGCAATGTACAAGTACTCAAAGCCCCCGACAGCGCGGGGAAAGGGGCCGAGGATGTCGAGCCCCCAGACCGAAAATGGCCAGGATAAAGGGATCGTCTGGAGAGCTTGAGCTGTCTGGTGTATCTGTTTGGAATGGAACTGGCACGCTTCACACTTGGTTACTTGTGCAGTTGCATCCTGGAGGGCTTCTGGCCAAAAGAAAACTTGCCGGAACGCCTTGCCGGCAAGTGCTCTTGCGCCAATGTGATGGCCACATATGCCTCCATGTATCTCTGCCAACAGCTTCTGTCCATCTTCCCGGGGAATACATTTCAATTTCACACCGTTGAGTCTTCTTCTGTACAGTGTGCTGTCGACAAACTGGTACATACTTGACTGTTGGGCTACTCTTTCTGCTTCTTCTTGCTCTTCGGGAAGTTCTCCTGTCTGGAGGAAACAGACAATCTGCTGCGCCCATGCTGGAGCTTGCGGCTCGACAGCAAGGATTAAAGGCACATCTGCTGCTGCGGGAACGTTCGCTTCTACGGCAAGAACCTGCGGCTCAGCCGGAGCTTGACATTCCCCGGCAAGCTTGCCGGAGCAAAACTTGTCGGGAGCGTCTGCTTCAACTGTACAAACCCTAGGGCTTGTAGGAGCAGACTGCTCCTCAGCATTTTCGGTGTTGATCTTGGGGACTTTCTTGGCGGCGGCTTCGGGAAGCTCTACCGGAAAATAGTCATCAGAAACCAACTTCCTCTTCTTGGTCTATCCAATTGATGGTGTTACGGATGGCTGAGTCAGCTTGAGCACAAAGATCCCTGGTTCCACAGGTAACTTAAGTGTGGCGCACTTTGACAGGCCATCTGCGATGTCGTTCTGAGCTCTTGGGATGTGCTCCATCTGTAGGCCGTCAAAGTGCTCTTCAAGCTTTCTCACTTCATCGACGTAAGCTTCCATCAATGGGCTCTGATAGTTCTTGGTCACTTGGCGGACGACAAGCTGCGAGTCACCCCTTACAATCAGCTTCTTAATCCCAAGGTCTGCCGCGATCCTGAGACCGGCAAGCGAACCCTCATACTCTGCAGTATTGTTTGTCGCTTGCTCCTTGGGAAAGTGCATTTGGACCACGTACTTGAGGTGTTCTCCGGTGGGTGCGACAAGCAGCACACCAGCACTGGCGCCTTGCAGCGAGAAGGCACCATCAAAGTACATTATCCACTCTTTGCTCGCTTCCTTGACGGGGATGCTCTTCTCTGGGATTTCTTCGTCTGCTGTCGGCGTCCACTCTGCTATAAACTCTGCCAATGCTCTGCTTTGGATAGTTGAAGTGCTTTAAAACTTGAGGCCAAAGCTTGACAGTTCCAATGCCCACTCAACAATCCTGCCTGTCGCTTTTGGATTTTGTAGTATCCTTTTCAGCGGAAAGCGAGTGACCACTGTTATCTCATGTGCTTGGAAGTAATGGCGTAGCTTTCTCGAGGCCATGAGGAGGCTGAAAAGCAACTTTTGCACACCAGAGTACCTTGACCTAGCCCCCTGCAGGAGGGAGCTGACAAAGTAAACTGGGCGCTGCACCATTTTCTTCCGTATCTCCTCTTGCATCTGCGCAGGTTCATCCTTGTCGGGACCAGAGCTTGTCGGGGAAGCCCCCTGCTTGTCGCTGGATACGCTTGCCGCAGTCGCTGCCTCATCATCTGCCTCCCTCTCCGCTACTAACGCAACACTAACCACTTGATTGGTTGCCGCTAGGTACAGCAGCAACTTCTCTTGTGGTTTAGGTGCGACAAGTATTGGAGTAGAGGACAGGTACCTCTTCAAGTCTTGCAGCGCAGCCTCCACTTCCGGAGTCCATTTCATTGGTCCTGCCTTTTTCAAAATTTTGAAAAACGGCAGGGTGCGCTCGGCTGACTTAGAGATAAACCTGCTAAGAGCAGCCACACAACCGGCAAGTCTTCGCACATCCTTGACGCGCTTGGGTGCTTCGATCTGCTCGATGGCCTTGATCTTGTCGGGATTGGCTTCAATCCCCCTCTGAGATACAAAGAACCTGAGAAGCTTGCCGGAAGGGACTCCAAACACACACTTCTCGGGGTTGAGCTTGAGCTGGATCTTGCGCAGATTTGCAAAGGTCTCATCTAAATCTTGAACTAGGGTAGCCCTGTCCTTGCTCTTAAGCACTATGTCATCCATGTATGCTTCTACATTCCTATGGATCTGTGGCTCAAAAGCTGTATGGACCACCCTTGCAAATGTTGAACCAGCATTCTTCAAACCAAAAGGCATCCGTATGAAACAATATGTGCCACATGGAGTGATGAATGCGGTCTTCTCTTCATCTTCTTCAGCCATGAAAATATGATGGTATCCTGAGTATGCGTCAATAAATGAAAGCAGATCACATCCAGCCGTGGAGTCAACAATCTGGTCAATGCGCGGCAAGGGAAATGGGTCTTTGGGACAAGCTTTATTCACATCGGTGAAGTCGATACAAAGCCTCCATTTCCCATTCGCCTTACGCACGACTACAGGATTGGCCAGCCACGTTGGATGGAGCACTCCTCTGACAAGGCCTGCTGCTTCCAGTTTCTTGATCTCTTCTGCTATGAACTCTTGGCGCTCCACTGCTTGCTTTCTAACCTTCTGCTTGACGGGCCGCGCGTGAGGACAAACGGCAAGCTTGTGCTCAGTCACTTTCCTTGGAACACCGGGGATGTCAGATGGTTGCCATGCAAACACATCGACGTTCGCCCGCAGGAAAGCAACGAGCGCGCTTTCCTATTTGGAGTCAAGCGTGGCACTGATGGTGAAAGCACCACCAGTGCCGTCCTCCTTGGCGGGCACCTTCTTTGTCTCTGGTGGAGCTACCATCGTCTTCTTACACTTGCCGGTGGAGCTCGATGGTGCATCCTCGACGGTAGCGCAGCACTCCGAAGAGGTGCGTTTGCCGGAGTGGGCCCCAGAGCTCTTGTCGGACTTGGTCTTGCTCTTCCCCCCGGGAGCTTCAGCGGCAAGTGTCTCGCTATCTGTTGCGGCTGCTGCATCCCGGTAAATCTTGTCGGCACAGATAAGGGCATCCTTCTTGTCGCCAGGGACAGAGATGACGCTTATCGGGCCTGGCATCTTGAGCATGTTGTAGGCGTAGTGAGAGGCCGCCATGAACTTGGCGAGCGCTGGACGGCCAAGTATCCCATTGTAAGGCAATGGGAAGTCGGCGACGTCAAAAGTGATCCTCTCAGTCCTGAAGTTCAGCTCCCCGCCAAATGTCACTGGCAGCATGATCTTCCCTTTCGGCTTGCTCCTTCCCGGGTTGATTCCTTGGAACGTGCCGGTCTCTTCGAGCTCGCTATCAGGGATCTGGAGTTTCTGGATTACAGTGGAGGAGATCAGGTTCAAGCCGGCCCCGCCGTCAACTAACATGTTCGTGACCTTGAGGTTGCGGATGGTTGGTGAGACCAACATCGGCAAACACCCGACCGCAGTTGTGCGATCAGGGTGGTCCTCAATGTCAAAAACGATAGGCGTGCTGGACCATTTCAGAAGTTTGCGCGATTCGACAGGTGGTTCTGCCGCATTGACTTCACGCACCCACTGCTTGAGTTGTCGGTGCGAAGTATGCAGAGAAGCACCGCCGTCAACGCACAATACCTCTGTGGCTTTCTGAAACTCCTGCTCACTGGTTTGTCCATCATCCATATCTTCATCTTCGTCATCGTCTTCATCCTTGTCGCGGCCGCGGGGAGGTCTGTCTCCTTGTCGCTGCTTGGCCTTGCCGCGGCGTCCTCCCCGGCCGTTGAATGGCCGCTTCTTGCCGGATCCTCCATCACCTCCTTGGGCCTTCTCCTTGTCGCGCCGCTCATACTCAGCCTTCTGCTGTTCGACGAGCTGCTCGACTCTCTTGCAGTTCTGAAGATCGTGGACCTTGGTGCGGTGGATCTTGCAGTACTGCCTGTCGGTGCCGTCCTGCTTGTCGGCGGCTACCACAGCCTGGCAGTTGGTGCATGCGGCAGTCTCCTTGCCGGAGCTACCAACTTGGGCTTTCTTGGCGCCAGCCTCCTTGCCGGACTGCTCAACGACTAGCACTTCCTTGTTCTTCTTCTTCCTGTTGTTCCGCCGCCGGTTCTTCTTTGCCGGGGCGGCATCTTCACTGTCAGATCCCCCTGCTCATGTATCCTCTCTGGGGAGTTCCCTCCCCTCTTCAGCGCGTGCACACTTGTCGGCCAGGGCGTACAGCTCATTGACGTCCCTGATCTTGCACATCGCCATCTCCTCCCTCATCCTGCGGTTACGCACGTTCTGGTGGAACGCGCTGATAACCACGACAGGTTGGACGTCTGGGATGTTGTGTTGCACGCGGCTGAACCTCTAGATGTATTTGCGCAGGGGCTCTCCTTCCTTCTGGGCAAGCAGGTGAAGGTCGCTCTCCTGGCCATGAGGTTTGTGGCCGCCTGTGAAGGCGCCGACAAACTGATGGCACAGGTCGGCCCAAGAAGAAATGGAGTTGTCCGGCAAGTGCATGAGCCAGGACCTGACGTTGGGTTTGAGTACTAGAGGGAAGTAGTTGGCAAGGATCTTGTCGTCCCGCCCCCCAGCAGCTTGCACCGCGATGGTGTAGATGCTGAGGAACTCCGACGGGTGCGTCTTGCCGTCGTACTTTTCTGGCACGTCTGGCTTGAAGTTTTTCATGCTGGGCCACTGGACTTGCCGCAGCTCACGGGTGAACGCAGGGCAACCTACCGCGTACGGCAAGTCGCCTGGTCCCCCTGGCGCTTGCATGTCAACAGTGGGCCCAGCACGCTGGTCGGATTGACCCCGCGCTTCTCTTCGGCGCTCGATGCGGGTGCGAGCGTCCTCTTGTTATCGATCGTCGAGAACTTGGCGCTGATCGCGGTGAGCTCGCGGATCTGATGACGCAGTGGAGTCGTCGTCGATGTTGATCCGGCGAGCCGGCAATCTTGGCCTTCGCGGTGGGGAGTGCACGGTGGTCGCACCCCCAGCAGTCTTGTCGCCATCGGCCCGCGCCTGGCTGACTTGCCACGGCCGTGACGTGCTCCGCTGCTGCCGGGTGTCGCCGTTGGCGAAGGCGATGAGACTCTGGATGGTGGCCCTCCAGTCGTCGGCCTTGTCTGCCGCTGGAGGGAAGTCGAGGAGCAGTTGAGCTCGTGCTAGAGCTTCTGCTGGAGTGGCGGGTAGCGGTGGCGAGCGGTGCGAAGAGAAGGATATGCTCGGACTTCTAACTACGTTAGAAGGAGCAGCATCCCGTCCCGGCGACCGTGCCTTGCTCGTGCCAGCATGTTGGTGCGCACGCTGGCCTTGAGCGTCCCGAGATCCGCCAGCTTGACCTTGGCCCAGCAAGCGTACGGTACCTTGAGTACCACGGCGCTGCTGTTCCCGCGCCTCCTGAGAGGGGCGCGGTGCATGTACGGACGCCGAGGCCTTGGAGTGCGCGTGGTCGTCCGCCTTGTCCTTGGACTTGGCGGCGCCATGAGTTTCCTCGTCGACGTCCGTTCTTCCGCCAGCGTCTACCCCACCAGCCGTTGGCTCCGGCGGCGGTGGGATCGACGCGGACGGACCTACTGCCTCCGAAGCCTTCTTCTTCGGCGGCATGCTGATGGAGTCGATGAAGTTGATGAAGTTGGTGAAGATCTAGCTCGTGTGGACGCCGGATCAGGTTCACGCAACCTCGATGCACCCCCTACCTGGCGCGCCATTGATGTCGGGGAAACTGATCGCCCACGAACACCTATGGGACCGGAGCCCCTTTTCGGTACGGCAAGGGGGCGGAAATTGCACAAAGAGCGGATCGAGGCGAGCACACGAGCAGTTTACCCAGGTTCGGGCCGCACGGATGCGTAAAACCCTACTCCTGCTTCGGTTTGTATTATGTTCTTGCTCGGGAGCGAGGAGAGCTACAGTACACTCTAGCCGCTAGCTAGACCGAGCGTGGGAATGATCGATGTTCGGAACCCCCTCTACGTTGCGCATGGGCCTCCTTTTATAGGTCAAAGGGGTCACCGACAGGTGGCAACACAGATGATGGTAAAAATGTAAA
>LR738711.1:827101889-827154751 GCA_902687465.1 Secale cereale | reverse complement strand
GGGGGGGGTAGCTGGAACAGTGTTCCATACCTAACCCTGACGGCAGGGGACAAGGGCATTAAATGCCCGTCGTCGTTGCCCAAACAGTGCGAAAAGTGGCCGTCAGGGGCGCCACCGTCCGCCACGACGGTGGCCTTGTCATCGCTGCTTGCCACCGTGTACCCCAGGCTGCACATCCTTCCGCCATGTGCGCCCGGGATGGTCCCAGAACGACACGTGGGTGGATGCGCTGGAGCGCGGGTACTGAGTGGAAGCTTGCCGCGGCAAGCGCCTTGCCGCGGTTGCTATCTTGTCGCTACTGGGAGCTTGTCGCTCTCCGGGCCTTGCCGGGACGCGTGGCGCGTTGCGGCAAGTTCCTTGAGATGCTTTGATTGGCCTTCCCGGCAAGCTCCTCTTGCCAGGGTCTTGTGTCTTGAGTGGTTTTGTGCCTTGAGTGGCCTTCCCGGTGAGCTCCTCTTGCCAGGGTCTTGTCTCTTTGACTTGAATACTTTGTTCTTGAATGGCCCCAAGGGGACCACGGAGGATCTTGGCGGTCGCTTGGCAAGTCTTGCCGCGGGACGCTGCAACTGCCCGTGCACAAGTTCGGGATGCTAAGGTACCCCTACTTTAGTACACCGACAGAGAGATAATTTTTTTGGGAGGTATAATTTTCCCACCAACGAGAACGACTTGAGGTTCCCAACACTTTCCATGCTAGATATATCATAGGCGGTTCCCAAACATAAAATAAAGTTTATTCCTTTTCCACCAAACTTTCACAAGCCATGTCTAGCCGAATCCATGGTTGCCTTCCATACCAACACTTTCCAAGGAATTTATTATTTGACAGCATAAAGTATTTTTTTTTCATTTCGGGACTGGGCATCCCTAATACCTTTGCCGTACTCTCGTGCAATGACAAGTGAATAAACACTCATCGTGAGAATAACACATCCAACATGGAAAATATTGGCCACCCCTCACCGCCTCGCGAGCGGTATGGGCACACAAAGGGAAATTTATTTTGAAAATCACGATGGCACATACAAATTTTCTTAGAACGGCAAGGAAATGCCGCATATAGGTAGGTATGGTGGACTCATATGGCAAAACCGGGATAACGGATTTTGGATGCACAAGTAGAGGTCATACTTAGTGCAAAATGAAGGTTGGCAAAATACTGGGAAGCGACCAACCATGAAACAAATAATCTCGTAAGTGAACATTGATCATAAATAACACCTAATAATGCACCACAAGTAGGATATAGTTTCATTGCATAATTATTGACTTTCGTGCTTGCATAGGGAATCACAAACTTTAACACTAGTATTCTTACTAAAGCACAATTACTCATCAACATGACTCACATATCATATCATAATGTCTCAAAACTATTACAAGGAATCAAATTTATTTTGTCCAATGATCTTCATGACATTCTTTTCTTTTATCCTTCTTGGATATCTATCACTTTGGGACTAATTTTCATGTGTTGCTTTTGATAAGCTCAACCAAATATAAGTGAAGATCATGAGCATTTTTTTATTCTTTCTCTCAAAATAATATAAGTGAAGCAAGAGAGAATTTCTTTAAAATTTTACCAACTCTCAAATAAATCTAAGTGAAACAAGAGAGTATTTCTTCAAAAATAACTAAGCACACCGTGCTCAAAAAGATATAAGTGAATCACTAGAGCAAGTCCTAGCTCATAAAAGATGTAAGTGAAGCATAGAGAGCTATTCTAGCAAGTCATGTCATAATTTTGGCTCTCTCAAATAGGTGTGTACAACAAGGATTGATGACTTAAAAGCAAAATAAAACAAGCAAAGACTCATATCATACAAGACTCTCCAAGCAAAACACATATCATGTGACGAATAAAAATATAATTTCAAGTGAAATACCGATAGTTGTTGGAAGAAAGCGGGGATGCCACTCGGGGGCATCCCCAAGCTTAGATGGCTGCTCATCTTTGGATTAATAGCTTGGGATGCCGGGGCACCCCCAAGCTTAGGCTCTTACATCCTTCCTTCAAAAATCGTAAGATAACCCAAAACTTGAAAACTTCAATCACACAAAACTTCAACAAAACCTTCGTGAGATCCGTTAGTGAAAGAAAGCAAACCACTACTATAAGTACTGCATCGAACCAATTCATATTTTGTTTTTGTATTATATCTACTGTATTCCAACTTTTCTATGGCAAAAAATCATCAAAGAAAACCATAGAGCCATCAAAATAAGCACACAACACAAAGAAAACATAATCTATCAAAAACTGATTAGTCTATAGTAATCTGAAAGTTTCTAAAACTTCTGGAACTCTAAAAATCTTCAAAAATTAGGGCCACGTGAGCAATTTTAATATTAATCTTCTGCAAAAAGAATCAACTAAAAAGCACTTTACTGTTAAAAGTGAGAACTTTTCTCGTGAGCGCAAAGTTTCTGTCTTTTTCAGCAAGATCAAACAACTATCACCCAAGAAGATCCTATCGGTTCTACTTGGCACAAACACTAATTAAAACACAAAAAACACAATCATACCAGTAGCATAATTGTGTAAACACTCAAGAACAAAAAGAAAAAAGCAAAAAAATGTATTCATTGGGTTGCCTCCCAACAAGCGCTATAGTTTTACACCCCTAGCTAGGCATAAGATTTTATTGATGCTCACATAAAAGATAATAATTGAAACACAAAGAGAGAATCATGAACCATGTCACAAACACATTTAAGTCTAACTCTCTTCCTATGCATAGGCATTTTGTAGTCAAACAAATTATCAAGGCAAGAAATATCTAGCGTATGCAAGGAAGAAGAAAGAAACAATAGCAATCTCAACATAACGAGATGTGATTTAGTAACATGATAATTTCTACAACCATATTCTCCTCTCTCATAATAATTGCATGTAGGATCATACTCAAATTCAACAAAATATCTATCATATAATATTTTCTTTTCATGATCCACATTCATGAAAAGTTGAGACTCTTCCAAAATAGTGGGATTATCATCAAATAAATTCACGACCTCTCCAAACCCACTTTCAATATCATTGCAATCATAGTTATCAATAACATATTCATCACGTGGCATAAATAAATTTTCAAGATCGTAAGAAGAATCACCCCAATCATGATCATTGCAATAAGTAGAGGACATATTAAAATTAGCATCCCCAAGCTTGGGGTTTTGCATATTACTATCATAATTGACATTAATAGAATATTATAACACCATTGCAATCATGCTTTTCATACAAGGAGCTATCATGAATCACTTCATAAATTTCTTCTTTTATCACTTCATCACAATTATCGGATTCATGAATCTCGAGAAAAACTTCACAAAGATAATCTAGTGCACTCAACTCACTAGCAATTGGTTCAACATAGTTGGATCTTTTGAAAAGATTAGCAAGTGGATGAGGATCCATATCAATAGATTTTTAGCAAGCGAGGATGCAAGCAAATAGAAGACACATGGCAACACAAACACACATTATTTTGGTATTGGAAAAATCACACAACTTAGTGTTCTCCTGCGTCATCTTGACCAGTTGTAAACAAGAACACAAGTAGGCGATAGATCCGACTGGAAAACAACGAATGGAAAGGAGGGCGAATAAAAACGGCAAATATTGGTGAAGTGGGGGAGAGGAAAACGAGAGGCGAATGGAAAATAATGTAAATTTCAAGGAGATGAGATTTGTGATTAGGAACCTAGTATATGTTGAACATCCTCCCCGGCAACGGCGCCGGAAATTCCTTTTGATGTCGCTTGAAGCTACGTCGGTTTTTACCCAAAGAGGAAGGGATGATGCAGCACAACAGCGGTAGGTATTTCCCTCAGATATAAAACCAAGGTTATCGCACCAGTAGGAGAACCAAGCAACACAATGTAAACAACACCTACACACAAATAACAACACCTTGCAACCCGACGTGTTAAAGGGGTTGTCAATCCCTTTCGGGTAACGAACGTGAGAGAGAGATAAATATTGGTAGATTGGTTGATAAATAAGATAAATTGCAGCAAGCTATTTTTGGATTTTTGGTTTAGTAGATCTGAAAATAAAAGCAAAGGACAATAGATCGCGAAGGCAAATATATGAGAAAGAAGACTCGGGGGCCGTAGGTTTCACTAGTGGCTTGTCTCGAGAAAATAACAAATGGTGGGTGAAACATTACTGTTGGGAAATTGATAGAACTTCAAATAATCATGACGATAGCCAGGCAATGATCATTACATAGGCATCACATCCAAGATTAGTAGACCGACTCCTGCCGGCATCTACTACTATTACTCCACACATCGACCGCTATCCAGCATGCATCTAGTGTATTAAGTTCATGGAAAAATAGAGTAATGCATTAAGAATGATGACATGATGTAGACAAGATCCGTATATCTATGGTGTTAGATATGAATCTCATCATTTTATCCTTAGTGGCAACGATACATATGTGTCATTTCCCCTTCTGTTACTAGGATCAAGCACCATAAAATCGAACCCACTACCGGGCACCTCTTCCCATTGCAAGATAAATAGATCAAGTTGGCCAAACAAAACCCAATATCAGAGAAGAAATACGAGGCTATAAGCAATCATGCATATAAGAGATCGAAGAACTCAAATAACTTCCATAGATATAAAAAGATAGATCTGATCATAAATTCAAAGTTCATCGGATCCCAACAAACACACCACAAAAAGAGTTACATCATATGGATCTCTAGGAGACCATTGTATTGAGAATCAAAAGAGAGAGAGGAAGGCATCTAGTTACTAACTAAGGACCCGAAGTTCTACAAAGAACTACTCACGCATCATCGGAGAGGCACCAATGGAAGTGGTGAACCCCTCCGTGATAGTGTCTAGATTGGATTTGGTATTTCTGGACTCTATGGTGTCTGGATGAATATTTCGTCGACTCCCCCAGGGTTTCTGGATTATTTGGGTATTTATGGAACAAAGAGGCGGTCCGAGGGCACTTGAGGTGGGCACAACCCACAAGGGCGCGCCCTGGTGGGTTGTCCCCTCCTCGGGACTCCCCGAGGTGCCACTAGGGCCCATTTTCTTCCTTCTGGCCCAGAATAAATCACAAAAATAGTTTCGTGGTGTTTGGGCTCCGTTTGATATTGATTTCCTGCGATGTAAAAAACATGCAGAAAACAGCAACTGGCACTATGTCAATAGGTTAGTACCAAAAAATGATATAAAATGACTATAAAATAATTGCAAAACATCCAAGAATGATAATATAACATCATGGAACAATAAAAAATTATAGATACATTGGAGACGTATCAAACGTCTTCGCGATTCAACCAATCAAGTAACGAACGTATGGCACCTCCGAGTTCAGCACATGTTCAGTTCGATGACGTCCTCGAACTCTTGATCTAGCAAAGTTTCGAGGGAGAGTTTCGTCAGCATGACAGCATGGTGATGGTGATGATGAAGTGATCCGCGCAGGGCTTCGCTTAAGCACTACGACAATATGACTTGAGGAGCAAACTATGGAGGGGGGCGCCGCACACGGCTAGGAACAATTGATGTTGTCGTCTAGAGGTGCTCTCCCCACATATATAAAGGAGGGAGAGGGAGGGAGGCAGCCAAGGGGGGTGCGCCAAGGGAAGGGAGTCCTACTCGGACTCCTAGCCCTAGTAGGATTCACCCTCCCCCCTTATTCCTTCTCATGGAGGGGGAAAGGAGGAAGGAGTGAGAGGAGGAGAAGTAAAGGGGGGCGTCGCCCCTCCCCTACTCCAATTCGGCCTCCTTCCATGTGGGGGGTGCGCCACCCCTATGTGGGCTGGTGTGCCTCCCTCTTATGGCCCATAGGGCCCATAACTTTCCCCGAGGGGTTCTAGTAACCCCCCGGAACTCCCATATGTACCCGGGACCCCTCGGAACCCTTCCGGTGTCCGAATACCATCATGCAATATATTAATCTTTATATCTCGACCATTTCGAGACTCCTGGTCATGTCAGTGATCTCATCTAGGACTCCGAACAATCTTCGGTCACCAAAAACACATAACTCATAATACAAATCGTCATCAAATGTTAAGCGCGCGGACCCTACGGCTTCGAGAACTATGTAGACATGACCGAGACACTTCTCCGGTCAATAACCAATAGCGGAACATGGATGCTCATATTGGCTCCCACATATTCTACGAAGATCTTTATCGGTCAAACCGTAATGACAACATACGTTACTCCCTTTGTCATCGGTATGTTACTTGCCCGAGATTTGATCATCGGTATCTTCATACCTAGTTCAATCTCGTTACCGGCAAGTCTCTTTACTCGTTCCGTAATGCATCATCCCACAACTAACTCATTAGTGACATTGCTTGCAAGGATTCTTATGATGTGCATTACCGAGAGGGGCCAGAGATACCTCTTCGATACTCGGAGTGACAAATCCTAATCTTGATCTATGCCAACCCAACAAACACCTTCAGAGATACTTGTAGAGCATCTTTATAATCACCCAGTTACGTTGTGACGTTTGATAGCACAGAACGCATTCCTCCGGCATCCGGAAGTTGCATAATCTCATAGTCGGAGGAATATGTATTTGGCATGAAGAAATCAATTGAAGAAAAACTGAACGATCATTATGCTAAGCTAATGGGTGGGTCTTGTCCATCACATCATTCTCCTACTGATGTGATCCCATTCATCAAATGACAACACATGTCTATGGTTAGGAAACTTAACCATCTTTGATTAACGAGCTAGTCTAGTAGAGGCTTACTAGGGACACAGTGTTTTGTCTATGTATCCACACATGTATCAAGTTTCCGGTTAATACAATTCTAGCATGAATAGTAAACATTTATCACGATATAAGGAAATATAAAATAAAAACTTTATTATTGCCTCTACGGCATATTTCCTTCAGTCTCCCAGTTGCACTAGAGTCAATAATCTAGTTCACATCGTCATGTGATTAACACCAGTAGTTCACATCGCCATGTGATTAACACCCATAGTTCACATTGCCATGTGACCAACACTCAAAGGGTTTCCTAGAGTCAATAGTCTAGTTCACATTGCCATGTGATTAACACCCAAAGAGTACTAAGGTGTGATCATGTTTTGCTTGTGAGAGAAGTTTAGTCAATGGGTCTGTCACATTCAGATCCGTATGTATTTTGCAAATTTCTATGTTTACAATGTTCTGCACGGAGCTACTCTAGCTAATTGCTCCCATTTTCAATATGTATCCAAATTGAGACTCTGAGTCATCTGGATCAGTGTTAAAGCTTGCATCGACATAACCCTTTACGATGAACTCTTTATCACCTCCATAACCGAGAAGCATTTCCTTAGTCCTCTTAGGTAACTAAGGATAATTTTGACCGCTGTCCAGTGATCCATTCCTGGATCACTATCGTACGCCCTTGCCAAACTCATGGCAAGGTACATAATAGGTCTGGTACACAACATGGCATACTTTATAGAACCTTATGGATGAGGCATAGGGAATGATTTTCATTCTCTCTCTATCTTCTCCGGTGGTCGGGTTTTGAGTTTTACTCAACTTCATACCTTACAACTCAGGCAAGAACTCCTTCTTTGACTGATCCAATTTGAACTCCTTCAAAATCTTATCAAGGTATGTACTCATTGAAAGTCTTATCAAGCGTCCTGATCTATCTCTATAGATCTTGTTGCCCAATATGTAAGTAGCTTCACCGAGGTCTTTCTTTGAAAAAATACTTTCAAACACTCCTTTATGCTTTCCAAAAAATTCTACATCATCTCCGATCAACAATATGTCATTCACATATACTTATCAGAAAGGATGTAGTGCTCCCACTCTCCTTTTTGTAAATACATGCTTCACCGCAAGTCTGTATAAAACTATATGCTTTGATCAACTCATCAAAGCGTATATTCCAACTCCGAGATACTTGCACGAGTCCATAGATGGATCGCTAGAGCTTGCACATTTTTGTTAACACCTTTAGGATTGACAAAACCTTTTGGTTGCATCATATACAACTCTTCTTTAATAAATCCATTAAGGAATGTAATTTTGTTATCCATTTGCCATATTTCATAAAATGTGGTAATTCCTAACATGTTTTGGACATACTTAAGCATCGATACGAGTGAGAAAATCTCATCGTAGTCAACACCTTGAACTTGTCGAAAACCTTTTGCGACAATTCGAGCTTTGTAAATAGTAAAACTACCCTCAGTGTCCGTATTCCTCTTGAAGATCCATTTATTCTTAATGGTTTGTCGATCATCAGGCAAGTCCACCAAAGTCCACACTTTGTTCCTTATATGGATCCTATCTCAGATTTCATGGCCTCAAGCCATTTATCGGAATCTGGGCCCATCATAGCTTCTTCATAGTTCCTAGGTTTGTCACGGTCTAGTAACATGACTTCCATAACAGGATTATCGTACCATTATGGTGCGGAATGTGCTCTGGTTGACCTACGAGGTTCGGTAGTAACTTGATCTGAAGTTTCATGATCATTATCATTAGCTTCCTCTCTAGTTGGTGTAGGCATCACGGGAATGGATTTCTGCGATGGGCTATTTTCCAATTCGAGAGAAGGTACAATTACCTCATAAGGTTCAATTTTCCTCCCACACACTTCTTTTGAGAAAAACTCCTTCTCTAGAAAGGATCCATTCTTAGCAAAAAAAATCTTGCCTTCGGATCTGTGGTAGAAGGTGTACCCAACAGTTTCTTTTGGGTATCCTATGAAGACGCAGTTCTCCGATGTGGGTCCGAGCTTATCAGGAAGAAGCTTTTTCACATAAGCATCGCATACCCAAACTTTAAAAAACGACAGCTTAGGTTTCTTGCCAAACCATAGTTCATACGGTGTCGTCTCAACGGATTTAGACGGTGCCCTATTTAACATGAATGCAGTTGTCTCTAATGCATAACCCCAAAACGATAGTGGTAAATCGGTAAGAGACATCATAGATCGCACCATATCTAATAAAGTACGGTTACGACGTTCGGACACACCATTACGCAGTGGTGTTACAGGTGGCGTGAGCTATGAAATCATTCCACATTGTTTCAAATGAAGACCAAACTCGTAACTCAAATATTCGCATCCACGATCTGATCATAGAAACTTTATTTTCTTGTTACGGTGATTCTCTACTTCACTCTAAAATTCTTTGAACTTTTCAAAATGTTTCAGAGTTGTGTGTAATCAAGTAGATATACCCATATCTGCTCAAATCATCTGTGAAGGTCAAAAAATAAAGATACCTGTCGCAAGCCTCAACACCCATCGGATCGCATACATTTGTACGTATTATTTCCAATAAGTCATTGGCCCACTCCATTGTTTCGGAGAACAAAGTTTTAGTCATCTTTGTCAGGACCCCGATCCTAAGTCACACCGATCTAGCTGTAACACATCATATCACTTTGCGGCCTCACGCACGGTAACCCACGGGTGCCACCTTACCTGGCCCGGGACCGTTTGCGCATTTTGGCACACGTATATGACAGTGTCACTAGCATCCATATGACAGAGAACCCGGGCCGACATGGCTAGTTATAAACCAAAAGTGGCACTAAATTACAGAGACATGCATCCATGACCCATCAACGAACGTGTCGGTCATCAACGTATGAACCCAAGTCGTAGCAAGCTACATGGACTTAAAGGAACAACGCGTGACATTTCCCCTAAGGGACAGACACAGGAACGAAGAAGGACACATGCCGGCCAACCTACGTGTTCCGAGCAGTAGCAAGCTACCAAGGCTCAATGGAGACACTAGGAGGCATTTCCCTGTAAGATAGGCTACCAAAGGAAAACAACTAGGTGTCGGATCCCACACATACCAAGCATTTCAATCATACACGCAATATGCTCAATATGTGCAAATACAACATTGCATCACAACAGAACTCTATGACTCAAAGTACTTTATTTAAAAGGATCCAAGAGCCATACATAACATATCCATACAGATAGGGGTCACATGACCCAACACTCAAGTCATACAGTCATACAAGCACAAGCGGAAGCTACATGTCTGAGTACAGACATCTTAGAAAATAAAACAGGCTTGGTGTAGCCTGACTATCTACAAGGCCCTTCACAAGCTCCAGATCTCCGTCTGGGTGTCAAGCTACTCGTCGACGTCAACGTCTATGTAGAACCCATCAGCAGGGGCAGGGTTCTCCTCTGCAACAATTATTAAGCAAACATGAGTACAAAGGTACTCAGCAAGTCTTACCACAGAACCTATCATACATGCAACATTATCAAAGAGGGTAGTGGAGTTCATAGCAGAATGCCAGCTTTGACCTTGGCTAACCTATACTACAACTCTCAACAGATTACAAGATGTTATTACGAACACGAGTCCTCTACTCACCACATCAATACACTACCGAGGATCCTCTTCCGTTATCCTACGGAAGGGCCATCCGCGGCACTCACGCTTATCTTGAGGCTTTTAGTAGTATCCATCAACTTGTCTATGAACTGTAAGAGTAACCAAGTAGTCCGTACCGCAAACAACGGCTATTCGAATAGTTTGATAACCCTGCAGGGGTGTACCTCTTCACACACGCTTCCACCACTTATCGCCGTTTACTCGGCGTGTACTCGGCAACCTTCAAGCGGAAGCCCAGCAAGGGTGTCGGCCATGACCTGACTAACTACTCAAGTCTCATGTCCAGGTTTATCGCCTATTTGGGTTCCATCCGTGGGGAGATCCGGCCGGGGTGTCGCTCACGGCCCCAAACGATGTGTACAGGGTTCCCGAGTCACCAAACGGGCAACCGGTACACCGTGCCACGTACTTGTCACATCACAACCCACCCCGAGGGTCAGCGCTGTGCACGACCTCCAGTAAGCTATAAACACCAGAAACTAGTTGCAACTCCTGGACAGAGTACAAGGATAGTCAATAAGTCGAGCGGGGTCATATTTCAGGGCCCAATGTGTGGTAGTAACTGTAACTTGAATCACACACACAGATCTCTGGTCCTATGGACGATTCCAATGAAACAACCCACCATGTACTCCTACATGGCCTTTCATCGATACCTTTACCAAGCGTGTTCCACACTTCCCTCTCTTTATCGGTATGATCATTTCACTCTGATCCATCACCCAGATGAACCAGACCAGACACAACTCTAAGCATAGCAGGCAACATAAACAAATAGCATGGTGGACCACACATCACATGGCTCAATCAACTCCTACACATGCTAGTGGGTTTCAACTATTTACTATGGCAATGACAGGTCATGCAAGGGATAGGGATCAACTACCGCAGCAAGTAGCAGTTCACACGCTGTTGCCTTAATGCAGTCAAAGAGAGCAGGAGCGAGAAGATTGGGTTTGTATCGGAATGATCAATGATTGCTTGCCTGACAAAGTGGTTGTCGGGTACTGCTCTTCAGCTGGATACGCAGCAGTATCCTCGGGAGCAGGACCTAACACAGAGAATACCGGCGATACAATCATTAACAAACAAATGAAACAATATGATGCATGCTCATGACATGGCAAGATGCATGTGTGTTGGCTAATGCAACTAAAACCAGAAGGGTTTGAACCTATTTGAATCAAAGATTCAAATTGGAGTTCAAACTATTATTTAAATAAGTGCATTATCATGTTTTTGATGTAAACAGCAAGTTAACTTGTTCAAACATGCATGAAACCAATGCCATTGGAAAGATTGGATTTTTCTGATCATTTTTCATATATAAATCCTTTCCATCTGAGCTATGGTTGATTTTATATGATTTTTTTGAAGTTTTGGGCATTTTCTGGAATTTCCTGAATTATTTTTAAATCTAAAATCCCAGAAAATCCTTTACTGCGTCAGCATGACATCATGCTGACGTCAGGCAGTCAACAGGGCCAGTCCAAGTCAAACATGACCAGTGGGACCCACTGATCAGTGTCACAGTTAACTAATTAACTAATTAGAATTAAATTAACACCTAAACTAGGTTTGACTTGCGGGCAGGGCCCACATGTCAGTGACCCAGGGGGTCAAACCCGTGGTCAAAACAGGTCCAACTCGCCGGCGTTTAGCCGCCGGCGAGGCCAAACACGGCGGCGTGCTTCGGAATTCGTCTACGGGGCACGGCTCGAGCTGCGGCTAGGCGCGTTGGAAAGCTCTTGCCCTTGCGCGTCGGATGGTGGTGGTCGCCGGACCTTGGGTGGCCGGAGACGACGGCAACAAGCTCGACGGCAGCGACCGGCGTCGGGCGTGTGTGGAGATGCGGCTGCAGGGGCCTAGGCGATGCGTGCGTAGCACCTATCGCATCTACGTGCTGCGGTGAGTGTGATGGACGGGTGCCAGTGACCAAATGGTCACCGGAGCATCACCGACGGCGAGCACGGCGGCGGTGCGTGCAGGTGAGCTTCGTGCGGTGCGTTCCAGGGCATAAGAGAGCCAACGGAGAGGGGGAGGGCGAAGCTGGGCTCACAGGGGTTGCAGCACGCGCCGAAGCGAGCTCGGGGGTGGTCGGAGCTGAGCGGGACGGCGAGGGGGATCTTCGCGGCCGGAGTTGGGGAAGAAGAGGTCGGGGGCGTCTCCAGGGCGGGCGAGCGCTCGGGGCTCGGCCTGTTCGAAGCAGTCGAGGACGGCGGAGACGACGGACACCAAGGCGGGGCTCAGGGACGACGGTGGGCGCGGCTTCTATGACGGTGCGAGCACGACGGCGTCGGCCATGGCGCGGGAAGAGCGAAGGAGAGGAGCCGGGGAGAGGGGGAGGTGTCTGCGAGGTCGGGGGCGACGTGTATGATCGCTCCAGCTCTCCAGGACGGCGAGGGGAGGAAGCAGGGCGGCGGGCAGCTGCGTGGCGCGCCGTGCGGTCTCCGTCGAGCACCTGCGTGCCTGCCTGGCCGAGCCAAGCAGGTCGCTGGAGCGGCAGCTGGGCTGGGCCGGCAGGTGGGCCGGGTGGGGCGCCAGGTAAGCTTCTGCTCTCTCTCTTTTTTCTATTTTCTTTTCTATTTCATTTCTTTTGCAGCTTTGTTTAATTAAATAAAATGCCAAAGCATTTTTATAACTCATAACACTTGTCATACCTACTGTATATAATATGAACAGTAGGAAACATTATAGTTTATGATTATTTGAGCATTTAAAATATTTTATAGCATTTAAATGCTCAAATTCAAATACCATATGATTTAATCCAAAACCCTTGAGTGTCCTAGAAAAATTGTGCACCATTTTTAGCAAAGGTTTGAGACCAAGGCAGAAATGATGAACATTTTTGAAGGGCATTTTGGGTACATTGGAAAATATTTTATCAAACCCTAGTTGTTAGAAGAGGGGTGCTGGGGTTTCTGTCATTCCCATTTCAAATTTCTTTGAAAAGTAAACATGATGCACACACCAACTAACCCTAATGCAAGTGCTAACCAGGGATGTGACAACTCACCCCCACTTAAAAGAATCACGTCCCGAGATTCGGGTTCCTCCGGAAAGAGGGTGGGGTACTCAAGTCGAAGACGATCCTCCCTTTCCCAAGTAGCTTCACTCTCAGAATGATGTGACCATTGAACCTTGAGAAATTTGATATTGTGGCGTCGAGTGGTGCGCTCGGTTTGATCAAGAATACAAACGGGGTATTCTCGATATGTGAGATTGTCCTGGAGATCAAGCGTTTCGTGGTCCACTCCGCGGATAGGATCCGAGATGCAACGCCTGAGTTGAGACACGTGGAACACGTCATGAACTCTGGAGAGGTGCGGAGGTAGTTCCAGTTGGTAGGCAATTTCTCCTCGTTTGGCAAGAATGCGAAAAGGACCGATGAAACGAGGGGCCAATTTGCCTTTGATACCGAAGCGATGGGTTCCCTTAAGAGGAGTAACCCGAAGGTAAGCCTTATCGCCGACTTCAAAAGTCACAGCCTTATGATGACTATCATATTGACTCTTCTGGCGAGACTGGGCTGTTTTCAATCTCTCACGAACGATGCGAACTTGTTCTTCTGCTTCCTGAATCATATCCGGGCCAAAGAATTGTCTTTCCCCGGTCTCTGACCAGTTAAGAGGTGTTCGACACCTTCGTCCATATAGAACTTCGAAGGGAGCTTTGCCCAAGCTGGCTTGATAACTATTGTTATAAGCGAATTCGGCAAATGGAAGACATTTTTCCCACTCCATACCGAAAGAAATGACAGAGGCTCGAAGCATGTCTTCCAGGATTTGATTGACTCGTTCCACTTGACCACTTGACTGCGGATGGAAGGCAGTACTGAAAGAGAGATGAGTTCCCATAGCATTCTGGAAACTTTCCCAAAATCGGGAAGTGAAAAGACTTCCACGGTCTGAGTTAATCTCCAACGGTACACCATGAAGTGATACTATTCGAGAGACATATAAGTCTGCTAGCTGGCTAGCGGTAATACTCTCGCGAACAGGCAGGAAATGAGCTACTTTAGAGAGGCGGTCGATAACGACGAAAATAGCATTATTCCCTTTCCTGGACCTGGGAAACCCGGTAATGAAGTCCATACCGACTTTATCCCATTTCCATTCAGGAATAGCTAAAGGTTGAAGGGTGCCAGCAGGCTGTTGATGCTCTGCTTTGACTCGACGACAAACGTCGCAGTTAGCAATGAATTGAGCGATTTCTCTCTTCATCCTAGTCCACCAGAATCTCTGACGTAGATCCTGATACATTTTAGTACTACCGGGATGAATCGTGAGAGGAGATTCATGAGCCTCCTTAAGGATCAAACATCTTAGGTTTCGTACTTTAGGAACCACTAAACGGTTGCTAACGAATACGACTCCTTGATCATCAATTGAGAAACATCCTGCAACTCCTTTCTTGATGTTCCTCTTAATATGGGAAATTCCGGGATCAACCTTCTGTGCTTTGATGACCTGATCCATAAGGGTAGGTTTCGCCACCAAGGTGGAAAGGAATCCTCGAGGAACAATGTGAAGGTTAAGCTTACGAAATTCCTCGTGGAGAAGTGGTTGACCTTGTTGTAACATCAAGTTGTTACAATAGGATTTACGACTTAGTGCATCAGCCATGACATTGGCCTTTCCAGGAGTGTAAGTGATTCCTAAGTCGTAATCTGTGAGCAACTCAATCCAACGTCTTTGCGTGAGATTTAGATCCGGTTGGGTGAAGATGTACTTCAAACTTTGGTGATCAGTGAAGATTTCACAGCGATTACCAAGTAGGTAATGTCGCCATGTCTTGAGTGCATGGACTACAGCTGCAAGCTCTAGATCATGAGTAGGATAGTTATCCTCGTGTGGACGCAGCTGTCGAGATGCATATGCAATCACTTGACGGTCTTGCATGAGAATGCAACCTAGTCCTTATCGCGAGGCGTCGCAATAGATTATAAAATCCTTGGAAAAGTCTGGTGGTACCAGTACAGGTGCAGATGTCAGGCGTCTTTTCAGTTCCTGAAAACTGGACTCGCACTGTGGGGTCCACTCAAACTTTTTATCTTTCTTGAGGAGTTCGGTTAGAGGTTTAGCAACCTTGGAGAAATTCTCGACGAAGCGTCGGCAATAGCTTGCTAAGCCAAGAAAGCTCCTAACTTGCTTGACCGATTCAGGAGGAGTCCAATCAAGGACGGCTTGAACTCGCTCGGGATTGACAGCAATACCCTTGCCAGAGATCACATGACCTAGATAGGTTACTTCTGGCAACCAAAATTCAAATTTAGAGAACTTGGCATAAAGGCGGTGCTCTCGAAGTTTCGTCAATACCAGCCTTAAATGCTCGGCATGACCTTCATTGTTCTTGGAATAGATGAGTATATCATCGAGGTATACCACGACGAATTTATCCAAATACTCCATGAATATAGAATTCATTAACCGAGAAAAGGTAGCTGGGGCATTGGTTAATCCGAAGGACATAACGGTGTACTCATATTGACCATAACGAGTAACAAAAGCCGTTTTAGGAATGTCCCCGTTCTTGATTTTGATTTGATGGTAGCCCAGCCTCAAATCCATCTTAGAGAAGACTGAGGATCCAGCGAGCTGATCATACAGGTCGTTGATCCTGGGGAGCGGATACTTATTCTTTATGGTGACCAGATTGACAGGTCGGTAATCTACAACCATCCGCTACGTTCCATCCTTCTTCTTGACGAAGAGGACGGGGCAAGCCCAAGGGGAAGAACTAGGACGGATGAAACCTTTTTGCAAGGACTCATCCAGTTGTTTCTTTAGCTCAGCTAATTCTAGTGGTGCCATCTTATAAGGTCTCCTAGAGATTGGGACAGTTCCTGGAATAAGATCTATCACGAACTCGACATCTCTGTCAGGTGGAATTCCTGGCAGTTCTTCTGGAAAAACATCCGGAAAGTCACGGACTACCGGGATATCTTCGAGTTCTGGTAGAGGGCTGGCATTAAGAGAGTAGAGCTGACGCTCGGCCATTCGGGTCAAGACATTGACTATCTTGCCGGATGGATGTGTAAGTTGAACGGTCCTAGTATAGCAATCAATCTTGGCGTAATGAGATGTCATCCAATCCATACCCAAGATGATGTTTATGTCCGAGGACTTGAGAGCGATTAGAGAAGCAAGGAAAACAAGTCTATCGACAAGAATTTCATTTCCATGGCTTACCCTAGAGGTTTGCCACTTTGAACCAGGAGTTTGAATAACCATGGAAGTAGGCATGTCACAAAAAGTCATGTTGTGCAATCGAGCATAGCTCTCAGATATGAACGAATGGGATGCTCCAGTATCGAAAAGAACAGATGCCGGATGGTAGTTTACGAGAAGCGTACCAAGGACGACATTAGGATCCTCATAAGCTTCCTCGGCAGAGAAATAGTTGACATGACCACGTGCAGTGGGGATTGGCTTGACATAATTCACCTTGCCGGTTGGTTTACCACGGCCAACGGGTTTTCCTGGTTGGTTCTGGGGACACTCACGCATGTAGTGCCCCGGTTCTCCACACTTGAAACATGTCACAGCGGTGGTGCGTGGAGCAAAGTTGGAAGGTGGTCCTCCATAGGTCTTAGCAGGTGCAAACTGTTGAGTTGGGCGAGGTGCCTCATAGGATGGCCTCGGTGTGTACTTGGGTGGCAGAGCGGTGTTACGAACCCACACACGGCGCTTGTGAGAGCCAGAGCCGGATGAGGAACCAAAGTCTCGAGTATGCTTGCGGGTGGCCTCGAAGTCGGTCTGGCCTGTTTCAGCACTGATAGCCTTGTTAACCAACTTCTGGAAGGAAGTGCACTCGTGCAGACGTAGATCTCGGCGGAGTTCAGGGCTGAGTCCCTTGCGGAACCTCGCCTGCTTCTTGGCATCGGTGGATACCTCCTCAGGTGCATAGCGTGCCAAGTTGCCAAACTCGCGGCTATAGCCATCCACAGTTAACCGGCCCTGGGTGAAGTTGCAGAATTCCTCCCGCTTGCGATCCATGAGACCTTCCGGAATGTGATGTTCACGGAATGCCTCACTGAACTCATAGTGATTTGGTCAGCAGGACGCATAGCTTCAAAGTTTTCCCACCAAAGACTGGCAGGGCCCTCAAGATGGTAGGCGGCGTAGGTAACCTTGTCAGCTTCGGCCACACGGGCAGAGTGTAGCTTGTGGGTAATACTACGTAGCCAGTCATCAGCATCCAGAGGTTCAGTGGAGTGATGGAACTTCGGTGGACACATCTTGATAAAGTCATTGATTGACACCACGTCATTCCTTTGACGGAACCCAGTGTTCTGCTCTATGCGTTCTAGCAGACGGTTAGTCTCTCTCTTGTTCCGTTCTTCTTCAAGCATAACTTCCGCCAAGGAGGGTGGCTGGGGCAGATTCCCATCCCTAGTCCCACTAGCCTCACCCTGCTCCTGAGCAGCAGGAGTGTTGCGAGTGTTGACCATCCTAGGAAAACAAAACAACGGTTTAGACAAGGATGGCAAAAATTTGACATAGAAGTGCAGAATGTAATGGATGACACGGAATGCAGAGATGTTCATCCGTACAACATGGTAATATAGAAACTGCTATATATACACCAGTAGTCATACACACCATACAAATTTTAGTACAAGCCAAGGCTAAAGTACAACTGCGGTGAAAGATGATACATCCCATCAGAGGCATTCCAAGCTCCTATACATTATTTAACTACACCTCCGGAACTCAGTACACACTAAGTCATATTCCACAAGACGCGCAGGACTGTGGAAATACAACTACTACAATACTACTAGAACCACGGCCTAGCTCAGACATTCGCGTAGTAATCCTCGTAAAGATTACCACCGTAGCCTGGAAGTGGAACAGATGGATCTTGGAACTCGCGAGCACTCGAAGGCTGTGGACCATAGGGACACGGATGTGGCCTCGGTCCCGATGCTGGTGGTAACCGACGCCCACGTGGAGGTGTAATACCCCCAACGTCACGCCAATCCATGCGATCAGGCAGACGAGTCCGCACGGGGTACAAATCCCGCATGTCCAGATATCCGGCGTGCACAGCAGGTGCAAGCCGTGTCAAAGTAGTCCAGTGGGCGGCTCGAGTGTTATACAGCTCCATTCAGAGGGCACGGACCTCGCGGTCCCTATCCTCCAACATCTGAACAGTGGTCTGAAGCAGTGGCTCTTCATGAGCAGCATCAGTATACAGACCAGTGTAGTAGCCTTCCTCTCCGGGAAGTGAGGCTGGCATGTAACAGAACTCAGTGTTCAGCAACAGGGCATGCCTAGCACGGAGAATGGTCATCATCGAATAAGCGGCATCCTGCACTGCCATCTCGATGGTAATCCCGAGTCCATAAGACCAATGGATGGGATCATTAGCTCCGGGATATGAGGGGTATATCCGGACTGTGCAGAAATACTGACTCTGATTGAAATCCCGGTACTGTTCCTCCACGGTGTATTCAGGATACCAGCGATAACCGGTCTCAGTAAGCACACGGACTAGCATGGCCGTGTGACCGGGCACATTAATGCACCGAGTCAAACGAACCACTTGGTGAGGGATGCGGCCAGACATCTGAAACACGGAATAATGCAAAGGCATTAGTGTTTCTGGAAGAAATCGGGCAGCATGACAACTGTAAATGCTCAAACAAAGATTTGAGACATCATACAAATGATAGCATAGCCACTCAACAATCCATATCAAGGTTCCGGTCCAACAATCATTATACTAAAAAGGATAGAAACTGAACTGAGGCTTGAAACCAACAATCCTAAGAGTCTACGGATTAGTAACACGTGAACCTAGTAAGGATAAGAAGCCTAGTCCTAAATCCCCATAGAAAGAATAGACTGACTCAGATCAGAAGGGCATAAGGTACAGGAGTAAAAAGAGCCTTACGTTCCCTTCCACAATCAATTCCCCTACATATAACTAAGAATTTTTCTAGACTCAACATCGACCAGTTTGGCTTGAGAAACCTACAGGCAGTCCAGCTCTGATGCCAACGCTGTCAGGACCCCGATCCTAAGTCACACTGATCTAGCTGTAACACGTCATATCACTTTGCGGCCTCACGCACGGTAACCCACGGGTGCCACCTTACCTGGCCCGGGACCATTTGCGCATTTTGGCACACGTATATGACAGTGTCGCTAGCATCCATATGACAGAGAACCCGGGCCGACATGGCTAGTTATAAACCAAAAGTGGCACTAAATTACAGAGACAGGCATCCATGACCCAGCAACGAACGTGTCGGTCATCAACGTATGAACCCAAGTCGTAGCAAGCTACATGGACTTAAAGGAACAACGCGTGACATTTCCCCTAAGGGACAGACACCGGAACGAATAAGGACACATGCCGGCCAGCCTACGTGTTCCGAGCAGTAGCAAGCTACCAAGGCTCAATGGAGACACTAGGAGGCATTTCCCTGTAAGATAGGCTACCAAAGGAAAACAACTAGGTGTCGGATCCCACACATACCAAGCATTTCAATCATACACGCAATATGCTCAATATGTGCAAATACAACATTGCATCACAACAGAACTCTATGACTCAAAGTACTTTATTTAAAAGGCTCCAAGAGCCATACATAACATATCCATACAGATAGGGGTCACATGACCCAACACTCAAGTCATACAGTCATACAAGCACAAGCGGAAGCTACATGTCTGAGTACAGACATCTTAGAAAATAAAACAGGCTTGGTGTAGCCTGACTATCTACAAGGCCCTTCACAAGCTCCAGATCTCCGTCTGGGTGTCAAGCTACTCGTCGACGTCGTCTATGTAGAACCCATCAGCAGGGGCAGGGTTCTCCTCTGCAACAATTATTAAGCAAATATGAGTACAAAGGTACTCAGCAAGTCTTACCACAGAACCTATCATACATGCAACATTATCAAAGGGGGTAGTGGAGTTCATAGCAGAATGCCAGCTTTGACCTTGGCTAACCTATACTACAACTCTCAACAGATTACAAGATGTTATTACGAACACGAGTCCTCTACTCACCACATCAATACACTACCGAGGATCCTCTTCCGTTATCCTACGGAAGGGCCATCCGCGGCACTCACGCTTATCTTGAGGCTTTTAGTAGTATCCATCAACTAGTCTATGAACTGTAAGAGTAACCAAGTAGTCCGTACCACGAACAACGACTATTCGAATAGTTTGATAACCCTGCAGGGGTGTACCTCTTCACACACGCTTCCACCACTTATCGCCATTTACTCGGCGTGTACTCGACAACCTTCAAGCGGAAGCCCAGCGAGGGTGTCGGCCACGACCTGACTAACTACTCAAGTCTCTCGTCCAGGTTTATCGCCTATTTGGGTTCCATCCGTGGGGAGATCCGGCCGGGGTGTCGCTCACGGCCCCAAACGATGTATACAGGGTTCCCGAGTCACCAAACGGGCAACCAGTACACCGTGCCACGTACCTGTAGCATCACAACCCACCCCGAGGGTCAGCGCTGTGCACGACCTCCAGTAAGCTATAAACACCAGAAACTAGTTGCAACTCCTGGACAGAGTACAAGGATAGTCAATAAGTCGAGCGGGGTCATATTTCAGGGCCCAATGTGTGGTAGTAACTGTAACTTGAATCACACACACAGATCTCGGGTCCTATGGACGATTCCAATGAAACAACCCACCATGTACTCCTACATGGCCTTTCATCGATACCTTTACCAAGCGTGTTCCACACTTCCCTCTCTTTATCGGTATGATCATTTCACTCTGATCCATCACCCAGATGAACCAGACCAGACACAACTCTAAGCATAGCAGGCAACATAAACAAATAGCATGGTGGATCACACATCACATGGCTCAATCAACTCCTACACATGCTAGTGGGTTTCAACTATTTACTGTGGCAATGACAGGTCATGCAAGGGATAGGGTTCAACTACCGCAGCAAGTAGCAGTTCACACACTGTTGCCTTAATGCAGTAAAAGAGAGCAGGAGCGAGAAGATTGGGTTTGTATCGGAATGATCAATGATTGCTTGCCTGACAAAGTGGTTGTCGGGTACTGCTCTTCAGCTGGATACGCAGCAGTATCCTCGGGAGCAGGACCTAACACAGAAAATACCGGCGATACAATCATTAACAAACAAATGCAACAATATGATGCATGCTCATGACATGGCAAGATGCATGTGTGTTGGCTAATGCAACTAAAACCAGAAGGGTTTGAACCTATTTGAATCAAGGATTCAAATTGGAGTTCAAACTATTATTTAAATAAGTGCATTATCATGTTTTTGATATAAACATCAAGTTAACTTGTTCAAACATGCATGAAACCAGTGCCATTGGAAAGATTGGATTTTTCTGATCATTTTTCATATATAAATCTTTTCCATCTGAGCTATGGTTGATTTTATATGATTTTTTTGAAGTTTTGGGCATTTTCTGGAATTTCCTGAATTATTTTTAAATCTAAAATCCCAGAAAATCCTTTACTGCGTCAGCATGACATCATGCTGAGGTCAGGCAGTCAACAGGGCCAGTCCAAGTCAAACCTGACCAGTTGGACCCACTGGTCAGTGTCACAGTTAACTAATTAACTAATTAGAATTAAATTAACACCTAAACTAGGTTTGACTTGCGGGCAGGGCCCACATGTCAGTGACCCAGGGGGTCAAACCCGTGGTCAAAACAGGTCCAACTCGCCGGCGTTTAGCCGCCGGCGAGGCCAAACACGGCGGCGTGCTTCGGAATTCGTCTACGGGGCACGGCTCGAGCTGCGGCTAGGCGCGTTGGAAAGCTCTTGCCCTTGCGCGTCGGATGGTGGTGGTCGCCGGACCTGGGGTGGCCGGAGACGACGGCAACAAGCTCGACGGCGGCGACCGGCGTCGGGCGTGTGTGGAGATGCGGCTGCAGGGGCCTAGGCGATGCGTGCGTAGCACCTATCGCATCTACGTGCTGCGGTGAGTGTGATGGACGGGTGCCAGTGACCAAATGGTCACCGGAGCATCACCGGCGGCGAGCACGGCGGCGGTGCATGCACGTGAGCTTCGTGCGGTGCGTTCCAAGGCATAAGAGAGCCAACGGAGAGGGGGAGGGCGAAGCTGGGCTCACAGGGGTTGCAGCAGGCGCCGGAGCGAGCTCGGGGGTGGTCGGAGCTGAGCGGGACGACGAGGGGGATCTCCGCGGCCGGAGTTGGGGAAGAAGAGGTCGGGGGCGTCTCCAGGGCGGGCGAGCGCTCGGGGCTCGGCCTGTTCGAAGCAGTCGAGGACGGCGGAGACGACGGACACCAAGGCGGGGCTCAGGGACGACGGTGGGCGCGGCTTCTACGACGGTGCGAGCACGACGGCGTCGGCCATGGCGCGGGGAGAGCGAAGGAGAGGAGCCGGGGAGAGGGGGAGGTGTCTGCGAGGTCGGGGGCGACGTGTATGACCGCTCCAGCTCTCCAGGACGGCGAGGGGAGGAAGCAGGGCGGCGGGCAGCTGCGTGGCGCGCCGTGCGGTCGCCGTCGAGCACCTGCCTGCCTGCCTGGCCGAGCCAAGCAGCTCGCTGGAGCGGCAGCTGGGCTGGGCCGGCAGGTGGGCCGGGTGGGGCACCAGGTAAGCTTCTGCTCTCTCTCTTTTTTCTATTTTTTTTTTATGTTTCATTTCTTTTGCAGCTTTGTTTAATTAAATAAAATGCCAAAGCATTTTTATAACTCATAACACTTGTCATACCTACTGTATATAATATGAACAGTAGGAAACATTATAGTTTATGATTATTTGAGCATTTAAAATATTTTATAGCATTTAAATGCTCAAATTCAAATACCATATGATTTAATCCAAAACCCTTGAGTGTCCTAGAAAAATTGTGCACCATTTTTAGCAAAGGTTTGAGACCAAGGCAGAAATGATGAACATTTTTGAAGGGGATTTTGGGTACATTGGAAAATATTTTATCAAACACTAGTTGTTAGAAGAGGGGTGCTGGGGTTTCTGTCATTCCCATTTCAAATTTCTTTGAAAAGTAAACATGATGCACACACCAACTAACCCTAATGCAAGTGCTAACTAGGGATGTGACAATCTTGCCCATGAGGCATGGTTCGCAATCATCAAATGATTCACAATCAAGTGATTCCAAAAGTCCATCAACATGGAGTTTCTTCATGCGTTTTACACCAATATGACCTAAACGGTAGCGCCACAAGTATGTTGCGCTATTGATACGTCCAAAACGTATCTATAATTTATGCTTGCTCCATGCCTCCTTTGGGTGATATTGCTATGATATTTATACACTTCCATACACTTTTGATCATATTTGGACTAACCTATTAACTCAGTGCACCCCAGTGCCAGTTTCTGTTTTCGGCTGTTTTTGTATTTCAGGTTTTCACATTACGAGAACTGCCAGAAAAAATCTAGAAAAATTATATAAAAAAATCAGCGTTCCGGAAGCTTCCATGCGGCCAAAGTAGGGCCGGAGGGGACCCACAGGGGCTCCAGGAGGCCTGCCCATGTGGCCCCCCTGGCCGTGCCGGGGGCGCCTGGGCACCCCTGACCCCCTCTGGTGCCCCCCTTTGGCATATATTTACACCGTGTCGTGGAAACCCTGATTCCAGACCCCTTTTCTCCAGACGCGATTCCGATCTCCGCCGCCATCGCCATCAAGCTTCGGGGGACCAGAATTCCTGCGCCGGCACCCTGCCGGCACGGGGAAGTGCCCCCGGATTCATCTCCATCGACGTTGCTTCCTCCCTCCATGATGCGGGAGTAGTTCCTCCTCGGGGCTGAGGTTCTTACCAGTAGCTATGTGGTCAATTCTCTCTCCCATGATGTGATCTTCGTTGTGATCATAGGCTGTGTTAATCTAGGGTGATCCCATGATATTTCCCCTTCCTCTATGTATTGGATTGATGTACTCACTTGTCTTTATCTAGTATAATCCCCGAGACCAAGGTGACAGCGGTCTATTGGACATGGATTAGAAAAGTATTTTCATGAGTGATTTCCTCTCTTGTGTGTTGATTGAAGATTGAGAGTCTCTTGGTGCTTGTCTTTGACTATCCTTTAGATATGTTGTGGTGATTGTGGGACTCTCTTTGGATGGCTGCGGTGACATTGGGAAATCCTTAGATTGAGAACTACGAATTTGAGGTGTGCTTTTGTAGCCCTACATAATTCTCGTCCTCTCTTGACCACGAAGGAATGACCTCCGAGTGTGTCCCCTTTGCATGTTTTATGGGAAATATCATGTGATTCGATTATGTTAATGTTGTTGGGAGTTGCCACTAGTGAAAGTATGAACCCTAGGCCTTGTTTCCACCATTGCAATACCATTTGTGCTCACGTTTACCACTTGTTTGCTTGCTGCACTTTTTATTACAGATTTATATTACTTTGCTTTGCCACTCCTATCATCCATATTTTACCATCTCTTCGCCGAACTAGTGCACCTATACAACTCTTAGTTGTATTAGGTGTGTTGGGGACACAAGAGACTTCTTGTATCTTAGTTGCAGGGTTGCTTGAGAGAGACCATCTTCAACCTCTACTTCCCTGAGTTCGATAAACCTTGGGTTACTCACTTAAGGGAAATTTGCTGCTGTCCTACAAACCTCTGCGCTTGGAGGCCCAACATAGTCTACAAGAGTAGAAGCGTGTGTAGACATCAAGCTATTTCTGGCGCCGTTGTTGGGGAGGTGAGCGCTTGAAGGTATATCTTTAGATCTTGCAATTAAATCTTTTTGTTTCTTGTTTTTATTTCACTAGTTATGTTTATGGAAAACCGTGCTATTGGATCGTTGCTTGCGGGAAGACGCCCCACACCTGTGGTGGTTGCTCCTCCCCCTACTGAAATTGTGCCCTATAAAATACCAGCTGGTATTATCGATTATGTTTTGGCTAATCGTTATGCAGGAGACAAACATCCTGGTGAACACTTGCTATATTTGTCACAACTATGTTCATTATTTAAGCTTGCAGGTGTATCAAGGGAGTTTGTCATGAGGAAATTATTTGCCTTGTCACTGAAAGGAAAAGCATTGGAATGGTATAGGCTACTAGATGACTCTCACCTGCTGGATTGGGAAGAGATCCAGTCTCTCTTTTACTCCAAGTTTTATCCTCTTCATGAAGTCCATGAGAATAGGAATTATATTTATAATTTCTATCCTCATGATGGAGAGAGCATAGCTCAAGCTTGGGGGAGACTGAAAACGTTAATGCTAAAATGTCCTAACCATGGGCTCCCCAAAGATATGATTATTACTAATTTCTATGCGAGGCTTTCTCGACAGGATAAAGATTTGCTCGACGCTTCCTCTATGGGTTCTTTCACAAACAAAAAGATTGATGCTAAATGGGAACTCCTTGAAAGAATTCAACGCAGCACTGAAGATTGGGAGATCGACAAAGGTAAAGAGTCAGGTATAATTTATGAGTATGATTGCATTAAGTCCTTTGTTAAAACTACAAGTTTTAATAAGTTTAGTGCTAAGTTTGGGCTAGATTCTCAACTCCTTGTTGATTTCCTCAAATCTTTTGCTTCACATCTTAATATGCCTAAGGAGGATTGGATCAAGTATCATAAACCTTTTTAAGAGACTTGCAAAGAAAATGAAATTGTTCATGATGATTGCAACATGCATGATCCAATTCCTAAAAATGAAGTTTTATATAAGCATGTTAATTTTTGTGGAGTGGATAGACTTTGTGAAAGGCCTATGATTGAAGAAGAGAAGTATTGTAAGCAACATAAGCATGAAAGAACAATCACTTGGGTCAGAGATTTAAATGAAATTGCTAGAGAATTGTGTGACCTTTATCCTTTTACTTGTGAACTTTGCCGTATAGAGGGTCACTTTAATTTTCAATGCATGAACTTTCAAAACATAACTGTTAACCGGTTGTGTGATAACGTGATCACCTCTGATCTTTATGATGAGCTTATGTTATTTTTGATGTGTGAAGAGTTATCAAAAAAGACTTCTTGGCTGGATGATAATGCCATAGGAATAAAAACACTTTGCAAAATTGCCATCTCTATTGTGTTGTTAATTGCCATGAAAATGATTACATAAGTAAGATTAGAAAGGAGGGAACTTTACCAAAGTATAAAAATGTCTCTTATATTTCTGCTAATAAAAAGGAGAGTTTCTCCCAAGTTTCCCCTATTGTTTCTAATGATAAACCAGGATATGTGGAGAAGCTTCATCTCCAACCACTCCCTCCTAAGGAGAAGAAGAAGAAAAAGAAGAGGAGGAGGAAGAGGAGCAAGAAGGAAGAAGAATGGGTATCAACCTGGCCTGAGCATATTCCTCCCATCAACTTTTAGCCTAACGGTTGTAAGTTTAAAGAAGAAGGTGAAGTTTATTGCCTTAATTGTCATCTTGATGATACGTCCGTAGGTACTATTGAAGATGATTTTGATTATGATATGCATGTTACTTATTGTGATTGGGAAAATGATGATAATGCTACTTATGATCTTGAAAATCTTTTTGGTACCAACTCTGAAAGTGATGATATGGGAAGCTCTAAGCTTGGGGATGATAGGATTGCAAATCCTTTACCCACTAGTGATGTCATAATTGATAATTCTTTTGCTAGTAAGAATAAAGACAACATGATTACAAATATAGTTGCTAACAATGATAATGCTCTTCTCTACTATGATGATGTTATAACTCCAATCTATAGTGATTATAAAGGTACCTATGACATAAGGAGAAATTATCCTTATGAAACTTGTCATAATCATGGAGGGAATTACTCCCTTGTTGAACACCACCCTCCTAATACACAATTAATCTACAGTGTTCAAGTTGTTTATGATAGTCCTACTCCCACTATTACCAATGAAAAAGATTATGCTTATGTGGAGAGTAAGAGTACCTTTTTGCATGTGGATCATGGTAACAATGCTTTATGTGATGCTTATATTGTTGAGTTCATCCATGATGCCACTGAAATTTATAATGAGAGAGGGAGACTTGGTTCTAAATATCTTAATAATAAGAAGTTTCCTCTCTTTATGGTGAATATTTTGAAGTTATGCTTGTTTTGCCTTCCTATGCTAGTTGCTTTGTGCTTCAATGAATTATTCTATTGCAATATTCCTATGCATAGGAAGCATGTTAGGCTTAAATGTGTTTGGTATTTGCTTCTTGATGCTCTCTTTTGTTCTTCAACTCTTATTCCTACGAGAGCATCATTAAAGTCTTATGCCTAGCTTAAAGGCATAAAAGAAAGCGCTTTTGGGAGGCAGCCCACAATGAATAAAATTTTATTTTGCTTTTGTTGTGTCTTGATGTTGTTACTACAGTAGCATCATCATTGTATCTTTGATTTTCAATTTTGTGCCAAGTATAGCCTCTGATTGCTAGAAAGTTCAAAAGTTGTGAGGTGCTGTCCAGGAAACAGATTCTGTCCTTGGATAGAAAAATTCGTATAAAATCACCAGATCATCTTTTTGGTCTGAATTTTTTCGACAGCGTGCTCTATATAATTGTCTTTCGTGCATCTGTTCTGAGTTTTTTGATTAGAGTTGCACAAGTTCCCCGAACAAATCATTTACTACCTGCTATTCTGTTTTTCACAGATTCTGTCCTGTTTTGCCTTTCCTTCATTTTGCAAACCTAGAGCTTGCTTTTTCTTTGCAAAAACCTTTTGGCAATCTTGAGAAACAGTAGACCTTCAAGAATATCTTTATTTCCAGCAAGTAAAAATTATTTTATTATGGGTACTAACCTCGCTAATCAGATTATGATGAGTTATGTATGAAGGGAGTTTTCAAGTGTGCGAGGGAAGATGATAAAAAGATTCAGGAGTGTCAAACGCTCAAGCTTGGGGATGCCCCCGTGCACCCCCAAGAAATATTCAAGGATACTCAAGCGTCTAAGCTTGGGGATGCCCCCGTGCATCCCCTTCTCCATCAACATTATCAGTTCGTCTTTCGTTCCACTATATTTTAATCACTTCATGTGTTATGTGCTATGCTTGGAGCGTCTTGCTTTTTAGTTTTCTTTTTCATAACGAGTCGGAACTCAGATTTCTTTATGTGGGAGATAAACACGCTCCACTTCTACCTAGAACATAACATAGAATTTTCATGCCTATCTATGTTGTGTGTGTTCTTTGTCTTTTAATAGCTACTATCATGCTTAGCTCTTAACTTTCATGCTTATCTTTTCAAGGAGCTTTCGTTTAGTTGGTTGCTTGAACTCTCTTTAGTTATCATGCTTATCTTATTAAGAGAGTTTGCTTCCGTTGCATTGGTTGATATGTCTATGATAAAGATGCTACGTGCATAATGGCGCTTTGTAGTTCATGTTTTCTTATGGTTAGTCTCAAATAGCTGGGGGGTTCCCAATGTGTTATTGGAGTACCAACATGATTTGTTTGCGTATGATGTGGTATGGTTTAGTAATATCTTCCTTCAAAGAATTTATTTTGATTGACTTGGCGTATGCTCACGCATATTTAAGACTGTAAAGAAAGTCTGTCAAGCCTTGATGATCTTTTGTTTCTGAGTAGCGATATAACTTCCATGCCTGATTCAATGTTGCTTTGTCGCTCTGCATGATTATGACCGTCATTGCTCTCTTAGTTGGTCGCTCCTAGTCTTTTGCTAACCTTCGCCTGTACTAAGCGGACTGACTGCTTGTGCATCCACATTCTTTTAAACCAGTTATGCCATATGAGTCCACCATACCTACCTATACATGATATTTACCTGCCATTCCTAACGAAGACTTTCATGTACCATCTCGAAATTATTCAAAAAAGCATTTCTCTTTTGTGCCTCTGTTTTAGCTCATGAGGAAGTAGTAGTTAATTCATGATCTTTTTAAGTTGGACAAGCTTCACCCCGGGATTGCATGTCTAATGTGCAAACCCATAATACGAGAAGGAACTGGCATAGAGTGCGCCCGGCTCATTAAAAAATTATACAACAAACAAACCCTCCTTCACGCTTTGTTCATGAGAAATCAGAAAACTTTGGCAGTGATAAACAAAGGAGATTAAGAGGATGTGATCCTCCTCATTCGGGAGCTGTTCCTCGAAACTTGTCCAGCTCGAGAAGTAATTGAGTTATCTGCTAGCATTCGTTGACGAAATATGCATAATCTAAAAAAATAATTATTACCTCTGTTTTTAAAACCAAGAGCTCTGGTACATGTTTTGTCTTTGTTTCCGACCACGGATTTTCAACCTTGCCAACAAAAGCCACAGTTCAAGAGTCTCCACCTTCTTTTAAAGCACCAACTAGTGAGAGCATGATTGTCATTCTGAGTGTAATGTGCATTGTCCCAAAGTAGCATTGTCTTTTGCATGATTATGATATCGTTTATTCTGAAATCATTGTATCTAGTCATCACTTAAACCTTGGAGGTGCCCCTGCATTTATGTTTTGCTTCACTAAAGGGGGCAAGCGAGATATCACTTTATCATATTTGCACACCATGCTCATTACAAATCTATTTGATGTTTCAGTATCATATTGTAAAACTTTCAGTTCTTTGTGATTTTCTCATAAGGCATCTTAATTACTACAGATTCATTGTCTCAGTAAGCTTTTGTCGTATGACTATGAAAAAGTCCTATATGGTTAATAGCATGTCACCACAGAAATTATTCTTGTTATCATTTACCTACTCGAGGACGAGCAGGAATTAAGCTTGGGGATGTTGATACGTCCAAAACGTATCTATAATTTCTGCTTGCTCCATGCCTCTTTTGGGTGATATTGCTATGATATTTATACACTTCCATACACTTTTGATCATCTTTGGACCAACCTATTAACTCAGTGCACCCCAGTGCCAGTTTCTGTTTTCGGCTGTTTTTGTATTTCAGGTTTTCACATTACGAGAACTGCCAGAAAAAATCCAGAAAAATTATATAAAAAATCAGCGTTCCGGAAGCTTCCATGCGGGCAAAGTAGGGCCGGAGGGGACCCACAGGGGCTCCAGGCGGCCTGCCCACGCGGCCCCCCTGGCCACGCCGGGGGGGCGCCTGGGCACCCCTGACCCCCTCTGGTGCCCCCCCTTTGGCATATATTTACACCGTGTCGCGGAAACCCTGATTCCAGACCCCTTTTCTCCAGACGCGATTCCGATCTCCGCCGCCATCGCCATCAAGCTTCGGGGGACCAGAATTCCTGCGCCGGCACCCTGCCGGCACGGGGAAGTGCCCCCGGATTCATCTCCATCGACGTTGCTTCCTCCCTCCATGATGCGGGAGTAGTTCCTCCTTGGGCTGAGGTTCTTACCAGTAGCTATGTGGTCAATTCTCTCTCCCATGATGTGATCTTCGTTGTGATCATAGGCTGTGTTAATCTAGGGTGATCCCATGATATTTCCCCTTCCTCTATGTATTGGATTGATGTACTCACTTGTCTTTATCTAGTATAATCCCCGAGACCAAGGTGACAGCGGTCTATTGGACATGGATTAGAAAAGTATTTTCATGAGTGATTTCCTCTCTTGTGTGTTGATTGAAGATTGAGAGTCTCTTGGTGCTTGTCTTTGACTATCCTTTAGATATGTTGTGGTGATTGTGGGACTCTCTTTGGATGGCCGCAGTGACATTGGGAAATCCTTAGATTGAGAACTACGAACTTTGAGGTGTGCTTTTGTAGCCCTACATAATTCTCGTCCTCTCTTGACCACGAAGGAATGACCTCTGAGTGTGTCCCCTTTGCATGTTTTATGGGAAATATCATGTGATTCGATTATGTTAATGTTGTTGGGAGTTGCCACTAGTGAAAGTATGAACCCTAGGCCTTGTTTCCACCATTGCAATACCATTTGTGCTCACGTTTACCACTTGTTTGATTGCTGCACTTTTTATTACAGATTTATATTACTTTGCTTTGCCACTCCTATCATCCATATTTTACCATCTCTTCGCCGAACTAGTGCACCTATACAACGCCTAGTTGTATTAGGTGTGTTGGGGACACAAGAGACTTCTTGTATCTTAGTTGCAGGGTTGCTTGAGAGAGACCATCTTCAACCTCTACTTCCCTGAGTTCGATAAACCTTGGGTTACTCACTTAAGGGAAATTTGCTGCTGTCCTACAAACCTCTACGCTTGGAGGCCCAACATAGTCTACAAGAGTAGAAGCGTGTGTAGACATCAGCTATCATTATCAACTCTGCATTTGTTGGCTTCAGTATTATGAATATGTGTGTTACTACGATCAGATTCAATAAACCATTCACCTTGGGTGTATGACCATAGAAGGTTTTATTCATGTAAGTAGAATAACAGTTATTCCCTGACTTCAATGAATATTCGTATTGCAATAAACACGATCCAATCTTGTTCATGCTCAACGCAAACACCAAATAACATTTATTTAGGTTTAACACTAATCCCGAAAGTACTGGGAGTGTGCGATGATGATCATATCAATATTGGAACTACTTCCAACACACATCGTCACCTCACTCTCAACTAGTCTCTATTTATTCTGCAACTCCTGTTTCGAGTTACTAATCTTAGCAACCGAACAGGTATCAAATACCCAGGGCTACTATTAACACTAGTGAGGTACACATCAATAACATGTATATCAAATATACCTTTGTTCACTTTGCCATCCTTCTTATCCGCCAAATATTTGGGGTGGTTCCGCTTTCAGTGACCATTTCCTTTGTAGTAGAAGCACTTAGTATCAGGCTTGGGTCTAGCTTTGGGCTTCTTCTTGGGAGTGAAAACTTGCTTGCCATTCCTTTTGAAGTTCGCTTTCTTTTACTTTGCCTTTTTCTTGAAACTAGTGGTCTTGTTAACCATCAACAATTGATGCTCTTTCTTGATTTCTACCTTCGTTGATTTCAGCATCACCAAGAGCTCGGGAATTGTTTACGTCATCCCTTGCATATTATAGTTCATCACGAAGTTCCAGTAACTTGGTGATACTGACTAGAGAACTCTGTCAATCACTATCTTATCTAGAAGATTAACTCCCACTTGATTCAAGTGTTTGTAGTACTCAGACATTCTAAATACATGCTCACTGGTTGAGCTATTCTCCTCCATCTTATAGGCAAAGTACTTGTCAGAGGTCTCATACCTCTCGACACGGGCATGCGTCTGAAATACTAATTTGAACTCTTGGAACATCTCATATGCTCCGTGGCGTTTAAAATGTTTTTGAAGTCCCGGTTCTAAGACGTAAAGCATGGCGCACTAAACTCTCAAGTAGTCATCATACCGAGCTTGTCAAACGTTCATAACGTTTGCATGTGCTCCTGAAATAGGTCTATCACCTAGTGGTGCAGCAATGAGGATAATCCTTAGATCACGGATCCAATCCGCATCATTGCTTATATCATCTTTCATTTTTTCTCTAGGAACATATCAAAAAAATATAGGAGCTATATCGTGAGCTATGGATCTACAACATATATATGCAAATACTATCAGGACCAAATTCATGATAAATTAAAGTTATATTAATCAAATTACTTAAGAACTACCACTTAGATAGACATCCCTCAAGTCATCTAAATGATCACGTGATCCAAATCTACTAAACCATGTCCGATCATCACGTGAGATGGAGTAGTCTTCAATAGTGAACATCTCTATGTTGATCATATCTACTATATGATTCATGTTCGACCTTTCGGTATCTAGTGTTCCGAGGCCATGTCTGTACATGCTAGGCTCGTCAAGTTTAACCCGGGTATTCCACACATGTAAAACTGTCTTACAACCGTTGTATGTGAACATAGAGCTTATCACACCCGATCATCACGTGGTGTCTCAACACAACGAACTGTCGCAATGGTGCATACTCAGGGAGAACACGTGTAACTTGAAATTTTTATTTACGGGTCATCTTATAATGCTACCGTCGTTCTAATAAAAATAAGATGCATAAAAGATAAACATCACATGCAATCAAAATATGTGACTTGATATGGCCATCATCATCTTGTGCCTTTGATCTCCATCTCCAAAGCACCGTCATGATCTCCATCGTCACCGTCTTGACACCTTGATCTCCATCGTAGCGTCGTGGTCATCTTGGCAACTATTGCTTCTACGACTATCGCTAACTGATAGTGATAAAGTAAAGCAATTACATGGAGATCGTATTTCATACAATAAAGAGACAACCATAAGGCTCCTACCGGTTGCCGATAATTTACAAAACATGATCATCTCATAGAATAACGTATAACTCATCACGTCTTGACCATATCACATCACAACATGCCCTGCAAAAACAAGTTAGACATCCTCTACTTTGTTGTTGCAAGTTTTACGTGGCTGCTACGGGCTTCTAGCAAGAACCGTTCTTACCTATGCATCAAAACCACAACGGTGTTTCGTCAAGTTTGTTGTTTTAACCTTCAACAAGGACCGACCGTAGTCAAGTTCGATTCAACTAAAGTTGGAGAAACAGACACCCGCCAGCCACCTTTATGCAAAGCTAGTTGCATGTCTGTCGGTTGAGCCGGTCTCATGAACGTGGTCATGTAAGGTTGGTCCAGGCTGCTTCATCCAACAATACCGCCGAATCAAAAAAAGATGTTGGTGGTAAGCAGTATGACTATCACCGCCCACAACTCTTTGTGTTCTACTCGTCCATATCATCTACGCATAGACCTGGATCTGATACCACTATTGGGAAACATAGCATCCAATTTCAAAACTTTCCAACGCTCACGCAAGATCTATCTAGGAGATGCATAGAAACGAGAGGGGAAGAGTGTGTCCACGTACCCTCGTAGACCGAAAGCGGAAGCATTAGTTTAACGCGGTTGATGTTGTCGAACGTCTTCACGATTCAACCGATCAAGTACCGAACATACGGCACCTCCGAGTTCAGCACACGTTCAGCTCGATGACGTCCCTCGAGCTCTTGACCCAGCAAAGTGTCGAGGGAAAGTTTCGTCAGCATGACGGCGTGGTGATGGTGATGGTGAAGGGATCCACGCAGGGCTTCGCCTAAGCACTATGACAATATGACCCGAGGAGCAAACTATGGAGGGGGCCACCACACATGGCTAGGAACAACTGATGTTGTCTTCTAGGGGTGCCCTCCCCATGTATATAAAGGAGGAAGAGGGAGGGAGGAAGCCAAGGGGGGGCGCCAAGGGGAGGGAGTCCTACTAGGACTCCTAGTCCCCCCCTTATTCCTTCTCATGGAGGGGGAAAGGAGGAAGGAGTGGGAGGAGGAGAAGGAAAGAGGGGCGCCACCCCCTCCCCTACTCCAATTCGGCCTCCTTCCATGTGGGGGACGCGCCACCCCTATGTAGGCTGGTGTGCCTCCTTCTTATGGCCCATAGGGCCCATAACTTTCCCTCGGGGGTTTCGGTAACCCCCCCCCCCGGAACTCCGATATGTACCCGGTACCTCTCGAAACCCTTTCGGTGTCCAAATACCATCATCCAATATATCAATATTTACCTCTCAACCATTTCAAGACTCCTCGTCATGTCCGTGATCTCATCCGGGACTCCGAACAATCTTCGGTCACCAAAAACACATAACTCATAATACAAATCATCATCGAACATTAAGCGTGCGGACCCTACGGGTTCGAGAACTATGTAGACACGACTAAGACACTTCTCTGATCAATAACCAATAGCGGAACCTGGATGCTCATATTGGCTCCCACATATTCTACGAAGTTCTTTATCGGTCAAACCGCAATGACAACATACGTTATTCCCTTTGTCATTGGTATGTTACTTGCCTGAGATTGGATCGTCGGTATCTTCATACCTAGTTCAATCTCGTTACTGGAAAGTGTCTTTACTCGTTCCGTAATGCATCATCCCTCAACTAACTCATTAGTCGCATTGCTTGCAAGGCTTCTTATGATGTGCATTACCGATAGGGCCCAGAGATACCTCTCCGATACTCGGAGTGACAAATCCTAATCTCGATCTATGCCAACCCAACAAACACCTTCGGAGATACTTGTAGAGCATATTTGTAATCACCAGTTACGTTTTAACGTTTGATAGCACAAAAGGCATTCCTCCGGTATCTGGGAGTTGCATAATCTCATAGTCGGAGGAATATGTATTTGACATGAAGAAAGCAATAGCAGAAAAACTGAACGATCATTATGCTAAGCTAACGGGTGTGTCTTGTCCATCACATCATTCTCCTAATGATGTGATCCCATTCTTCAAATTACAACACATGTCTATGGTTAGGAAACTTAACCATCTTTGATTAACGAGTTAGTCTAGTAGAGGCTTACTAGGGACACGGTGTTTTGTCTATGTATCCACACATGTATCAAGTTTCCGGTTAATACAATTCTAGCATGAATAATAAACATTTACCATGATATAAGGAAATATAAAATAACAACTTTATTATTGCCTCTAGGGCATATTTCCTTCATTTGGGTGGCATGATTTTCCCGACAAAAACAACTAAGGGTTCCCAATATCTTCCATGCTAAATAAATCATAGGTGGTTCCCAAACATAAAAATAAAGTTTATTTCCTTTCCACCATCCTTTTACAATCCATGGCTAGCTGCATCCACGGATGCCTTCCATACCAACACGTACCAAGGAATTTATTATAGTAATTTTGTATTTCGGGACTGGACATCCCTATTACCGCCACACTCTCGTGCAATGACAAGTTAATAAACACTCATCTTAAGAATAACTTACCTAGCATGGAAAATATCGGCCACCCCTCGCCGCTTCATGAGCGGCACAAGCACACAAAAGAGAAGTATATTTTGAAAATTAGAGTTGGCACATATAAATTTACTTAGGACGGCATGGAAATACCACATATAGGTAGGTATGGTGGACTCATTTGGCACAACTTGGGTTATAGGATTTGGATGCACAAGCAGCATTCCCGTTTAGTACAAGTGAAGGCTAGCAAATAGATTGAGAAGCAACCAACCAAGGAACGAAAACTGTCCGCGTTCTGGGAACGGGGGTACCCAGACTTGCCTGCCTGCGGCCCAGAGCGTGGCTCACAAGGCGACCTGGTACGGCCCAGCATCTTCAACAACCACTCAAGACCCTCGCGAGGCGGACGACACAAGGCATCTCCTGGGGCGGCCTCGCCAGGCCGGCTCATGAGGATCGGAGATATCAAGGCGAGGGGCACCTCGCGAGGTCCTCGTGACGTGAGCAGTGACGACCAATGACAGGCGAGCTTCAGCGGGCGCAGGGTGCCAGTTTCCTCTTTGGTGCTAAAGGAACAGGTGCAGGCAAGGAGTCCCGAGGCGTCAGGCAAAGGTTTCCATATCGGTGCAACGAGACCAAGACTAGCATGACGGCAGGACGGAGGTCATCGCTGAGCCCACGACGGCGTCACCACCAGAGCCTTTGGCAGGCGAAGACCGCCTTTTGTCAGGATAGCTTGTACTAGCTACCCCCCTTCAAATTTGGCCGTTGTGGGATTCCTTCCCGCTCAATATTTGGGAACAGGACCCCGACCACTATAAATAGGACTAGCCACCACCATTGGGATCATCCCATCAGATAGGGAGGTCATATCATCTCGAGTTGATCAGATAGAAGGCCACACACCACAAGCTCACCCGAGCGCAAGAACACCTCTCCTCAGGAGGCAGTTCATCCATGTACTAGTTCTTCCTCAGCCTACAAGGCAATCCACCACACCACACTGGATTAGGGTTTTAGACCACAACGGTGGCCTAAACCAGTATAAATCTCGTGTCTCTTGTTCATCGGATCTGATGATCTAGGCTTAGGGATGTTGAGTAGACGAGCTAGGGCGGAAGGAGAGATCTTCGTGCGCACCCTAGAGTTCGAACCTTAAGGGTTTTGCCGGAACCCCATATCCGACATTTGGTGCGCCAGGTAGGGGTGTGCCGAAGTTTTCTCCCCGTCCGTCCCACTCTCCGCTCACCAAGTTCTCATGGCGGGCGTCCCCCCTCCGACGGGCTTGGTGGCCACGCTCAACGTCGCTCCCGGCCACCGGGCCTTCACCCACACCTTACGGCGGGTACATTGGCCACCCAGGTTCAGGCCGAATCTGCCACGGCGCTACGACGGGGCGGGCGACCCATTTGTCTTCCTCTAGGCCTACGAAGAGGCCATCTCGGCGGCCAGCGGCAATGACAAGGTCATGGCCAGCTGGCTCTCCATGGCACTCAACCACGTGCCACGCCCCTGGTTTTTTGGCTTGCCAGAATTGTCTGTGGCATCCTGGGAAGAGCTACGCGGCCTCTTCCTCACGTGCTTCGAGGTGCCGGCGCCCCACGCTGTCGCGGCCCTCCTCGGCGGCTCCCAAGCACCACTCTTAGGACGACACATCAAGCAGATCTTTCGCCAGACGGGCGTCGCCTCCATACGCAAGGGGGCTCCTCCTGGATGGGTGACTCCCAAGGCCGACCTCGCCTTCGACTCAGGAGACCACCCCGCCTCCACCGCGGGCTCCGGCGCTCTCCCGATGCTCTGCACCCCCACCATCTGCAATGTGGCAGTCACCAAGACCCTCATCGATGGCGGGGGCTGGCCTCAACGTGCTCTCGGTGGAAGCTTTCAGCTTGCTCCAAGTGCCACTCAAGCAGCTACGCCCCACCAAGCCCTTCTCTAGGGTCAGCAGCGGTTCTACCAGCCCCCTAGGGCAGATCCGCCTCCCGGTCACCTTCGGCACCCGAGACAACTACCGCACCAAGCTGATCGGCTTTGACATCACCCGAATCAGTCTCCCGTACAACGCCATTCTCGGGTACCCAGCACTAGCTTAGTTCATGGCCGCAACCCATCCAGCCTATAACCTCATGAAGATGTCGGGGAGCCGTGGAGTCCTTACCATGACGGGTGACACCAAAGAAGCCCTGGAGGCCCTCAAGCGCATCTTCCGGACCGCTGCGGCGGCGCACCCTGCCGAGGAAGCCGCCCCTGGGACCAAGGGGGCTGCCCCTGCCAAGAAGAAGCAACTTTTCTCCCAAGACCAAGCCGAGAGAAAGCAGGTGCCGGTGGATGAAGATGAGCCATCAGGTGTCGCCTTCACCATAGGAGCTGGCCTTCTCCCAGCTCAGGAGGAGGCGCTGGTTGGATTCCTGCGTGTGAACATGGCCGTGTTCGCGTGGGAACCCAAGGATCTGGCGGGAGTCCCGAGAGAGGTGACCGAGCATCATCTAAACGTATGCCCTAACATGCGCCTCGGGAAGCAAAAGGCCAGGCGCCAATCCACGGAGAAGCAGTCCTTCATCGTGCAGGAGACTCGTAAGCTAGAGGCGGTGGGTGTCATCCGCGAAGTCCGGTACCCGGAGTGGCTGGCGAATCCCGTCGTCGTACCCAAGAAGGGAGGAAAAGAGCGCATGTGCGTCGACTTCACCAACCTCAACAAAGCGTACCCGCAAGATCTGTTCCCTCTGCCACGCATCGATCAAATCGTCGACTCCACCGCCGAGTGCGACTTGTTGTGTTTCCTGGACGCCTTCTCAGGTTACCACCAGATCAAGATGGCGCTGCAAGACGTCGAGAAGACTGCCTTCCTCACCCCATGCGGGGTGTACTGCTACACCTGCATGCCATTTGGGTTAAGGAATGCAGGAGCAACCGTCCAACGGTTAATACATATCGCACTGGGAAAGCAGCTCGGGAGGAACGCTGAGGCGTATGTGGACGACATCGTGGTAAAATCTCAGGAGGCCTCAACCCTTATCACATATCTGGAAGAGACTTTCGCCAACCTACGCAAGGTAGACCTGCGGCTCAACCCGGAGAAGTGCGTGTTCGGAGTCCCTTCAGGCAAGCTCTTGGGCTTCCTCGTGTCGCACCGAGGAATCGAGGAAAACCCCGAGAAGGTCAAGGCGATAGAAAAGATGAGTCCGCCCAAGAACCTCAAGGAGATGCAGAAGCTGGCTGGCTGTGTAACGTCGTTGGGGCGTTTCATCTCCAAGCTAGGGGAGAGATCCCTCCCCTTCTTCAAGCTGATGAAAAGGAAGGGACCGTTTGAATGGACCCCTGAGGATGATGCAGTGTTCAAAGACCTCAAGAGATACCTAACCAGCTCACCAGTGATGGTGGCACCAAAGCCTCGAGAGCCATTGGTGCTTTACCTGGCCGTGATGCCGCATTCAGCTAGTGCGACGCTGGTGGCTATTCGAGAGGAGCGTTAAGACAAGATCTTGCAACCCAAGGGAGGCACTCCGGAGGTCCCGTCAGGGCCAGAAGATGGCCGTGACATATAAGCCGACCTCCCTGAGGCCGTGGCTGCCCCAACTCATGACCAAACCCCTCGGGCACCTTTCCAGATCACACAGCCGCATGAGAGCCCGGACTCCACCCTCGTCGAGCACCCGGTATACTTCGTCAGCACGATGCTCCGTGATGCCCGAGCACGCTACCCCATGCCGCAGAAGCTCTTGCTTGTGCTCCTCGTCACTTCATGTGAGCTGCACCACTACTTTGAAGGCCACCCCATCAAGGTCGTCTCAGCTTACCCCCTAGAAAGGGTACTCCGAAGCACAAACGCGGCAGGAAGGGTCGCGGAATGGAATATTGAGCTGCAGGCATTCCAGCTAGAGTTCTACACCACCAGAGTCATCAAGGGGGCCGCGCTTGCTGATTTCGTGGTGGAATGGACCGACGCCCCAGGACTCGAAGCGAGCCCGAACCAGTCCCTCTTACCAGGGAGCGAAGCACCTGATGGCTGGGTCATGTACTTTGACGGCACATTCGCTGGTCAGGGCGCTGGGGCAGGGGTTGTGCTCATCTCGCCCGCTCAAGACAAGCTCTACTACGCCATGCAACTCTGCTTTCAACCAGGTGATAAGGTCTCCAATAACATCATGGAATACGAGGGCCTCATCGCCGGCCTCAGGGCGGCAATAGCCCTGGGGGTGAAACGCCTCGTCATCAGGGGTGACTCTCAGATCCTCGTCAACTTCTCCAACAAGGTGTACGTGCCAAGGGACGAGCATATGGAGGCATACCTCACAGAGGTATGCAAGATGGAGAAGCAGTTCTTGGGCTTGGAGCTGGAGCGCGTGCCCCATGACACCAACAAGGAGGCCGACGACATCGCCAAGAAAGTGTCCAAGCGACTGCCCCAGGTACCCAGCGTCTTCGAGGAAAGGCTCCTCAGGCCCACGGCGTCACCCCCGCGGGAAGGGCCAGCAAAGCCTTAGGAAGAGCTCCCCCAGCAGCCGACCTCGGGAGCCCCAGCCTGCGGCCCGGCTTCAGGAGCTCGCTTGCTCCTGGAGCTCGAGGCTCAGGAGGGATGCTGGACCGAGGAACTCAAGTCATACCTGGTGCAGGGGGTGTTTCCAGAAAAGGAGGAAGATGCCGAGCGCGTAGCCCGATAGGCTACAGCATACTGCATCCAGGACGATGAGCTTTACAAGAGACGACCAAATGACGTTTCTTTGCGATGCATCTCCAGGAAGCAGGGAGGCGAGATGCTAGATGACATCCACGCTGGGGACCGCGGGCATCACTCATCATCGCACACCTTGGTCGGCAAGGCGTTCCGCAGTGGTTTTTACTGGCCCACGGCACTTAACGACGCTGCCGAGTTGGAAAAGTCTTGCGAGGCTTGCCAGTTCCATGCCAAGAAGGTCCACCAACCGGCCCAGGGCTTGCAGACCATCCCGCTCTCCTGGCCGTTCGCGTTTTGGGGGCTGGACATCCTGGGCCCTTTCCCTCGAGCGCTCGGGTGCTATCGATACCTTTACGTCGCCGTCAACAAGTTTATCAAGTGGGCTGAGGTGGAAGCAGTACGAACCATCCCAGCTGGCTCTGCAGTCAAGTTCATCAAGGGCCTCGTAAACCGGTTCGGGGTCCCTAACCGTATCATCACCGGCAATGGCTCATAGTTTACCAGTAACCTTTTCAAGACATACTGTGCTAACCTTGGAACACAGATTTGCTACGCCTCTGTAGCGCACCCCAGGAGCAATGGCCAGGCCGAGCATGCCAACGCGGAGGTCCTGAGGGGCCTCAAGACTAGGACCTTCAAGAAGAAGCTCGAAGCCTGCAGAAGAGGATGGCACGATGAGCTCTAGTTTGTGTTGTGGTCCATCCGCACCACTGCCACCAAGCCGACGGGCGAGACCCCATTCTTCCTCGTCTACGGAGCTGAGGCGGTCCTCCCTCACGAGGTCATGCACCGGTTGCCGCGGGTCTTAGAATTTGACGAGGCACAACAAGGCATCGTGTAGGGGACATACCATGTGCTGGGGGAGGAGCGTCGGCGCGACGCTTCACTCCGAGCAGCAAGATACCAGTAGGCGCTGCAGTGGTACCATTACCGCAACATTCGCCCTAGGACGCTTGAGGTAGGTGACCTCGTTTTAAGGAGAGTCCTCTCTAGAGAAGGACTGCACAGGCTCTCACCCATGTGGGAAGGGCCATTCAAGATCACCCACGTCTCTAGACCCAGCGCCATGCGCTTGGAAACAGGAGACGACAACCCCGTCCTGAACACATGGAATATCCGGCACCTCCGGAGGTTCTACCCATGAAACAAGGCCCTTGCGCCTGAGAAGACTAGGCTTCGTGCCTGCGAGGAACAAGGCCCTTGTGCCTGAGAAGACTTGGCTCCGTGCCTGCGAGGAACAAGGCCCTTGCGCCTCAGAAGACTAGGATCCGTGCCTGCAAGGAACAAGGCCCTTGCGCCTCAGAAGACTAGGCTCTATGCCTGCGAGGAACAAGGCCCTTGCGCCTGAGAAGATTAGGCTCCGTGCCTGGGACGAACAAGGCCCTTGCGCCTGAGAAGACTAGGCTCCGTGCCTGCGTGGAACAAGGCCCTTGCGCCTGAGAAGACTAGGCTCCGTGCCTGCGAGGAACAAGGCCCTCGCGCCTGAGAAGCCAAGGCTCGGTGCCTATGAATCAAGGCTCCAGCCTGTGAAGATCTCCGCTTGTGACACTCTCAGGTAATAATGAGTGGGGCTGTACACGCCCCAGAGTTTCTGGAGAGCCACCCTCGGGCCTCGGGGGCTCCCTCCCATGTTCTAATGGCATCACTTAGCTTCGCGCTGGTGAGAAGACTAGATTAGGTGCCGGACGCGGCCGTTCATTTGCTTTCTGGAGTTGGCTTGTTCCTATCTTCTCTTATTTAATGGATGCTGAAGGTTCTGGTGTTCCTCGATCGCTTGGTTTTGATTCACATCTGCGATTCTTCTCTCAGATTCTCTGTGGTTCTTCCCCCAGCTTTCGGGCTAGCCCAGGGAGAGCGGCAGTTGCACGGCACTATCCCCGGCGATCCCTCATCTTTAGCCTTCACGAGGCGCCCGAACAGGGGCTCGCAACTGACACGCCCCCATGCTTATGTCCGTGCCTCACGGGTACCGCGACAAGGGGCGGCCGATCACGCTCTACCCGCATCAAAGGCCTCGGGCAGTAAAAGATAATAACCTAACGAGTTTTTGCAGCCTCACGAAGGGTCGAACGTCACGAGATGAGAACAATCCCGAGTATATCAAGATAAGTCTCCTCACTCTAAGGACGTGTAAAACACAGATCGCACAGCAATAGACAGGAACACTATGCATGGTGCCAAATGTCATGAAACCACAGTTCGTTACATGCCCTCCTAGGGCTCCATGCTTGTTTGATCAAACGATGCAGGACAAGAAAGAAGAAAGACTAGAAACGGCTGACGGCGACCCTCGGGGCACGATTGCTCGCGAGGACCTACACCTCGGGCTAAGGGAAAGCCCTCTTGATGCTTCACCCGAGCGTGACGACGAGACGACCCAACGCCGCCTTCCAGGTGGGCGCGGAGGTTGGTCATAGCCACCGCTGAAGGAGGAGCCGCTGTAGCTGGACGAGCTGCGGCCACCGCCCAAATCACGCGCGCGGGCGAACGTCTGCCAGCCTCGGGCCAAATCCACAGCGCCCGAGGCGGAGACCTCCACCACGACCCACGATGCCCTGCTGCAACAACCATCCGCCTGCAGCCAAAAGCCGCCGGAGCTCGCATCAAGGAGTTCGCCGACCAAGGAGCGCGGGAGCTGGAGCCTGGTGTCGGCTGGGCTCTCCGACCACACGACGAACTCCAGCGCCGCCTCCGCCAGGTGGGAGTGCGGCTGGGGAGGTCTGACAACCCTAGAGCGCCTCCCTCCATTCACCGGACCGCCCACACCACGACGGCTCCCGCCACTCAAAGGACCGCCGCCGCGGATACCAAGGGCGGCTACGGGCACTGTGGGAGTCCGCCCACGCCCGCTCGCAGCCCCGACGGGGGTCGCGGAACACTTACGAGGACGGCCTCGTCCTCTCTTAGCTGGTGGTGATCCAAGCCCCTCCTGCTGTGCCTTCCCCTTCTCCATGGACGAGTACCTCCTGGGCGGCGCCATGGGTGGTTCGGTCGGCGAAGGAGGAAGGGGAACGAAGGAAGAAGATGGGCGGCAAGGACTCTGCCTGCCGCCCTATTTATAGCCAGAGGGAGGCCAACCGCCGGCCCCAAAAACGCAGGTAATGATGGTCCGCTATGCACGCAGAGACTTGTCAACTCGCGCAGTCGCCGAGGCTGCATGGGCAAGTGGGGACGCCCACGTCCCATCAAGAGCCACGCGTCAAGCAAGGCTGCATGCTTTGGGGGCCCGCGGCGCTCCGCGCTTAGCCCTTGGCTTCGCCGCGAAGCCAAGCCCGAGCGCACCTTGGGCCCGGGGGCTATTGTCGGCGTTCTGGGAACGGGGGTACCCAGACTTTCCTGCCTGCGGCCCATAGCGTGGCTCACAAGGCGGCCTGCTACGGCCCACCATCATCAACAACAACTCAAGACCCTCGTGAGGGGCCAGGCCTCGTGAGGCGGACGACGCAAGGCATCTGTTGGGGCGGCCTCACCAGGCCGGCTCATGAGGATCAGAGATATCAAGGCGAGGGGCACCTCGCGAGGTCCTCGTGACGTGAGCAGTGACGACCAATGCCAGGCGGGCGCAGAGTGCTAGTTTCCTCTTTGGTGCTAAAGGAACAGGTGCAGCAGAGGAGTCCCGAGGCGTCAGGCAAAGGTTTCCATATCGGTGCAATGAGACAAAGACCAACAGGACGACAGGACGGAGGTCATCGCGGAGCCCACGACGGCGTCACCACCAGAGCCTTTGGCAGGCGAAGACCTCCTTTTGTCAGGATAGCTTGTACTAGCTGCCTCCCTTTAAATTTAGCCGTTGTGGGATTCCTTCCCGCTCAATATTTGGGAAGAGGACCCCGACCACTATAAATAGGACTAGCCACCACCATTGGGATCATCCCATCAGATAGGGAGGTCATCTCATCTCGAGTTGATCATATAGAAGGCCACACACCACAAGCTCACCCGAGCACAAGAGCACCTCTCCTCAGGAGGCAGTTCATCCATGTACTAGTTCTTCCTCAGCCTACACGGCAATCTACCACACTACACTGGATTAAGGTGTTACACCACAACGGTGGCCCGAACCAGTATAAATCTCGTGTCTCTTATTCATCGGATCTGACGAGCTAGGCTTAGGGCTGTTGGGTAGACGAGCTAGGGTGGAAGGAGAGACCTTCGTGTGCACCCGAGAGTTTGAACCTTAAGGGTTTTGCTGGAACCCCAGATCTGACAAAAACCATCATAAAATAACACTAAACATAACTAACACCGAATAATGCAACACAAGTAGGATGTAATTTCATTGCATAACTATTGACTTAACGTGCTTGCATATGGAATCACAACCCTTAACACCAATATTCTTACTAAAGCATAATTACTCACCAACATAACTCACATATCACTATCATCATATTGCAAAACTATTCTGAGGAATCAAGTTTAATGTCCAATGATCTTCATGAAAGTTATTATATCTTCCCTGCATACCTATCACTTTGGGACCAAATTCATTTAAATCATATTGCCATTGCAAACAACAAGCTCTCGAACAAATTTAAGTGAAGAACGAGAGCACTAATTTCTTCAAAGTTTCATCTCTCAAAATAATATAAGTGAAGCATGAGAGGATTTCTTCAAAATTTCTACTAACTCTCAAATAATCTAAGTGAAGCATGAGAGCATATTTCTTCAAAATAACAGCACCATCGTGCTAAAAAATATATAGGTGAAGCACTAGAGAAATTCCATAGGTCTAAAAAAATTTAAGTCAAGCATAAAGAGCAATTCTAATAAATCATAGAATAATTTTGGCTTCCTCAAATAGGTGTGTCTAGCAAGGATGATTGTGACAAACTAAAAGGAAAAATAAGCAAAGAAGCATATAATACAAGATGCTCCAAGCAAAACTCATGATATTTGACGAATAAAAATATAGCTCCAAGTATAATTATCGATGGTCATTAGAAGAAAGACGGGATGCCTACCAAGGCATCCCCAAGGTTAGGTGCTTTCTACTTCTTCAATATTACCTTGGGGTGCCATGGGGCATCCCCAAGCTTAGGCTCTTTTCACTCCTTATTCCTTCATCCACCGTGATCTCACCCAAAACTTGAAAACTTCAATCATACAAAACTTAACAAAACTTCGTGAGATCCGTTTGTATAAAAAAATCATCTTTACTATAAGTAATGTAGAAAAAACCGGTTAAAAATTTCTTATTACACTATACCTACTGTATTCTAACATTACCATGGCTTACACCCCCTATATAAACCATAGATTCATCAAAATAAGCACATAATGCAACGAAAATAGAATCTGTCAAAAACAAAACCGTCTGTAAGATGTATATTTAGTCATAATTCTCTAACTCTAAAAATTCTGAAAAATTAGGACAACGTGGGAAATTTGTATATCAATTTTGTGTAGGAATTTCAACAATTGTTCACGCTCCAGCAATTGAAATGAATTCTGCTACTGGACGCGGAAATTTCTGTTGATTCACCGAATCAAATCAACTCTCACCCAAATCAATCCCAAAGGCCTTGCTTGGCACAGACACTAATTAAAACACTAAAAACACAATCAATACAGAAGTAATAATGTGTACTTTTATTTAAAATATAAAATAAAATTATTGGGTTGTCTCCCAACAAACGCTTTTCTTTAAAGCCTTTTAGCTAGGCATTGCTAATTTTAATGATGCTCACATGAAAGACAAGAATTGAAGCACAAAGAGAGCATCATAAAACAAGTGACAAAAACATCTATGTCTAACATACTTCCTATGCATACGCATTTTATAAGCAAGCAAATTATCAAGGCAATCAAAAACTAGCATATGCAAGGAAGAAGAATAAAACATTTACAATTTAAGCATCAAGGGAGGTAATTTAGTAACATGAAGATTTGTACAACCATATCTCTCATAATAATTGTATGTAGGATCATAATCAAATCCAACAATATAGCTATCATATAACATATTTTCTACATGATCCACATGCATGCAAAGTTGACACTCTTCCAAAGTAGTAGGACTATCATCGAATAAATTCATGACCTCTCCAAGCCCACTTTAATCGAAAATTTCATAAGATTAGTCATTCTCCAAAGAAGTGGGATCATTATTACCTGAAGTTGGAACTCTTCCAAACCCACTTTCAATATTATCGCAAACATATTTATCATGATGGTCAAATAAATTTTCAAGATCATAAGAAGAATCACCCCAATCATGATCATTGCAATAAGTAGAGGACATATCAAAATTAGCATCCCCAAGCTTGGGGTTTTGCATATTATTAGCATAATTGACATTAATAGAATTTATGATAACACCATTGCAATCATGCTTTTCATTCAAGGAGCTATCGTGAATCACTTTAGAAATTTCTTCTTTTAACACTTCATCACAATATTCAGATTCACGAATTTCAAGCAAAACTTCATAAAGATAATCTAGTGCACCCAACTCGATAGCAATTGGTTCATCATAATTCGATCTTTTAAAAGATTATTAAGAGGATGAGGATCCATAAACCCTTTTCTTCTGATTTCCAATAAACACACAATTATTCCAAACAAACAAACAAGCCAAGCAACCAAGTAAGACATAAGGGCAACCGAAAAAGGCAAATATTTTTGTGTTTTTGTAAAAATGTTTTAGAAGTGGGGGAGATGAAAATGAGAGGAAAATGGAAAATAATGTAAATTGCAAGGATATGAGAGTTTATGTGTGGGAACCTGATAGATCTTGACTTGATCCTCCCCGCCAAAGGCGCCATAAATTCTTCCTCCTACTTGTGAACCGCGTCAGCAAATTCCCCGAAGAGGAGGGGATGATGCAGCACAGCGGCGGTAAGTATTTCCCTCAGTTATGAAACCAAGGCTATCAATCCGTTAGGAGAACCAAGAAAGATATGTAAATATCACTTGCACATAAACAACAAATCCTCGCAACCCCACGCGTAGAGGGGTTGTCAATCCCTCTTTGGTAAGGTAGTATGATAAAAAGATAGATTGATAGATGCAAATAAAATAAAAGCAAATAAAACACAACAAGGTATTCTTGGGTTTTTGAAAATATTGATCTAAAATAAAAGAAGCAAATAAATGGGAAACACAAATAGCAATATAGATATGCAAGTATATTATGAGAAATAGACCCGGCGGGCATAGGTTTCACTAGTGGTTTCTCTTGAGAAAATAGCGTACGGTGCGTAAACAAATTACTGTTGGGCAATTGATAGAAGAGTGAATAGTTACAACGATATCCAAGACAGTGATCATGTATATAGGCATCACGTCCAAGATTAGTAGACTGACTCCTGCCTGCATCTACTACTATTACTCCACACATTGACCGCTATCCAGCATGCATCTAGTGTATTAAGTTCATGATAGAACGTAGTAATGCCTTAAGAACGATGACATGATGTAGACAAGATCTATTCATGTAGGAATAGACCCCATCATTTTATCCTTAATAGCAACGATTCATGTGTGTCATGTGTCTTTCTATCACTGAGATTGAGCACCGCAAGATCGAACCCATTACAAAGCACCTCTTCCCATTGCAAGATAAATCAATCAAGTTGGCGAAACAAAACCGAAATATTGAAGAAGAAATTCGAAGCTATAATTATCATGTATGGATAGAAATAGATTTGATTATAAACTCACAATTCATCGGATCCCAACAAACACAGTGCAAAAGAGTTACATCAAATAGATATTCGAAGAGAACATTGTATTGAAGATCAAAAGGAGAGAAGAAGCTATCTAGCTACTGCCTACACACCCGTAGGTCTGTGGTAAACTACTCACGCATCATCAGAGAGGCACCAATGAGGATGATGAACCCCTCTATGATCGTGCTCCCCTCTGGCGGAGTGCTAGAAATGGCTCTAGATTGGATCTCGTGGGTTTGGAACTTGCGGTGGTTGAAACAATTTTCTCCAACTCCCTAGGGTTTTTGGAATATTTGGGTATTTATAGAGCTGAGAGGTGGTGGAGGGGACTCCTTTGGGCCCCACTACCCACCAGGGCGCGCCAAGGGGCTGGGATGTGCCCTGATGTCTCGTGGGCCCCATGTGCCTTCCCCCGTGCACTTCTTTGGCCTACTGGATGTCTTATGGTCCAAAAAAATTCTCCAAAAAATTTCGTTGCATTTGGACTCCATTTGATATTGACATCCTGTAAAGTGAAAAACAAGCAGAAAACAAAAACTGGCATTGGGCACTATGCCAATAGGTAAGTTGCTAGAAAATGATTGTAAAACATCCAAGAATGATAATATAACAACATGGAACAATAAAAAAATAGTTACGTTAGAGACGTATCACTACGTGCGGTGAAGTTTGACATGGGCAGATGACCAAAGGGTCACCAGAGCGTTATCATGAGCTCGTGCTTGCTCGACAAAGGGGCTCATGGTTAATGGCACTAAGACATGAAAACTTTCACAAAGTGAGAGGGAAAATATATGGAGCTCATTATAAGGTTGTGCAACACATTGTCGAGCTCAGGGATGGGCAGTAGGTGACGAATCGACAACGGCGATGTCGGCTACAGATATCGAAGAAGGCCATGATGGCGATGATTCAGGGTGTACGGTCTTGCGATCTTTGTCGTATAGGTTCACGATGTCGATGTAAAGCTAAAGGAAATGGTGGTGCATCGAGGATAGCACTTAGGGTGTGTTGAAGTCGACGCGTCATTGGCGTTCTCGGTCATGGTTAGAGATCAAGCAAGAGGAGGGGAGTTTGATAGATTCGAACAAGTGGTATCGTGACTGTCTCTTGGTGTTGAGCTATGGATGAAGAAGCCCTCAAGGACGCATAGTAGGAGCAGTCGCTCTCGGACTCGTCCTCCTGTTCCACTAGGCGCGAGGTTGAAGACGGGGTTGTCCCTAGGTGGGTTGCGCGCATTACTGGCCCGCTATGTAAGTTTACTTGTTTCTGTTTGCACCTCGCCCGAGCGTACTCCCCGATTAAACTAAAGAAACCCAACATACAAAACGATTTAGTTTAGTCCCACATCATCGCGCGGGAGGCTCACGGACCATCTTAAATAGCATCGTTATTCAGATCCACTAAACAACTTCTATTATAATAAAATCACCAATGCTTGCTTTGTAAGGAGATGATTTAATTCATGATCATCTCGTTCACAAAGTAAGCATGAATGGTCTTATTATAATAGACGTATTTTTTGTTCAATTCGCAACATTTTTAACCATTAATTAACCAAAGTAGAGCACACAAATTTGTTTTCCAAGTGCTAGATTAAACCCATTTGTTAAATAAGATAAAACAAACTATGTTCATATTTGGCACAACCATTGATGTTGCTACTGTGAACAATGTTGCCACACAAAAAACTTTTTTATTCATAATTTTTTCATTTTCCAAGTGCCAGATATGATTTTTTGTGTGAAGGAAGTGTTTCAAATAAGTTGTAACATTGGGTCTTCTCATTTTTCCTCTAAAGTGGACCACATTGGAAGCCCACTGACCAAGTTTCATCAATTTTTCCTCTAAAATGTTTTTTTGCAGTTAATCGATTTACTGGATTTATAGTGAATTATGTCGAACAACTCAAATTTGAACTACAAGTGTGATGTAGTTTGGTCCTGAAAATTGGATAAAATCATTTTAAGATTTTGCATTGGCGGTGTATGCGGTGGGCACACTCAAAGTTCAAATTCCAAGCCATTTGTTATGAATGGTCAACATTGCAAGTTTGACCCAAGATTGAAAAAATTCAAAGAAAATGAAAAAACCTCAAAAATTAAAATCCTTGGGCATGGGGCCCTTTTGTGTCAACTAGTTTGTGGGAAAAATTATAAACTTGCAATACCACTAGTTTTGAAAAGTCAACATTGCAAGTTTGACCCCACTTTTAGTAAGTTTTGAATGATGTTGCTTTTGCTAAGTTCTGCATGTTGCTATTATTGGCAAGTTCTGCATGTGGCACTATGTTTGAACATGCAAAACCCACTCAGCGTAGGAAATGTAGAACATAGCATTGAACATCTGATTAAACACATCAGTATAACACTGTTTGTTGTTTAACACGCATCCACATGTCGGATCGTCAGAACTATCTAGGTGGGGTTTGGAGTTGCTTAAGATGGCGAGCCACGCGACCGTGAGAGCGTTCAGAAAAGGGTCTGATGCTGCTCAAAAAGCGTCGATAACTCATGCCGCTCCACTTCTATTGAGGCATTAAGGCAGCCAGCATGGGCGTCCACGATCACTAGCACCAGATCATTGCTCGCATCAGCCTCCAAGTGCTCATGACCAACCATCTGGTCATCCCCGTTGTCCAAATTAATCACTAGATTCATGTCTTCTTGAGCAGGATGAGTGATGATCTCTAAACCCTCCCGATAGCCCTCCTCTTGTGCATCCCGCTCTGCGATAATTTGCAACCCTCCCTGGTAGCTCTGCTCTTCTTCATCATCATGCTCCTCCATCACCTCGTCGATGACCTAGACAATACGCAAATTCACTAGCCCTCCTGCCTCTGGATTCGGCGAGGAGAGGCGGGAGCGGTACTCGTACCAGCGGGCTTGTTGTCAATGATATGGAGACTCCATCGTCTTCGCCATTGCCCACAGGAGAATTTCAATTGGGACTGCCCCTTGCCTTTAGTAAGTAATCTCTTTCGCTCGTCTGTCGCCACTACCAACGCAAGGCCCAACGAGCGCATGACGAGAGATTTCGCCCTCGGAAACCAGGAGCATATCTCCTTGCACTTGGCCAGCAAAAGCTCATCTCCGGCGCAAAACAAATCCATCGCCCTCTTCCAACTTCGACCTACTTGCCATCAACCAAACACCAATTGCAAATAAAAGAAATAAAATGAATTTGATTATTCAGATCAAATTCGCAATAAAACAATCTAAAATGGGCTACATTCAACAAAACCTAATTTCTAGGGGTTTCTATTTCGAAACTAGCTGCCACTAGTACCGCTAGCGGGAATCCAATCGTAAATAGACGTCCACACTGATTGCTAACTGGAGCAACTCAACGCATGTCAATTCAATCGCACAGTCGCCTATTTAATCAAATTATAACTAAATCCTAAATGCTAGGGTTTGGATTAGACACGTACCATTCGGCCAACGATCTCCAATGGTTCCGGGATAAGGGAGGAAGGTTGGCCATTAGAACCACGACGCTGTGCCATCAGAGCTCAGGTAGACGGCTGGCGGGGCTGCGAGAGGGCATGACGGTGGCGGTGTGGGGCTGGATGGGGGATGTGACGACTCACTCTAGGTCGGGCTGATTTAGGCAAAAGAAAGGGATAGATCAATGAGCCAGGTCCCACTAATCATAAGCTATCATGGCCACGGCCCACCTGGCATACGTGGCCCACCTGTCATACGCGACGCACCTGTCATACCACTAGTAGATAAAGGGCCATCTGCCCCGGTTGGTAAGGGCCTTTAGCCCCGGTTCTTGAACCGGGACTAAAGGGTCGGTACTAATGCCCTAGCCCTTTAGTCCCGGTTCAATCTTGAACCGGGGCAAATGGGTCTCCACGTGGCCTGTCCGCGGAGCCCAGGCAGGAGGGCCTTTGGTCCCGGTTGGTGGCACCAACCGGGACCAAAAGGCATCCATGCGTCAGCATTTCTGTGGCTGTGGTTTTTTTTTGAAAGGGGGAGGGTTGGAGGTTTTGGGGGGGTTAATTTAGGTGTTTCATATATTGTGTTAGCTAGCTAATTAATAGAGAGAAGTGTCCTCTCTTATGTCCGTGCTTGGTCGACGCTACGTACTACACATACGTATAGAGAGGACTAGACACGCTAGCTAGCTAGTAAGCAAATGAAGGAAACAGAAGATCGTAATCAACATATATATGCATACAGAGAGAAGTAATATCGACCACCTCTCCTTCTCCGAGAGATTGGTCGAAAAACAAGTTCTCGTATATCTATCCCACACTACCGGGTACATATATACAATAATTATCTCTTACAAATATAATCTCCTATCATATGGACGCATGGTCCACATAGTATTATCCGTCTGGCGCGATCACGTGGTCAAGGAAGAATGCCGCCAATTCCTCTTGAATTGCTCGCAGACGATCTGATGCTAGGAGTTCATTCCGCATCCGAAAGATCTAATTTGAAGAAGGGGGTCAATATATATATATATATATATATATATATAT
>LR738711.1:827083010-827101800 GCA_902687465.1 Secale cereale | reverse complement strand
ATATATGAATAAATGAAACTCAACACAAATGATGGTAATGAAATAAAATTGTGAATATTAATAATTCCTTACGCACTTCAAATTGTGCGTCAGAGTAGCCCCGCTCACAGGTCGTGTGGTGGATGGACTCGCAAATGTAGTATCCACACAAATCATTCCCTTGTTCCTGCCACAACCACTTTACAAGAAATAGAGGTCAATCAAACTGATAAGCAAGAATGCCAAATGGTATTGATGAAACTGGCGCTTGAATCAATAGGAGATGCGCGGAACATGCTACTATATAGTACTTACTTTCGGGTGTCTAAATTCCAGCTTCTTCGGCAGTCCTGGAGCTTTTTTGGTGAATTTTCTCCAAACCGCCCCCCCCAGACAATGAAAACAATTACTTGATACCAGAAATGAACAAAATTGCTGATATGCATGGTGGATAATGATCGATTTAACTTACTTATCGAGCATTTGAGTCATGTCCGCATACTCCTTGGGATCTTTTCGTTTAGAGTCCAAGACAGTTACTACTCCCTGCTCAAGCTTAATCTCTAGGAGAATATAGTGGAAGTTGCGCACGCATGCATGAACTCATCAATTATATTACTATAACATTGACTGATATATAAGGGAAACTGAATATGCACAAGACAGTAACACTCACTTGAAGTTGTAAGGAAAGAGTATTATATCTTTGTTTTCATTTACCACCAACGATCGTAGCAAGTTGGCCTCGGTATCTGAGGCACGCAATGTAACCTCGGTTGCATCTATGAGGTATGTGTTAATGAACCCAATATCACCGACTTGTCTTTTCTTCAATTCGACGATCTTCAATCTGCATAATATAGTGAGGATAATTATAAATACATGCAATGAAAGAGCTGAGCTATATAGAGAGACTTAATGATAGAAGTAGTACTACTTACAGACAGTAGCAGGTGACCGTTGCTTTAACGAGGGCTAATTGATTAAAAAACTGATAGAGCTCCACAAATGGAATAGGCAACAGTTCAATTCCAACGAGGTCATGCTCCGGTTTAACTCTCACATACAAACTATCCCTCCCCCCAGACTCTCTGCTGATTTTCAAGTACCAATCATGCAATCTTCGCATCATTGTTGATAGAGATCTTTCATGTTTGACGAGAGGCTTCCCGTACTCGTATCTTTGTATCTGCACCTCCATGAAATAATAATGTACATCGTCGGGCAAGTAATCTCGAAGATTGCTATAACCGGGCACCATCCTCGGATCATTAGTGATGATGTCGCTAGACACCTTGAGCGGGGGGCACGATTGGTCCGCTTGTTCGCCGAGCTCGGCAATTTGTTTCCCAGCTCGTCCTTCTGCTAACCTTTGATCACTTTTAGTACTTCCCGACCGCTTCGCTTCGTGAAATGACTTTTCAATAATGTGGTCATAGTTGTCTTTCGGCTGACTTTTCGTTGGTTTCTTCAGGGCAGCAAGAGTGTGCTTTGCTTTCGCCGGATCTATCTTTTCCTCCGGAGGTGGATATCTCTGTGCTTTCAACCCTTCAAGCCAGTCCTTCACTTCGCCTTCAGCGATCTTCGTGTTTTCCTCGTCGGACCTCTCATATGGTAACTTCTCTAGAGGCGTGAGAGAAGGACCGAATCTGTATTGCCTCCCGCCTCTGGTTGTATTGCTAGACGCCGGCAGACCAGACGAAGCGGCTGTCTTCTTTCCTTGCTTACGCGCCGGAGCAGCCGCAGCGGCGGCAGGTCTCTTCAACCCTTGCTGACTAGGCAGAGAAGGAGGAGGCTGGCTGCTCGGGCGCGCCGGTGCAGGCGGAGAAGGAGGCGGAGTGCCGCCACGTGCCGGAGAAGGAGCCGGAGTGCCCTGATCATCACTCGCCGGAGGAGGAGGCGGTGGAGGAGGCGGAGTGCCCTGACTCGCCGGAGGAGGAGGAGGAGGCGGAGGCGTCCAGTTGAGAATGTTGATGAGGTCCTTCCGCCATAGGCATGGAGTCTTCAGTGAAGAACCCAGCCGAGTCTCCCCTTCACCGGTAGGGTGGTCAAGCTGGAGGTCCTCAAATCCCTCCATTATTTCATCCACCATCACCCTAGCATATCCTTCTGGAATCGGCCGGCAGTGAAAATTTGCACCGGGTCCAGTAGGATAAACAGAGCCAGCAGCTGCCTTGACCTTCATATTTATTCATTGCGTCATAAGGTGGCAATTTTGAGACTCCGTGATAGCATCCACGGGATAGCTGGCAGGAGCCGTCAAGACATGCTCCGGCTGAAGCAGCTCGATGGAAGCGACGCTGCTTCTCCGCTGAGATGGCGGGGTAGCTTCGGGGGAAGCTTCGGTAGTTCTTTTGTCCCAATTTGCTTCTCGTTCCACTATTGCTTGTATTCTAGCGTGCAGCGCCTACCATTCGGTCTGCTGCAATTTCTTCCTCCTCTCATGGCATTTGTAACCGCCTGCGTCCGGAAACCCAGCACTCCACGGAACGGAGCCTGGCGTGCCTCGTGTCCATCCAGGGTGCTCAAGATTCCCGAGGGCCATTGTGAGCTCGTCGTTCTCTCTGTCGGGAAAGAATGTCCCTTGCTGCGCTGCTTTGATATAGTGCCGAAGCTTCCTGAGTGGTATTTCCAATTGCTTGTCCGTCCAAATGCACCTCCCTGATACAGGGTCCAAGGTTCCGCCAGCCCCGAAGAACCAAGTCCGGCAACGGTCTGGCCAGTTCATTGTCTCTGGTTCGATCCCTTTCTGAAGCAGATCATTCTCAGCCTTGGCCCACTTAGGCCGGGCTCTGAGGTAGCTACCTGACCCCGTGCGATGGTGATGCATCTTCTTCGCAGCATTTTATTGGTTTGTCGCCGACATCTTCTTACTCTTTTCCGATGTCTTATAGGCCACAAATGCGGGCCAGTCATCTTTGATCTTCTCATATATGGCCTGGAATTCTGGAATCTCTTTTTTGCGGACAAACTTATTCAGGTGTTTCTTCCACCCTCTGAATAGTTCTGCCATCTTCGTAAGAGCAAAAGACTTGATTAAATCCTCTGTAAGTGGCTTCGCCAGATCAGCCTCTGGCGGTAGGGTGAAATTTGACTTCAGCTCAGTCCAAAGATCTTCTTTCTGCATATTAGTGACATAAGACACTTGAGCGTCTTCTGCAGCCGGCTTTAACCATTGATGGATGCTGATCGGGATCTTGTCCCTAACCAGAACCCCGCACTGATTAACAAATGCGTTCTTTGTCCGGATGGGTTCAATCGGTTCGCCGGTGCGCGCGATTTCTGTGATCTCAAACTTTTCATCCGACCTCAACTTTTTCTTCGCACCTCGTCTCCTTACCAAAGATTTGCTCGATCCGGAGGGCTAGAAAAAAGAACAAAGACGAGAGTTAATTAATTAATATGTGTACATACCAAAACAATGAATGCATCAATTAACTAGTCAGCACAGGCTTAACTAATATATATACCTGCTGGCCGAACTCGGTTCGGTCATCGGAGCCATCATCACGGTCTCCTTCTTGCACCGGCATTGGGTCACCGGAGCCGTCCTCACAGTCTACTTCTTGCATGTGCATTGGGTCACCGGAGCCATCATAATCATAGCCTGCTTCTTCCTCCTCTCTTTCCAGCAGCTCATCAGTGTCGTTGAGAAACGACAAGACGACATCTTGTCCGTCTGCGTTTATGTCGGGGGAAACTGTCCACCACGAGCACCTATGGGACCGGAGCCCCTTGTTCGTGCGGTAAGGGAGCGGAGGGAGCACAAAGAGCAGATCGTAGAGCTCACGCGGGCAGTTTACCCAGGTTCGGGCCGCGGTGGACGCGTAAAACCCTACTCCTGCTTGGTTTGTATTGAGTTGGGGAGCTCGGGAGCTTAAAGAACTAGCTACACCGAGCGAATGAGCGATCTAGGTTCCGAACCCCTTCTACGTTGTGCATGGGCCTCCTTTTATAGCTCAAGGGGTCACCGACAGGTGTCAACGTAGGAGAAAGGGTAAAAATGTAACTTTGGTGGTAGTTGTAACAGTGCGGGAACAGTGGATGAACAGTGCATGAACAGTGGTCATCACCTACTTTGACAGTGGGGGACAAGAGCATTAAATGCCCGTCGCCGTTGACCCCAAAAGCGCCCGCCCTTGCGTCTCCGTTCGCCACGGCGACAGCCTCGTCACCGTGAAGTGACACCGTGTCCCCCAGGCTGCACAGCCATCCGCCACGCGTCCCTGGAATGGCCCCAGGGCGACGAGTGGACCGATGAGCTGGAGCGCGGGCACACAGCGCAGACTTCCCCCGGCAAGCACCTTGCCGGGGTCTTGATCTTGTCGGGCCGGGAAGCTTGTCGCTCCCCGGGTCTTGCCGGGGCGCAGAGTGCGCCGAGGCGTGTCTTCTGAGATGCAGTCTTCTGGTCTTCCTGGCAAGCTCCTCTTGCCAGGGTCTTGTGCAAGGGAGGTAATCTTGAGCCTGGGACGGCCTTCCCGGCAAGCTCCACTTGCCGGGGTCTTGACCTTCTGTCTTGTATACTTTGTTTTTGAATGGCTTCATATGGATCAGAAAGGTCTCCGGCAAGCACGTGGTAGGCCCTGCCGCGGGAAGCTGCTACTGCCCGTGCACAAGTTGGGGTACTGAGGTACCCCTACCTTAGTACACCGACATGAGCCCCCGGGCCTGGGCCACACACGGTGCCGAGCGCTGTTGGGCCAGGCCCAAAACAGTGCACGGGCACGCGCGGCCCACGGCACGCCGAATCCCCTTCCGCATCCGCCGCGTCCCTCCGTAACGGCACGCGTCGATTGCGGCGTCGTGGGAGAGAACGTGGCCACATTCTTTAATGGGAAATGCGGAGCGTCCCCCACTTCCCCCCTTAAAAGCAGAGGAAGCAGGGGCCGTTACCTTACTTCGTCTTCATTGCTTCTTCCATCTCCAGAAATTCCCCTCTGCGCTCCGCCTCCACACCTCCTCCGCCGTTTCTCGCATCTGCGGCGCCGCCGGACTCCTCGCCCCTCCTTCCCTCGCCGCCTCCGCCATGGCCCCGAAGACCGAGAAGGCGAAGGCGGAGAAGGCCAAGAAAGAGAAATCTGAGCAGGCGGCGAAGCTTGCTCTCCTGCGGAAGAGGAATGTCGTCTTCGCGCCAAGGCTCGGCGCGCGGGAGCTCTGGAACAAGTACTACCTGTTCTGGGCCAAGAAGACCAAGGCGCATCCTCGGACCAGAGTTTACCCCGCCGCCGCCAAGGATCTGTACCCCGGCGGGTATTTCTTCTTTGCTGTCTTCTTTCACTGCGGGTTGTGTCCTCCCTTCTCTGAATTTTTCTGCGATATCATGAACACCTACAACCTCCACCTTTTAGACTTCACCCCCGACGCCATCCTCACGATGGCGGTTTTCGCACATCTGTGCGAAAACTATATAGGGATCTATCCAAATGTAGCGCTTTTTAGGCACTTCTTTACGCCTAGAGTAGAGGCCGGCGCTCCCCTCTCCGGGGGTATCTCTTGGGTCTTCCGCTTGAACAAGAAGGAATCCTATCTGCAAGGGGAGCTCCGCGGCAAGTGGGAGGAGTGGCGCGCGGATTGGTGCTGGATAGTAGAGGACGAGCCGCAGCCCTTCACTACGCCGCGCACAACAGCCATAGTGCGCGGCAGGGACTGGAGCGACCTGGACTCGGACGACATCAAGCTCAATGTCGCCCTTGTCAGAATTCTTCGTCTCCGAGTAGCCAAGTTGACCATCGGAGAGGTAGGAGCAGACTTCCTCCGCCGCCGCATTGCCCCTCTACAGGAGAGGAAGAGGCCAGCATGGGAGTACGGCAATGCGGCGGACATTATGAGACTGCGCCCAGGACTGAACTTCAACTTCACGTCGCTGGAGCTGAAGGGGATGGTCCGGGAACTTTTTAAGCACGACCCGGCCCACCCGGAGTGGTTTAGAGCTCCCCGGGGAGTGGTGCCCCTATGCAACAGCACGGCCCGGGACCCCTTACGCGCAATTATGCCCGCATGTGACTCGCACGGCGTCGACCCCACATGGATAGCGCCCAAGCCGGATACCATCATGAGCTTCTTCGACAACTTGGTGGAGGTGCCGAAGAACAAGGAGGAGATCAAGGGTCTCACCCGGGCCACCACTGACCGGGAGATTGCTTATATCGCTTCCCGGGTAGAAGAGGCCGCCGCAGCCGCAGCGGCAGGAGAGTTCAGGTTTACAGTTGAAGAGGCAGAGGCTGCGGAAGCGTCGTGCCAAGCAGAGGAGGCGGAGATCCGCAGGCTGCTTAAGCTTTCGCCCGACGAGCTCGCCGGGGTCCCCTCCCTCAGGCATGCTGGGATCCCCGGGATCGTGAGCGAGGCCGCCGCGAGGGGCGACGTTGCCGGAGGAAGCAGAGGTGCCGGAGGGAGCAGGGCCGCAGGGCAGGGCGCTGGGCCCAGCGAGCCTGCCGGGGAGGAGGAGGAGGAGGAGGACGCCGGGGCCGGCGAGGACTCCGGTGGGTCTCTGGGGCTTGACGACGACGCCTCCTCGACCTCGGAGACCTCCCCGCCACGGGAAAGTCCCAGGCGATCTCCGTTGAAGCGCCTCCGCAAGGCGCCTACGGCGACGAGGACGCAGGCGCCCCGACAACAACCTGCTCGCCGGGCGACGCGAGCCACCGGGGGGAGCCAGGCTGCGACAGAGGCGCCCCGCACATCAGCCGCGACGGAGGCGCCCCGCGCAACAGCTGTGGCGGGGGCGCCCCGCGTGCCAGCGCCAAGCAGAGGGGGATCCCCTCAGAGCGGAGCGGCGGCTCCGCCTGCTCCCCGGGCCCCGGCGTCAACAGAGGCTGGGTCTTCGCAGCCCCCAGCCCCTGGGACCACCAAGCGCCCAAGGGAGCCTTCTCCTCCGGCTCCTCGCGCGGACGCGCCTCAGGTGGAGTTCGACTTCTCCGCCCTGAGCGACGACGACGACGACAAGGAACAGGAGTAAGGACTTGTATTCTGTAGTAGTTTCTTCAATTCCGCCTTGATTCTTTCGCTGATGATTCTGATCTTGCTTCTTGCTTTGATTTCAGGACCCTGGCCCAGCGAGCAGCGAAGAAGGCCAAGGTTCCCGTAGTCGAGGTCGAGGACGACTCGCCCGTCGCGGCGACAGGGGACGCGCCGGCGACGAGCTTGCCGGACCCAAGCGCTGCTCCGAGGAGCAGCCCCCAGCGCAGCCCCCAGCGTAAGTCTGGGCTCGATCTTTCCGCTCGTCGGGCGCGCTTGAGGATTTTGTTTGTACTAACATCTTGTTGCTCTGTTTGGTCTTGATTGTCTTGTGCAGAGGTGGAGCCGCAGCCACAGGAGCGCCCGGAGACCACTCCCGAGGAGCCGCAGGCCCCGCCGTCCCCGCCAAGGACGAACTCCCCGGCGAGGGAGAGCGCTCTGCCAAGGGCGAGTACCCCGCCAAGGGCGACGGCAGCCACCCCGCAAGGGAGAGCTCCCCGGCGAGGGAGCCTGTCGTCGACGAAGTCCGCCAAGGTAAGTCTTGTAACTTCGTCTTCTTGGACTCGTCTTTTTTGAATATTTGCTTGAACTTTTTCTTTTTCTTTTTCTTCTAGATCCTCCTCCCCCAGAGCAGATGGAGACGGAGGTCGTCGTCGAGGAGGAGACGGGCGGCGGCGACGGCAACGCCACTGCTACTGATAGCATGGCGGGAGCCGACGAGCCCGCCGCGGAGGAGACTGCTCCAACCGCAGACGCTGCGGCCGGGGAGGGGGACGGTGACCGCACTGCCGGCCCGGAGGCGGCAGGAGCGTCGAGCGCTGCACCGGCCGCCGACCCCTCCGCCGGAAAGGAGCAGTCGGGCTTCTATCTTGAGGCTCCCAACGGCGTCTTCATTCAGGTGCCGTGGGGATCCTCGTCGCGAGCCCCCGTGGAGGGAGAGGCCTTTGATGGAGAGGTCCTCGCCTCCGCGGGGCTGAAGATTGTCGAGGCGCCTGGCGGGAGCGATGAGCCTGAGGAGGAGAAATTGCTTCGCCAGCTCCTGGCCCTTTACCGGGCCAGGCAGGAAAAATTGGAAACTCGGGAGGCCCTCACCGCCAAGGCCGCAGCAGATATGGAGAAACGCGCTGCGGAGCTCCGCGCCGCCAACCAGGCGGCCCTCCGCGACTTGGCGGAGGAGCGCGAGAGGCTTGCTGGAGAGTACCAGGAGTGGCTCCTGGAGAAAGCTGAGGCCGAGGAGCAGCAGCGACTCGCCGGAGAAGCGCTGTCCCAGCGAGAAGGAGCGCTCAACCAGCGGAAGGTCGACCTCGACTCTCACAAGGAAGACCTTGCCGCCCGGGAGCAGGCCCTTGGCGGAGAGCTGAAGGAAGCAAAGGCCGCCGCAGCCACCGCGGAGACCGCCAAGAAGGACCTCGAGGCTAAGGTGGAGCAGCTGGAGGAGTACCTGAAGGCGAGTACGGAGAGGGTCACCGCGCTCAACATAGAGCGCGAGAAGGATGCCCATACCAACTCAGAACTCCAGGTACGCCTCTCCAAGCAGGGCGACGAGCTGAAGGCCGCCAAGGACTCGATTGCAGATCTGGAGCTGAAAGTCTCTACGCTGAAGGATTCGCTCGACGCTGTCCGGGACCGCGAAACCAAACTGAAGGACGAGCTCCGCAAAGAGCGAGGCCTAGTGGAGAGCGCCACCACTGCGGCCAACAACTTCCGCCAGACCGTCGAGGTATGGACTGAAGATCTGGTGGCTTCTGCAGCTAGCATCGACAAGGAGCTGATGGCGATGAGGGTGGAGCACCTCATATACTCTCCGGATCCAAACCTCCCCCACAGCGCCAAGCTCAGTCTCTTCTTCAGAGGGATCGCGCCGGCTCTCGCAAATCTACAGAAGAAGCTCCCCGCGCAACTGGCCGAGGAGTCACGCCAGCTCTGCGCGGGAACTTTGGAGCGCGTCCTGACGAAGATAGTGTACCGCAATCCTGGCATAAACCTCGTCAACGTTCTCCGCAGCTTGCCGGCCGACGCGGATATGGAGGCGCTGAAGGCGCAGGTCGCCCACATTATCGCCAAGGTGAACAAGATCTCTAGGGTTGAAGGCGACCGCGTAGATTAGGCCTCTTCCTTTTTATTTCCTTTGTTACTGCAAAGTGTGCCATGGACACGAATCTATTAGTGATTGCGACAAGTTGTCCCTTGTAAGATATTATCTTATTTTGAGCAATCGATGCAGCGTTATCTCCCTTGTTTTGGTCCTCTACTTTGTATGCCTTCAACCCTACGCTTCTAGGGAACTTGCCGGTAAGGGGCCCTTGCCGCGAGCGCTGAGTGCTGGACCCTGAGCAGCCTGCTGGCCAAGGTCTTACCGGCAAGCAACCTTGCCGCAGCTAGTCGCAACGCACTTAGCTTGCTGAGTGAACTCGGAAACGAAGCAAGGGCGCGACACTTGTCGCAGCTCACTTAAGTCGTTGAGCGTACTCGAAAACAAGATAAGGGTGCGGCTAGCCACGTGTAGGTTCCTCCGCGCACAGGTTTTCCATACAAAGTGTGGTTGTTCAAGGAAGATAACTTAAAATTTTAAAAATTTGAACTGCTCAAATTCTGGTAACTTAGCTTTCATATATTGCTTGCTTCCCGGTAAGGCTTCTCTTTCTTGAACAGCACTTTGGCACTTTGGTTCATCTTCCATCTCCTTCCCCCCCGGCAAACTTGTGCGCGAGGAACATTCCTTCTGCTTAAGAGGAAAAGAAAAAGAAGAGGGAAACAAGTATATGGCCTTTCGGCATGCTAATGCTTACCGGATACGTGTGTTGCACAAGATGCCAAATAATGCATGCAAATATCGAAGAAAAGCATGGACAAGGCAAATCACAAAAACTTTACTGATGCACGGGATCTGCGCCCGGCTTTGTACAAAGGTTTACATGCGACAGCGGCAAGACTCGTACAAAAGGTGGTTGCCGAAGAGGATCACGGCAACCGCGCCTTATGGGTGAAACTTTCGAAGATGCTCTATGTTCCAGGAGTTGCTCACCGGTAAGCCTTCTTCGGTCTCAAGGCGGACAGCTCCGGGCCTTGTGACTTGTCTCACCCGATAAGGGCCTTCCCACTTCGGCGTCAACTTGTTGGAATTCTTGGCGGACTGAACACGCCGAAGAACAAGGTCGCCTTCCTCGAGACTCCTGGCCTTAACCTTGCGGCTATGATAGCGGCGCAAGGCTTGCTGGTATCGAGCAGCTCGTACAACAGCCTGGAGACGTTCCTCCTCGAGGAGCAATGCATCGTCTTGTCGAAGTTGCTCTTGCTCGAGCTCATCATAAGCGAGCACTCGAGGAGATCCGTATACGAGTTCCGTGGGGAGAACTGCCTCTGCTCCGTAGACTAGAGCAAAGGGTGTCTGTCCGGTGGCTCGACTTGGTGTCGTTCTGATTGACCAAAGAGCCGCCGGCAACTCCTCTATCCAGTTTCTTCCGCACTTGCGCAGCCTGTCAAAGGTCCTTGTCTTGAGTCCGTGCAACACTTCAGCATTGGCCCTCTCCGCTTGACCATTGCTCCTCGGGTGAGCAACAGAAGCGAAACAGACCTTGGCGCCAAGGTCTTGGACATATTGCATGAAGGTGCGACTAGTAAATTGTGTACCGTTGTCGGTGATGATCCTGTTAGGGATTCCGAAACGGCAAACAATTGACCTGAAGAACCTGACTGCTGACTGTGCTGTCACCTTTCTCACCGGCTCCACTTCTGGCCACTTTGTGAACTTGTCGATCGCAACGTACAAGTACTCAAAGCCCCCGACAGCACGGGGGAAGGGGCCGAGGATATCGAGCCCCCAGACCGAGAAGGGCCAGGACAAAGGGATCGTCTGGAGAGCTTGAGCTGGCTGATGAATTTGCTTTGCATGGAACTGGCACGCTTCACACTTGGTTACTAGTGCAGTTGCATCTTGGAGGGCTTCTTGCCAAAAGAACCCTTACCGGAAAGCTTTCCCGGCAAGTGCCCTTGCGCCAATGTGGTGGCCGCATATGCCTCCGTGTATCTCTGCCAACAGCTTCTGTCCATCTTCCCTGGAGATGCACTTCAACCTGACACCATTGAGTCTTCTTCTGTACAGCTCGTTATCCACGAACTGGTACATACTTGACTGCCTGGTTATCTTCTCTATCTCTTCTGGGTCGTCGGGAAGTTCTCCAGTTTGCAGAAAACGGACGATCTGCTGCACCCATGCTGGAGCCCGAGGCTCAACGGCAAGGACTAAAGGCATGAGGGCCGCTGCTGGAACCTCAGCTTCTACGGCAAGAACCTCTGGTTCTGCCGGAGCTGATGGTCCCCCGGCAAGCTCGCCGGGGCGAGGCTTGTCGGGAACGCTTGCTTCAACTGTACAAACCCTAGGATCTGCAGGAGTAAACTGTTCCTCAGCATTCTGATCGTTGATCTTGGGGACCTTGGCGGCGGCCTCGGGGAGATCCGCCGGCAAGTAGTCGCCGGAGACCAACTTTCTCTTCTTACCTTGCCCAACTGATGGTGTAACGGATGGCTGAGTCAGCTTGAGCAGGAAGGTCCCTGGTTCCACAGGTAACTTCATCGCAGCACACTTTGAAAGGCCATCTGCAATATCATTCTGAGCTCTTGGAACGTGCTCCATTTGCAGACCTTCAAAGTGTTCTTCAAGCTTCCTCACTTCATCTACATAAGCTTCCATCAAAGGGCTCTAGTAACTCTTGTTGACTTGCCGGACCACCAACTGAGAATCTCCCCGCACAATCAGCTTCTTGATCCCAAGTTCGGCCGCAATCCTGAGGCCGGCGAGCAAGCCTTCATACTCAGCAGTATTGTTCGTCGCTTGCTACCTGGGAAAGTGCATCTGGATAACATACTTGAGGTGCTCTCCGGTGGGTGCTATGAGCACCACACCGGCTCCAGCGCCTTGCAGCGAGAAGGCACCATCAAAGTACATTACCCTTTCACTTGTCGCTTCTTGTACGGGTACACTTGTTTCTGGAACTTCCTCATCGGGCATCGGGGTCCATTCAGCTATGAATTCTGCCAAAGCTCGGCTCTGTATAGTTGAGGTACTCTCAAACTTGAGACCAAAGCTTGACAGCTCAAGTGCCCACTCGACGATCCTGCCTGTTGCTCCTGGATTGTGCAATATCCTCTTCAGCGGAAAGCGAGTGACCGCTGTTATCTCATGTGCTTGGAAGTAATGGCGCAGCTTTCTCGAGGCCATGAGGAGGCCGAAAAGCAACTTCTGCACCCCGGAGTATCTTGATCTAGCCCCCTGCAAGAGGGAGCTCACAAAATACACCGGGCGCTGCACCATCTTTCTTCGCACTTGTCCTTGTTCCTGCGCAGAGTTGTCCTTGTCGGGGCCAGAGCTTGCCGGAGTAGCCCCCTGCTTGTCACTGGATTCGCTTGCCGGTGGTGTAGACTCCTCGTCGGCCTCCCTCTCCGCTACTAACGCAGCACTAACCACTTGATTGGTTGCCGCTAAGTACAGCAGCAACTTCTCTTGCGGCCTAGGTGCGACAAGTATTGGAGTGGAGGATAGGTACCGTTTCAAGTCTTGCAGCGCTGCCTCCGCTTCTGGAGTCCATTTCATAGGACCTGCCTTCTTCAAGATCTTGAAGAAAGGCAGGGCGCGTTCTGCAGACTTCGAAATGAACCTACTGAGGGCAGCTACACAACCTGCAAGTCTCCTTACGTCTTTGACGCGCTTCGGGGCTTCGATCTGCTCGATGGCTTTTATCTTGTCGGGGTTGGCTTCAATCCCCCTCTGTGACACAAAGAACCCGAGAAGCTTGCCGGAGGGGACTCCAAAGACGCACTTCTCGGGGTTCAACTTAAGCTGGATCTTGCGCAGGTTCTCAAACGTCTCTTCCAAATCTTGGATCAGGGTATCTTTGTTCTTGCTCTTCACCACTATGTCATCCATGTAAGCTTCTACATTCCTGTGGATCTGTGGCTCAAAAGCAGTGTGCACCACCCTTGCAAATGTAGAGCCTGCATTCTTCAATCCGAAGGGCATGCGAACGAAGCAATATGTGCCACATGGAGTAATGAATGCAGTCTTCTCTTCATCTTCCTTGGCCATGAAAATCTGGTGGTAGCCTGAATATGCATCAAGGAAAGAGAGCAGCTCACATCCGGCAGTGGAGTCAACAATCTGGTCAATGCGCGGCAAGGGAAATGGATCCTTGGGACATGCTTTATTCACATCGGTGAAGTCTATACACAGTCTCCACTTCCCGTTGGCCTTACGCACGACAACTGGGTTTGCCAACCACGTCGGATGGATCACGCCTCTAACTAGGCCCGCTGCTTCTAGCTTCTTGATTTCTTCGGCAATGAATTATTGGCACTCCACGGCTTGCTTCCTGACCTTCTGCTTGACGGGCCGCGCATGAGGACAAACAGCGAGCTTGTGCTCAATCACCTTCCTGGGAACACCGGGGATGTCAGATGGTTGCCATGCAAACACATCGACATTCGCCTGCAGGAAGGCAACGAGAGCGCTTTCCTATTTGCTGTCAAGTGTGGCGCTGATGGTGAAGGTACCACCAGTGCCGTCCTCCTTGGCAGACACCTTCTTGGTTGCCGGAGGAGCGGCCATCCCCTTCTTGCACTTGCCGATGGAGCTCGATGGAACGTCCTCGGCGGCAGCGCAGCACTCCGAAGAGGTGCGGTTGCCGGAGTGGGTCCCAGAGCACTTGCCGGACTTGGTCTTGGTCTTCTTCCCCCCGGGAGCTTCAGCGGCAAGTGTACTGCTCTCCGCCGCGGCTGCTGCGTCCCGGTAGATCTTGTCGGTGCAGATAAGCGCGTCCTTCTTGTCGCCATGGACAGAGATGACGCTTATCGGCCCCAGCATCTTGAGTACGTTGTAGGCGTAGTGGGAAGCTGCCATGAACTTGGCGAGGGCAGGACGTCCAAGTATCCCATTGTATGGCAATGGGATATCGGCAACATCGAAGGTTATCCTCTCCGTCCTGAAGTTCAGCTCCCCGCCAAAGGTCACTGGCAGAGTAATCTTCCCCTTGGGCTTGCTCCTCCCCGGGTTTATTCCTTGGAACGAACCGGTCTCTTCGAGCTCGCCGTCTGGGATTTGGAGTTTCTTGATCACAGCCGAGGAGATCAAGTTCAAGCCGGCCCCGCCATCAACCAACATTTTAGTGACCTTGAGGTTGCAGATGGTTGGTGAGACCAACATCGGCAAGCACCGGACCGCAGTGGTGCGGTCAGGGTGATCCTCAAGATCAAAAACGATGGGCGTGCTGGACCATTTGAGGAGCCTGCGCGACTCCACGGGTGGCTCTGCTGCATTCACTTCCCGCACCCACTGCTTGAGTTGGCGGTGGGAAGTGTGCAGAGAGGCGCCGCCGTCGACGCACAGGACTTCCGTGGCCTTCTGGAACTCCTGCTCGCTGTTATCTTCTTCCTCCATGTCGTCATCGTCGTCTTCTTCGTCCTTGTCGCGGCCCCGGGGAGGTCGATCACCTTGCCGCTGCTTAGCCTTGCCGCGGCGTCCTCCCCGGCCATTAAATGGCCGCTTCTTGCTGGGCTCTCCTCCGCCACCTTGGGCCTTCTCCTTGTCGCGCCGCTCGTACTCATCTTTCTGCTGCTCGACGAGGTACTCGACGCGTTTGCAGTTGGAGAGGTCGTGGCCCTTGGTGCGGTGGATTTTGCAGTATTGCTTGTCGGAGCCGTCCTGCTTGTCGGCTGCCGCTACAGGGGCAGGCTCCTTGCCGGAGCCGCCAGCCTGTGCTTGCTTGGCGGGAGCCTCCTTGCCGGACTTCTCGACGACAAGCACTTCTTTCTTGTTCTTTCTTCTATTGTTCCGCCGCCGGCTCTTCTTTGCCGGGGCGGCATCCTCGCTGTCGCTTCCCCCTGCGCCAGCATCCTCCCCGGGGAGTCTCCTCCCCTCTTCGGCGCGCGCGCACTTATCAGCTAGAGCGTAAAGCTCGCTGACATCCCGTATCTTGGTCATGGCCATCTCCTCACGCATGCGGCGGTTACGTACGTTCTGGTGAAACGCACTAATAACCGCGGCAGGGTGGACGTCGGGGATGTTGTGCTGCACGCGGCTAAAACGCTGGATGTACTTGCGCAGAGGTTCTCCTTCCTTCTGGGCCAAGATGTGGAGATCGCTCTCCTGGCCGTGGGGTTTGTGGCCGCCCGTGAAGGCGCCAACAAACTGGTGGCAAAGATCTGCCCAAGAAGAAATGGAGCCTTCCGGCAAGTGCATAAGCCAAGAACGAACGTTCGGCTTAAGCACCAGCGGGAAGTAGTTCGCCAATATCTTCTCGTCGCGCCCCCGGCAGCCTGCACCGCGATGGTGTAAATGCTGAGGAATTCCAAGGGGTGCGTCTTGCCGTCGTACTTCTCCGGTACGTCGGGCTTGAAGTTCTTCATGCTGGGCCACTGGACACGCCGCAGCTCACGGGTAAACGCAGGGCAACCTGCCGTGTATGGCAAGTCGCCTGGCTCACCGGGCGCGTGTGTGTCAACAGCGGTCCCAGCGCGTTGATCTGATTGTCGCCGGGCTGCTCGGCGGCGCTCGATTGTCGTCCGAGCGTCTTCTTGTCACCGATCGTCAAGGACCTGGCGCTGGTCCCGACGAGCCCGCGGATCCGAGGACGCCGTGGAGTCGTTGTCGACGTTGATCCGGCGGGGGGGCGTCTTCTGCTTCCGCGGCGGGGAGTGCACGGTGGTTGCACCCCCGGCGATCTTGTCACCATCAGCCTTCGTCTTCTCGACTTGCCGTGGCCGTGAGGTCGCCGGCTGCTGCGGCGTATCGTTATTGGCGAAGGCGATGAGGCTCTGGATTGTTGCCCTCCAGTCTTCGGCCTTGTCTGCCGCTGGAGGGAAGTCGAGGAGCAGTTGCGCTCTTGCGAGTGCTTCTGCTGGAGAGGAGGGGAGCGGGGGCGAGCGGTGCGAGGAGCGGGATATGCTCGGACTCCTAACGGGGTTAGAAGGAGCAGTTTCCCGCCCCGGTGACCGCACCTTGCTCGTGCCCGGACGGTTGTCCGGAGCATCCCGCGATCCTCCGGTTTGTCCTTGGCCCAGCAAGCGGATGGTACCTCCTGTACCACGACGCTGCTGGGTTGTCGTCTGTTGAGATGGACGTGGCGCATCTACGGACACCGAGGCTCGGTCGTCCGCCTTGTCCTTGGATTTGGTGGTGCCGCGAGTTTCCTCGCCGGCGACCACCCTTCCGCCGACGTCTCCTCCACCCACCGTTGGTTCCGGTGGCGGCGGATGAGACGCAGACGGGCCTGCGAACTCCGAAGCCTTCTTCTTCGGGGCCATGCTGTTGTTGCTACTGAAGTTGAAGTGGCTGGAGAGGTTGATGAGGAATGCGCCCGCGTGAACGCCGGATCAGGTTCGCACAACCTCGACGCCCCCTACCTGGCGCGCCAAAGATGTCGGGGGAAACTGTCCACCACGAGCACCTATGGGACCGGAGCCCCTTGTTCGTGCGGTAAGGGAGCGGAGGGAGCACAAAGAGCAGATTGTAGAGCTCACGCGGGCAGTTTACCCAGGTTCGGGCCGCGGTGGACGCATAAAACCCTACTCCTGCTTGGTTTGTATTGAGTTGGGGAGCTCGGGAGCTTAAAGAACTAGCTACACCGAGCGAATGAGCGATCTAGGTTCCGAACCCCTTCTACGTTGTGCATGGGCCTCCTTTTATAGCTCAAGGGGTCACCGACAGGTGTCAACGTAGGAGAAAGGGTAAAAATGTAACTTTGGTGGTAGTTGTAATAGTGCGGGAACAGTGGATGAATAGTGCATGAACAGTGGTCATCACCTACTTTGACAGTGGGGGACAAGAGCATTAAATGCCCGTCGCCGTCGACCCCAAAAGCGCCCGCCCTTGCGTCTCCGTTCGCCACGGCGACAGCCTCGTCACCGTGAAGTGCCACCGTGTCCCCCAGGCTGCACAGCCATCCGCCACGCGTCCCTGGAATGGCCCCAGGGCGACGCGTGGACCGATGAGCTGGAGCGCGGGCACACAGCGCAGACTTCCCCCGGCAAGCACCTTGCCGGGGTCTTGATCTTGTCGGGCCGGGAAGCTTGTCGCTCACCGGGTCTTGCCGGGGCGCAGAGTGCGCCGAGGCGTGTCTTCTGAGATGCAGTCTTCTGGTCTTCCTGGCAAGCTCCTCTTGCCAAGGTCTTGTGCAAGGGAGGTAATCTTGAGCCTGGGACGGCCTTCCCGGCAAGCTCCACTTGCCGGGGTCTTGACCTTCTGTCTTGTATACTTTGTTTTTGAATGGCTTCATATGGATCATAAAGGTCTCCGGCAAGCACGTGGTAGGCCCTGCCGCGGGAAGCTGCTACTGCCCGTGCACAAGTTGGGGTACTGAGGTACCCCTACCTTAGTACACCGACAGTTTATGTCCAGCAACATCGCTTCTTGTGCTTCGTCTCGGGGGTTGTCGTCCATTGTTTATACAAATATTTACAACATGCCAATTATTATTCAAACATGACAGATGGATATATTAATGGCAAACGTAGAACTAGCTAGCTAATCACAGTAAGGAATCATATATATTAATTTGTGGCCTTGATGGGCCTCGAACCCCTCGTTGGTTACCCCAAGTGGAAGGTGTAAGATGCAGTAAGTAGAAGTGTATTCCCCTAGCAAAGATGCCATGGATCGAATCCCCAGAGACTCCTAGGTTCAACAAGTAGGTTTCAATTGCTAACGGCGCAATTAGCAATCAACGTGGACCTGCACACAGATACAAATAACTTTGCTCCCAACGAGTACAGAGAGGTTGTCAATCTCTCCGGCCTTGTAGTTCACAAAGGGTTAAAAGCAATGATAGTAGTGATAGATAGTTTTTGCAATAGTAAATAAATAGCGGAAAGTAAATAGTGGATGTGATCAATGATGGTAATATGGACCGGAGTCTCATGATGTTCACTAGTGATGTCTCTCTCCCAAAAGACGATAAAACAGCTATGTGAGGTAAACAAATTACAGCTGGGCAATTGACAGGACCACGAACGCAAACCAATGCTGACTACATTGCAAGAAAGGTTGAGGTTCAAAGCATGGGCGGTACGCCAAAGTAAGTAGACCGAAATCCATCAATATCTACTACTAATCATCCACCTTGAGATATCTATCCAGAACATCTCGCTGGTATTAAGTTGCGAGTCCCACCCATAGTGTAAACTCAATGCAACAGACAACTGCATTAAAAGAACTTTGCGTAAAGTAAACAATCCTTGCACCCGCGGGCACAAGCACCGTTGTTTTCCCCCTTGTGGCAACAGCACATCCCCTAGACTCATGTTTCTGTCACTCAAGCTAGTCATCAAGGGGCATGAACCCACAATCGAGCATAACGTTCCCTCTTGGAGTCACTACCTACTACTCGGCCAAAACAATAAATAACAACGGAGAACATGCAAGAATTACTTATGAACTAAAATATAAAAGAGGTGAATCAAATATATTACTCAAGATCAATCTGAACATAATCTCATAATCCATTGGATCCCAGCAAACTCAACATAGCAACATCATAAGGATTACATAGGTGCCTCGATCATGTAGGGCAACTCACGAGGACTAATTAGTGAAGCACAAGAACGGGAGGAGAACATCACATAGCTACTGGTCATGGACTCATGGTCCAAGGGAGACTACTCACGAGTCATCCGGGAGGCGTCCATGGTGGTGGAGAAGCTCCCGGTGGTGATCCTCCCATCCGGCAGGGTGCCGGGAAGAGTTCTCCTGGTGCTCCCGATCTTGGAAGCGGCGGCGGCGACGGAACAGAGATGGGATCGCGAAAAGAAGTCCTCTTTCGAGGGTTACGGGGAACCCTTTAAATATATGCCAAAGTAGGGCATCGGGGGG
>LR738711.1:826928017-827074900 GCA_902687465.1 Secale cereale | reverse complement strand
GGACTAAAGGGGGACATTGGTCCCGGTTGGTGTTACGAACCGGGATCAATGCCCCCCTTTAGCCCCGGTTGGTGCCACCAACCGGGACTAAAGGCCCTGTGCTGCCCCGCGGCAAAAATCTTTAGTCCCACCTCGCTAGTTGACAGGGGCTCGGAGTTGTTTATAAGCGACATTGCGTTCGTTGTATTGAACTCCTCTCTATTGCAGGCTTCTGGGCCTAACTCAGCGCGCTGCCCTGTGAGTCTGTTGGGCCTTATAGTCCAGCTGCATCCTGTGCCGTAGGCCTTGCAGGCTCACTGGGCAGCGCCCATGTTTTTTTCCTTTTCTGCTTTATTTATTTCTAAGTTATTTTTTGCTGTATTTAGAGTTTCTTTGTGAATATTCTTGCTTTAGGTAAAACCAATTACAAACTTTCTGTTAGTGCCAGTAGTATTCAAATTTGTTTCAACTTACAACAAAATACTTATTGTTGTTATTTTTATTTTTATTTCCAGTTTTTTTTGTTTTGTTTTCTGCATTATTTATTTTCTTTTGTTTTTTGCTTTATTTTTTAATTCTTTTTGCTTTTAGGTCAGCAAAATTATAAACTTTCTGTAAGTGCCATTAGTTTTAGAAAAAATACCCATTTTTTAATGTATTTTTCCTTTTTTGCTTTATTTATTTCTAAGTTGTTTTTTGCTGTATTTATAGTTTCTTTGTGAATATTATTGTTTTAGGTAAAAGCAATTACAAACTTTCTGTTAGTGCTAGTAGTATTCAAATTTAAATAGTTTAAATTTGAAATTATTTGTTTTTTTTGTTGCTTTATTTATTTTATTTTGTTTCTACTTACAACAAAATACTTATTGTTGCTATTTTTATTTTTTTGCAAGTTTTTTGTTTTGTTTTCTGCATTATTTATTTTCTTTTGTTTTTTGCTTTATTTTTTAATTCTTTTTGCTTTTAGGTCAGCAAAATTATAAACTTTTTGTTAGTGCCATTAGTTTTAGAAAAATTATAAACTTTCTGTTAGTGCCATTAGTTTTCAAATTTGAATAATTAAAATTTGAATTCTTTGAAATTTGTGTGAATCACAAGTTTGTGGTTAACTTTACTAAAAAATGAACATAGATGCACCTATAGAGAAAATTCGACCTAAATTCATAGTTTTCAAATGAACTCTGGAAAAGTTGGCATAGCATGTGCATGTACAAAACGGACAATGGTATCATACTCGTCTGTTACAAAGTCGGCATGGTATCATCATAATAGTTGCGGAAAAAAGTCTTCACTTTTTCTTCGCTTGTGTCATTTGCTTATTGTGCCGTAACCATGGATAATCTTCATCGTTTATCAGGATGTTTGGGTCAGCCTTGACTTTGAAGGGAGGAATTTCATGAAACTTTTCATAATCTTCAGACATGTCTGTCTTGCCCTCCACTCCGAGGATGTCCCTTTTTCCTGAAAGAACTATGTGGCGCTTTGGCTCATCGTATGATGTATTCGCTTCCTTATCTTTTCTTTTTCTCGGTCTGGTAGACATGTCCTTCACATAGATAACCTGTGCCACATCATTGGCTAGGACGAACAGTTCGTCAGTGTACCCAAGATTTTTCAGATCCACTGTTGTCATTCCGTACTGTGGGTCTACCTGTACCCCACCTCCTGACAGATTGACCCATTTGCACTTAAACAAAGGGACCTTAAAATCATGTCCATAGTCAAGTTCCCATATGTCCACTATGTAACCATAATATGTGTCCTTTCCCCTCTCGGTTGTTGCATCAAAGAGGACACCGCTGTTTTGGTTGGTGCTCTTTTGGTCTTGGACAATCGTGTAAAATGTATTCCCATTTATCTCGTATCCTTTGTAAATCAATACAGTCAAAGATGGTCCCCTGGACAACAAGTACAACTCATCACAAACAGTGTTGTCACCTCTGAGACGTGTTTGCGACCAACTGCTAAAAGTCCTGATGTGTTCACATGTAATCCAGTCGTCGCACTGCTCCGGGTGTTTGGAGCGCAGACTGTTCTTGTGTTCATTGACATACGGGGTCACCAAGGTAGAGTTCTGTAGAACTGTGTAGTGTGCTTGAGACCAAGAATATCCGTCCCTGCATATTATTGAGTCCCTTCCAAGCGTGCCTTTTCCAGTCAGTCTCCCCTCATACCGCGATTTAGGGAGACCTATCTTATTAAGGCCAGGAATGAAGTCAACACAAAACCCGATGACATCCTCTGTTTGATGGCCCATGGAGATGCTTCCTTCTGGCCTAGCGCGGTTACGGACATATTTCTTTAGGACTCCCATGAACCTCTCATAGGGGAACATATTGTGTAGAAATACGGGCCGCAGAATGACAATCTCATTGACTAGATGAACTAGGACGTGTGTCATGATATTGAAGAAGGATGGTGGGAACACCAGCTCGAAACTGACAAGACATCGCGCCACATCACTCCTTAGCCTTGGTACGATTTCTGGATCGATCACCTTCTGAGAGATTGCATTGAGGAATGCACATAGCTTCATAATGGCTAATCGGACGTTTTCCGGTAGAAGCCCCCTCAATGCAACCGGAAGCAGTTGCGTCATAATCACGTGGCAGTCATGAGACTTTAGGTTCTGGAACTTTTTTCTGGCATATTTATTATTCCCTTTATATTCGACGAGAAGCCAGTCGGGACCTTCATACTGAGCAGGCATTCAAAGAAGATTTCTTTCTCTTCTTTCGTAAGAGCATAGCTGGCAGGACCTTCATACTGCTTCGGAGGAATGCCGTCTTTTTCGTGCAAACGTTGCAGGTCCTCCCGTGCCTCAGCTGTATCTTTTGTATTTCCATACATGCCCAAGAAGCCTAGCAGGTTCACGCAAAGGTTCTTCGTCACGTGCATCACGTCGATTGAAGAGCGGACCTCTAGGTCTTTCCAGTAGGGTAGGTCCCAAAATATAGATTTCTTCTTCCACATGGGTGCGTGTCCCTCAGCGTCATTCGGAACAGCTAGTGCGCCGGGGCCCTTTAGAAAGATTACGTGTAAATCATTGACCATAGCAAGTACATGATCACCGGTATGCATGACGGGCTTCTTCCGGTGATCTGCCTCGCCTTTAAAATGCTTGCCTTTATTTCGACATTGATGGTTGGTCGGAAGAAATCGACGATGGCCCAGGTACACATTCTTCCTGCATTTGTCCAGGTATATACTTTCAGTGTCATCTAAACAGTGCGTGCCTGCGTGGTATCCTTTGTTTGTCTGTCCTGAAAGGTTACTGAGAGCGGGCCAATCGCTGATGGTCACAAACAACAACGCCTTTAGGTCAAATTCCTCCTGTCTGTGCTCATCCCACACACGTACACCGTTTCCATTCCATAGCTGTAAAAGTTCTTCGACTAATGGCCTTAGGTACACATCAATGTCGTTGCCGGGTTGCTTAGGGCCTTGGATGAGAACTGGCATCATAATGAACTTCCGCTTCATGCACATCCAAGGAGGAAGGTTATACATACATAGAGTCATGGGCCAGGTGCTGTGATTGCCGCTCTGCTCCCCGAAAGGATTAATGCCATCCGCGCTTAAATTAAACCATACGTTCCTGGGGTCCTTTGCAAACTCCTCCCAGTACTTTCTCTCGATTTTTCTCCACTGCGACCCGTCAGCGGGTGCTCTCAACTTCCCGTCTTTCTTACGGTCCTCACTGTGCCATAGCATCAACTTGGCATGCTCTCCATTTCTGAACAAACGTTCCAACCGTGGTATTATAGGAGCATACCACATCACCTTCGCAGGAACCCTCTTCCTGGCGGGCTCACCGTCAACATCACCAGGGTCATCTCGTCTCATCTTATACCGCAATGCACCGCATAACGGGCATGCGTTCAGATCCTTATATGCACCGCGGTAGAGGATGCAGTCATTAGGGCATGCATGTATCTTCTGCACCTCCAATCCTAGAGGGCATACGACCTTCTTTGCTGCGTATGTACTGTCGGGCAATTCGTTATCCTTCGGAAGCTTCTTCTTCAATATTTTCAGTAGCTTCTCAAATCCTTTATCAGCCACAGCATTCTCTGCCTTCCACTGCAGCAATTCCAGTACGGTACCGAGCTTTGTGTTGCCATCTTCGCAATTGGGGTACAACCCTTTTTTGTGATCCTCTAACATGCGATTGAACTTCAGCTTCTCCTTTTGACTTTCACATTGCGTCCTTGCATCGACAATGACCCGGCGGAGATCATCATCTGGTTCCTCTTGATCTTCAGCAGCTTCACCCGTTGCAGCATCATTGGGCACATCGTCTGGTTCCTCTTGATCTTCACCAGCTCCCCCCATTGCAGCATCACCGTATTCAGGGGGCACATAGTTGTCATCGTACTCTTCTTCTTCGCCGTCTTCCATCATAACCCCTATTTCTCCGTGCCTCGTCCAAACATTATAGTGTGGCATGAAACCCTTGTAAAGCAGGTGGGAGTGAAGGATTTTCCGGTTAGAGTAAGACATCGTATTCTGTCAGGCTCACTTCTGAGAAATAAATCACAGAATAGCCTTAAGTCACACTGGCTCCCAAGCACAACCAGTGGACAACCTTGATATAGATAACCAGTACAATAATATTACACAGGGTTGAGTCAGGGTGACTCAACAATTTATTACAACAACTCAACGCACTAGGGTGGCGGAATATAACAGTGGGTGGTGGAACTCAACACTGATATACGAGCATAGAGTCAAGCGTCAGTGTGAGGCTTGACTATTTTATTGGTGTGGCGGAAGCTGGACGGATGATACAAGTGATAGACTCCAAGACACAGGTGTGCTGACTGGGAACCTTCTAAGCGTCGGCCTCACTAGCGCAATTCTCCTCCAGAAGCTCGTCCTCCTCCAAGTCTGGCCAAGTAAATAGCCAGGGACAAGCCAGTGAGTACTTTGAATGTACTCGCAAACATTATGAACATAAGGTATACTGAATGCGAATGCCATGGTAAAAATATACTATATGCATGGAACAATTTATCAAGACTTGGCATGGTGAAACATAGTTAGTACAAAAATAAATATTAGTCACAATAATATAAAATAAATAAAAGGAAAGCCGGTCGGATGTCAAGTGACATCACGGTAGGACTTGAAAAGAAATGCCAGTCGGGTGTCCACAAGAGTAGTGGCGTGATAAACCGCCTGACACTCGAGGGACGCCACAAAAGGACTTTAAAAGAAATGCCAGTTGGGTGTCCACAAGAGTAGTGGCGTGATAAACCGCCTGACACTCGAGGGACGCCACAAAAGGACTTTAAAAGAAATGCCAGTTGGGTGTCCACAAGAGTAGTGGCGTGATAAACCGCCTGACACTCGAGGGACGCCACAAAAGGACTTTAAAAGAAATGCCAGTTGGGTGTCCACAACAGTAGTGGCGTGATAAACCGCCTGACACTCGAGGGACGCCTCAAAAGGACTTTAAAATAAAAGCGAGTGTCCGGGGTGGTCTAGCCGGCCCCTGAGACACTCTTGAAGGTAACAATAAAATCATAGGTTAGTCCCTAAGCATAATTTTCATCATAAATAAGTCCAGGATAATACTGACTGTAACAAGAACATCATGCAAACATGAACATGCTCAAGAATATTATTTTCCTCCAGAGACTGACACCGAGACCGATACTTGACCCACCCAACTAAATCCTTGACCGTGGACGCGGCTATTCGAATAGATATAACTCTGCAGAGGGTGTACTCTTTACCCACGCGTATGGGCTTTTCTTAGACAGTACCGTGCACTGACTAATACCCAATACGGACTTTGGGTTGAGAACACGCCTGACGCATACGCACCGACCGGATGCCAGGACTCACCCAGAGCATCACTCCAGAAACCTTAAGTCAGGGAGGCTACAACCTCCGAAAAGCATGGGATCACTATTAAACGCGCGGATTACAAGGGGTGCCCCCCTCTCGGCTACAACCGGAAACACCCATGCCCCTGACCCGATGACAGGCTACAACCTTCATCGTAGTATCTGTGTGGCGTGTACCCGTACAGGGGTTATCAACTTACTAGGCCGTACCCTCCTTTCGGAAGGACCCGTGGCAGCACGGTATACAGCTAGGTGTATAGAGCAAGACTCGATCTAGGCAGACTCAGGAGGTATATTTAACATAACACCAGTTTTCTTTATCAGTATCACACGACACCATTGTGTCAACAAAGGACCATGCCCACCAGCATGTCCCAACCAGCAGCAACATTTCTGCCCTCACGTAACCACATGCATGCCAGACAAGCTAGTGTGACATGCAAGCCAAGGTAAAACAAAAATGACACGACCATGCATGCACATAAGGTATAACATGCAACATATGCACTGTATTCCCAACTATGCAACCATGCAAGAATGCAAACATCATATCTCAGGTTCAATAATGCTTGCCTTGTCCAAAGTAATCAGGAGAAAACCCCTCTGAAAATCCAGCAAAAGTTCCTTCTTCTTTTTCTGAAAAATTTCAAATATGAAATCGAATGAGAAACCCAACACAGAACAGAAAAAGTTCTCAAAATATTTTTAATTAAATCTTAAAATAAACTAGAGAGAAAAAGAAAATTTTAGCAAAAAGAATCAGCTCATTTGGATTTATAGTTTAAAAGCTATTAACTTTTTAAAACCAGGGGTCTTTCTGCAAAACAGAAGCCCCTGAGCTGTTTTTAAAAGAAAACGTTTCGGACGCGAGTGCGCCTTCCAGTGCAGAAAACGTAAAGCGCAGAGTGCGCCTTCGTCGAACACAGGAAGCAGAGAGAGAGAGCTGACGGGTGGGGGCCACCCGTCAGGTTTAAATTTTGAACGCGCTCGCGCGCGAGTACAGAGAAGCGGCGGCGATCGCCGGCGTCGATCGCCGGGGTTTCAGGGCCCGGCGCTGGTCGCAAAGTGACCAGCGGGGACTTCCGCATCCAGGGGTGGTGGAGGTGGCCACCGGCGGTCACCTGAACGGCGGTGAGCTCGTCGCCGGCGGACGTTGGTTCGGGCAAAGTTGAAGCTCGTCGGAGAGAGCTCGGGGAGAGGAATTGGCTTAGGGTTTCGGCACAGCGGTGGAAACGGGGTGGATCGACGGAGTTTGGGCAGCTCTGGTGGTGTGAGTGCGTGGTTTGGTTCGAAGGCAGAGACGGCGGAGCGGTGGCCGGAGGGGGAGAAGATGACCCCCTCGTGGCCTGGTGGGTGGTCAGGAGGAAGCGTGGGAGGTTGTGGAGGCCAGCCGTCAAGCTAGAGGGGCTCGGGGACCCTTTTTATAGGCGAGTCGAGGATGGCCGAAGCGGGCGGAGTTCGCCGGAGTAAATTAGGTCGTCGGGGTTGGTTTTGGCCGGTGGTCTGGGGCGACGGAGCACTTATGAGGCTGGTGGGGTTCGCCTGAAGCTTTAGTTTGGACGGGCGCGCGCTCGTTTGACACGTCCGCGATGCGCTGTCCGCACGGGCGCGGCGGCGTGGCTGGCTCCGGCGACTGCCGTGCGGGCCCTGGGCGGCGTGGTCGGTGCATCCATTGTGCGGAGGGGCGAAGGAGGATGACGCGTGGGCAAGGAGGTAGGTAGGAGCGTTGAAGTGGAGTAAAAGGGCGGTTGATGGCCGAGGCGTTCCGCTCGGCTCCGCCGTGGACGAGCCCGGGGTGGCTGCACCGGCCAGCAGCCAGTTCACCGGAGTGGAGAGGCTGGCGATGGGCCAGGGGAAGCTGCGGCATTGAAAGCGGGCGACATCGCCGTGCGGGAGAGGAAGATGAGGGGTGCACGGCATCGCCGGCCCCTGTCGGCTGAAGAATTCGGTTAACTGAATTTTATTCAGTGTGGAACAGTATGCCTGCCAACTGTTTGATGAAATGCTTTGGGGTCTTAAACAACTTGGTTGATCATGGGGTTTTCTGTGGTGGTGTGTGGTTACTCAAAAATGAGTTTGCCAGAGGGCCAAGTATTTTGGTGAAGTTTGGAAATGGTTTGGGGCAGAAATATGATTTCTGGACCAAATTTGAATTGAATTTAATTTGAAAATTTTGAACTGTGGGACCAAAGGTTTTTGAAGAAATGGGTTAAGGGTACCATATATATGTAGGGATAATTTTGGTGGAGGTAGAAGAGTCATAGAAAATATAGTTCCTTTGTAAATGTCAAGAAACCATGATTAATTCAAATCCCATTTTTGGAATTCAAAATATATAGAAAGAATATTTTTGTGGAGTGGGAAGGAGTTGAATAATATCACAGAAGATGTGCATGACTTGAGAGGTAATTCTTGGAGTGGCAGAAAATATTTGGATAGGTTTTATGGTGTTAGAAGAGATGGAAAGGATTTTTGCCTTTGAAAATAAATAACCAAAAACCAAAGATTCCTTAGAAAGAAATAGTTTTGAAAACCTCCAAAATAATTAAATCAAATGAGTCCACCCTTCAAACAGAACCCTCCAAGAAAATTTTAAATCTTAGCTAAAATTTTGAAAAGTTTTCAAAATTCCAAATAAATATTTTTTGGGGTGTGACAGCACCTACCCCCTTAAGAAAAATCTCGTCCCCGTGATTCCAGCTGTCCCTCAAACAGGTACGGATACTCAGTCCTTAAATGATCTTCTCTTTCCCAGGTTGCCTCTTCCTCGGTGTGATTGCTCCATTGGACTTTGCAAAACTTTATTACGTTCTGTCGGGTTCTCCGTTCAGACTCCTCCAAAATTCTTATAGGACGTTCCCGATAGGTAAGATCGGGTTGAAGGTCTAATTCTTGGTGCTGCACTTGTTTTTCCGTGTTGCTAATACACTTCCTCAGTTGAGACACATGGAACACGTCGTGAACATCTGATAACTCTGCTGGTAATTCCAGTTGATAGGCAACCTTGCCCTTTCTTGCGGTTACTTTGAATGGTCCGATAAATCTTGGTGCTAATTTCCCCTTAACCTTAAATCTTTGTAGCCCCCTTGTCGGAGATACTCTAAGATATACGTAGTCATTGGGCTCAAAGTGGACCTGGCGGTGTTTTTGATCATAATAACTTTTTTGTCGGCTTTGAGCGGCCCTTAGTCGGTCCTGAATAAGCTTTACTTTGGTTTCTGCCTCTATTAGTATTTCTGGTCCAAAAATTCGGCTGTCTCCGGTTTCCGACCAATTTAATGGGGTCCGGCATCGTCGTCCGTATAATGCTTCGAACGGTGCCATTTTCAGGCTAGCTTGATAACTGTTGTTGTAGGAGAATTCTGCATAAGGCAAACTATCCTCCCAACTGACTCCGTAGGTAAGCACACAAGCTCTCAACATGTCTTCTAATATTTGATTTACCCGCTCTGTCTGTCCTCCGGTCTGCGGGTGGTATGCAGTGCTGAAAGCCAGTTGCGTGCCTAAGGCTTGCTGTAGATGTTCCCAAAATCTAGAGACAAATTGGGTGCCTCTGTCAGAGACAATTATTTTGGGTACCCCGTGTAGACAGACAATCCTGGATAGGTATAGCCTGGCTAGCCTCTGTGTCGAGTAGGTGGTTTTTACCGGAATGAAATGTGCTACCTTGGTTAGCGAATCTGTTATTACCCAGATAGCATCATTCCCATGGCGTGACCTTGGCAAACCAACAACAAAATCCATTCCAATTCTATCCCATTTCCATTCAGGCACCTTAATTGGTTGTAACAACCCGGCTGGTCTCTGGTGTTCCGCTTTCACACGTTGGCAGGTATCACAACATGCCACATATATGGCTATATCCCTTTTCATCCCGTGCCACCAGAATCTCTCCTGTAGATCCTTATACATTTTGGTCCCTCCGGGGTGAATGGAATATGGAGTGGTATGCGCCTCTGCCATTATTTGCTGTTTTAAATCTTCAATGTTTGGTACGCATAGTCTCTGTCCAAACCAAATAACTCCTTGGCTGTCTTCCATAAATTCGGGCGCCCTGCCCAGTTTCATCTTTTTCCTAATCCCTTCAATACTTGGGTGCCCCTTCTGGGCTTCTCTGATCTGGTCCTCTAATGTTGGTTTTATTTCCAACCGGGAAATGGTCCCCTCCGTGACTAGGGCCATGTTGAGCTTGGCAAATTCCTGGCTGAGCACATGTTGCGAGAGTTGTACACTGCCATTTCCGGCGTATGGATTCCTGCTGAGGGCATCTGCCACAACATTGGCTTTACCTGGGTGATAGTGAATTCCTACGTCATAATCCTTGATTAGCTCCAGCCAACGTCGTTGTCTCAGATTTAATTCTGGCTGCGTGAAAATATATTTAAGACTCTTGTGGTCCGTGTATATTTCACATCGGTTCCCCAGAAGATAGTGTCGCCACTCTTTGAGTGCATGTATTACTGCAGCGAGTTCCAGATCATGAACGGGGTAATTTTCTTCATGTCGCCGTAGCTGTCTTGAGGTGTAAGCCACTACTTTTCCATCCTGCATTAACACACATCCAAGGCCTTTCCCGGATGCGTCACAATATATATCGAAATTTTTGTGCACATCGGGCACGACCAGAACTGGTGATGTTGTTAACCTCTTTTTCAACTCCTGAAAACTCTTTTCACAAGCTTCAGTCCATTCGAACTTCTTGTCTTTCTTGAGTAACTGGGTCATGGGTCTGGCTATAGTGGAGAACCCTTCAATAAACCTTCGATAATAGCCCGCTAGGCCAAGAAAACTTCTGACTTCCGTTACGTTTGTGGGTTGCTTCCATCCCAACACATCCTTTACTTTTCCCGGGTCTACAGCGATTCCGTCTTGGGTCAATACGTGCCCAAGGAAACCAACTTCTCTCAACCAAAATTCACATTTACTGAATTTGGCGTATAGCTGATGTTTTCTTAACTCCTCCAGTACTATCCGAAGATGCTGCTCATGTTCTTCAGGCGTCTTAGAGTAAATAAGTATGTCATCGATAAATACCACCACAAATTTATCCAGATATTTCATAAAAACCTTGTTCATGAGATGCACAAAATATGCCGGGGCATTGGTTAAACCAAATGGCATCACTGTGAATTCATATAATCCGTATCTGGTAGTAAACGCCGTCTTAGGTATGTCCGTCGTCCGAATTTTTAACTGATGATAACCTGATCTCAGGTCTATCTTCGAGAAGACTTTAGCTTCTGCTAGCTGCTCAAACAAATCGTTGATTCTGGGCGGTGGATATTTATTCTTGATAGTGACCATATTAAGTGCCCTGTAATCAATGCATAGCCGTAGGGTACCATCCCTCTTTTTGGCGAATAAAACTGGCGACCCCCATGGTGACGAGCTGGGTCGAACGTAACCTTTTTCCATCAACTCCTTAATTTGTTTCTTCAATTCTGCCAATTCCGTTGGGGCCATTCGGTACGGCTTCTTGTATATGGGTGTCGTTCCGGGTGCTAGTTCAATAACGAACTCAATTTCACGGTCCGGAGGCATTCCTGGTAACTCTTCAGGAAATACGTCAGGATACTCACAGACTACAGGAACCTTACTTAATTCCACCGTATCCACTTGATTTAATTTTCCTTGGGATGTGGCAATCTTCCTTGTACCCACTTTTATTGTCTTTCCTTGGCAATTGGTAAGAGTTACCGTACGGTTATAGCAGTCTATGAAACCTTTGTTTGTGGTTAACCAATCCATTCCCAGAATAATGTCCAAATCAACTGCGTCCAGTACGATGAGATTGGCTAAGAATCCCATTCCTTCAATTTCGATGCTTACATCCTTGCAGTACCATTGAGTATTTTGCTTTGATCCCGGGGACTGAATAACCATGGAATTTTGCAACGGCAAAAAGGGAAACTGATTCTTCGAGGCAAATCTTTTAGAAATGCAAGAATGGGAAGCTCCGGAATCAAATAAAATTGTAGCATCTACTGAGTTGGCGGGGAACGTACCAAACACGATATCCGGTGCGTTCTGAGCTTCCTCAAAAGTCACGTGGTTGATATGTCCTTGCTTGTGGTTGTTATTGGGGTTGAAGTTATTGCGTCGTGGAGCGTTGGTCGCGCCGCGGCCATTGTTGTTGTTGTTGACTTTGGGAAGGTTGTTTCCTTGCTTTGGGCACTGTTTAGCATAATGCCCTGCTTCTCCACAGGAGTAACAGGTGACTCCAGGATAAAAATTTGTGTCCTTGGTCCTATTGTGGAATGCACTGCGGTTCTGTGGTGGAGCTGTATTTGTTGGTCGGGTTACTACTGGCTTTTGAACATCATTCCTGGGCCTATTGTTGCGAACCTGTACTGACTGGTTCATGCGACGCTTGCGAGCCTCATCCATATTGCGGTGTTCATTTTCCAGGATAATAGCCTTATCCACAAGTGTCTTAAAGTCTGGAAAGGTATGAACCATCAGCTGGCATTTTAGCGACGAAATAAGTACGTCGAGAAATTTTTCCATCTTTTTGTTCTCTGTCATATACTCGTCGTTGGCGTACCGGGCCAACTGAGTAAACTGATCCAGATATTGGGATACTGTGGAGCTTCGCTGTTTGAGATCCTCAAATTCCCTCTTCTTCAATTTCATAATGCTATTTGGAATATGCGCTCCTCGGAAATTCTCCTTGAATTGTTCCCATGTCATATTTGCTCCGTCAGGGTGGGTGTGAAATAAGTTTTCCCACCACGAAGCAGCCGTTCCAGAAAAATAGTGTGGTGTGTACAGCACCTTTTCCTGGTCAGTACACTGGGCAATGACTAATTTTCTTTCCATGTCTCGAAGCCAGTCGTCTGCCTCTAGTGGCTTGTCAGTGTGCGTAAAGACCGTTGGGCGGGTCTTTTGTAACTCCGACAGTTTGGACCTGGGTTGTGGTTGTCCTTGTTGATTTCCCATGTTCATCAAATGCTGCATCATCTCCTGATGCTGTTGCTGACTCTGCTCATATAGGTGGCACACTTGCGAGAAAGCTGATTCACTGCTCTGCTGACTTGTCTGCCCTTGAGTAAAATTATTTCCCATTTGTCCAGAGTTGTTTTCAGGTTGAGTTGGCATAGAACGGGTCCAGGGACGATGCATTTTCTTTCTGGGGTATTTGCATAACACCAAGGAAAAATAATCGAATAGCAGAAAATAAATTCCCAAATAAAAATTTTCCCCCCGGACAAGGTAAGACAAGGCAGCCAGATATATTACACAAGTGATTTAATTATACAAGCAGGATTTAATTATACAGGATATAATTATACAGGATACATGCGGAAACTGTATCATACAAGATCATTTATTCTACTAGCGCACTCTCCGTGCTCTCATCGACCAGCGGTCCTAACATCGCTATCTTACAAAGGCTAGGCAGAACAGGAAATAAATATATTACATCCATGTTCTCAAGCAGTCATCTGGCGAAGAAAACTGCGTTCGTCCACACAGCTCATCCTAGGTTCTGCTGAGAGTGAGACTCAGGCAAGGCACCCAGGATGTGATATCGCCCTCGTCTTCCTCCTCCTCGAGGATCGCCTCTAGTCGTGTGGTCGTTGTTGCTGTGCCTGCTGGAGGTGGCACCGTGCTCGTCAGTGGAGAAGCTCTGGTAGGAATGGGTGCAGCCGGACGGCTAGCATCGCCAGTCGAGGTTGAGCGCTGAGCCGCGGGACTAGCCAGGGAAGTATTTGGTGGAGTGGAAGTGCGTGGAGCACGAGGCGAAGGAGAGCGGTACTCGCTCCTGCGAATAATTCTCGCACGAGACAAGTCCATCCGCGCAGTGAGGTAGTCATCCACCAGGGAGGTGAAAGCTGACTCCAAGGCCATGATATACTGGACAAGTGGCTCAATAGCCGGATCCTTTTCCCCTATGGTGCAGGAAAAAGCATAGTGGCTAGTATATGGAACGTGGCAAGGCAGGTAGTAATAGGGACGGTTTTGCATAACGGTCAGGATGTCCCTGAGACGTGCGATAGCCTCACGTGCGGCCATCTGGATAGCATGCCTCCCAGTGGGCATGGCTCTCCCCATGAAGCGATAGTTGCGGAAAGACACGGACGCACCACCCCGAATATATACCGAAGCCTGGTACATAGTCAGGGACTCTGAGATCTTGTCCGGGTAAACGACGTACTCCGGACGCCCGAGGGACCCCATCGCGTCCCTCGCGATGCTCGCGAGAAGGCGGGAAAATCCCGCAGGCTCGTTGGCGAAAATCTGCGATGGGCAGCTGCCACCAGCCATCTACAACAGTAGACAAAAATCCAAGTAGCCAAGTCATAAGTGTATGATGACTAAGGAAAATTTGCTACGATGCATGAGATGCATGCTGAAAAGAAAATGTCAGTATTGACTCGGTGACTAGCGATCGTGCCTAGGGCTCCTACAGTCAGCCTGGCTCTGATACCAAGGTCTGTCAGGCTCACTTCTGAGAAATAAATCACAGAATAGCCTTAAGTCACACTGGCTCCCAAGCACAACCAGTGGACAACCTTGATATAGATAACCAGTACAATAATATTACACATGGTTGAGTCAGGGTGACTCAACAATTTATTACAACAACTCAACGCACTAGGGTGGCGGAATATAACAGTGGGTGGTGGAACTCAACACTGATATACGAGCATAGAGTCAAGCGTCAGTGTGAGGCTTGACTATTTTATTGGTGTGGCGGAAGCTGGACGGATGATACAAGTGATAGACTCCAAGACACAGGTGTGCTGACTGGGAACCTTCTAAGCGTCGGCCTCACTAGCGCAATTCTCCTCCAGAAGCTCGTCCTCCTCCAAGTCTGGCCAAGTAAATAGCCAGGGACAAGCCAGTGAGTACTTTGAATGTACTCGCAAACATTATGAACATAAGGTATACTGAATGCGAATGCCATGGTAAAAATATACTATATGCATGGAACAATTTATCAAGACTTGGCATGGTGAAACATAGTTAGTACAAAAATAAATATTAGTCACAATAATATAAAAAAAATAAAAGGAAAGCCGGTCGGATGTCAAGTGACATCACGGTAGGACTTGAAAAGAAATGCCAGTCGGGTGTCCACAAGAGTAGTGGCGTGATAAACCGCCTGACACTCGAGGGACGCCACAAAAGGACTTTAAAAGAAATGCCAGTTGGGTGTCCACAAGAGTAGTGGCGTGATAAACCGCCTGACACTCGAGGGACGCCACAAAAGGACTTTAAAAGAAATGCCAGTTGGGTGTCCACAAGAGTAGTGGCGTGATAAACCGCCTGACACTCGAGGGACGCCTCAAAAGGACTTTAAAATAAAAGCGAGTGTCCGGGGTGGTCTAGCCGGCCCCTGAGACACTCTTGAAGGTAACAATAAAATCATAGGTTAGTCCCTAAGCATAATTTTCATCATAAATAAGTTCAGGATAATACTGACTGTAACAAGAACATCATGCAAACATGAACATGCTCAAGAATATTATTTTCCTCCAGAGACTGACACCGAGACCGATACTTGACCCACCCAACTAAATCCTTGACCGTGGACGCGGCTATTCGAATAGATATAACTCTGCAGAGGGTGTACTCTTTACCCACGCGTATGGGCTTTTCTTAGACAGTACCGTGCACTGACTAATACCCAATACGGACTTTGGGTTGAGAACACGCCTGACGCATACGCACCGACCGGATGCCAGGACTCACCCAGAGCATCACTCCAGAAACCTTAAGTCAGGGAGGCTACAACCTCCGAAAAGCATGGGATCACTATTAAACGCGCGGATTACAAGGGGTGCCCCCCTCTCGGCTACAACCGGAAACACCCATGCCCCTGACCCGATGACAGGCTACAACCTTCATCGTAGTATCTGTGTGGCGTGTACCCGTACAGGGGTTATCAACTTACTAGGCCGTACCCTCCTTTCGGAAGGACCCGTGGCAGCACGGTATACAGCTAGGTGTATAGAGCAAGACTCGATCTAGGCAGACTCAGGAGGTATATTTAACATAACACCAGTTTTCTTTATCAGTATCACACGACACCATTGTGTCAACAAAGGACCATGCCCACCAGCATGTCCCAACCAGCAGCAACATTTCTGCCCTCACGTAACCACATGCATGCCAGACAAGCTAGTGTGACATGCAAGCCAAGGTAAAACAAAAATGACACGACCATGCATGCACATAAGGTATAACATGCAACATATGCACTGTATTCCCAACTATGCAACCATGCAAGAATGCAAACATCATATCTCAGGTTCAATAATGCTTGCCTTGTCCAAAGTAATCAGGAGAAAACCCCTCTGAAAATCCAGCAAAAGTTCCTTCTTCTTTTTCTGAAAAATTTCAAATATGAAATCGAATGAGAAACCCAACACAGAACAGAAAAAGTTCTCAAAATATTTTTAATTAAATCTTAAAATAAACTAGAGAGAAAAATAAAATTTTAGCAAAAAGAATCAGCTCATTTGGATTTATAGTTTAAAAGCTATTAACTTTTTAAAACCAGGGGTCTTTCTGCAAAACAGAAGCCCCTGAGCTGTTTTTAAAAGAAAACGTTTCGGACGCGAGTGCGCCTTCCAGTGCAGAAAACGTAAAGCGCAGAGTGCGCCTTCGTCGAACACAGGAAGCAGAGAGAGAGAGCTGACGGGTGGGGGCCACCCGTCAGGTTTAAATTTTGAACGCGCTCGCGCGCGAGTACAGAGAAGCGGCGGCGATCGCCGGCGTCGATCGCCGGGGTTTCAGGGCCCGGCGCTGGTCGCAAAGTGACCAGCGGGGACTTCCGCATCCAGGGGTGGTGGAGGTGGCCACCGGCGGTCACCTGAACGGCGGTGAGCTCGTCGCCGGCGGACGTTGGTTCGGGCGAAGTTGAAGCTCGTCGGAGAGAGCTCGGGGAGAGGAATTGGCTTAGGGTTTCGGCACAGCGGTGGAAACGGGGTGGATCGACGGAGTTTGGGCAGCTCTGGTGGTGTGAGTGCGTGGTTTGGTTCGAAGGCAGAGACGGCGGAGCGGTGGCCGGAGGGGGAGAAGATGACCCCCTCGTGGCCTGGTGGGTGGTCAGGAGGAAGCGTGGGAGGTTGTGGAGGCCAGCCGTCAAGCTAGAGGGGCTCGGGGACCCTTTTTATAGGCGAGTCGAGGATGGCCGAAGCGGGCGGAGTTCGCCGGAGTAAATTAGGTCGTCGGGGTTGGTTTTGGCCGGTGGTCTGGGGCGACGGAGCACTTATGAGGCTGGTGGGGTTCGCCTGAAGCTTTAGTTTGGACGGGCGCGCGCTCGTTTGACACGTCCGCGATGCGCTGTCCGCACGGGCGCGGCGGCGTGGCTGGCTCCGGCGACTGCCGTGCGGGCCCTGGGCGGCGTGGTCGGTGCATCCATTGTGCGGAGGGGCGAAGGAGGATGACGCGTGGGCAGGGAGGTAGGTAGGAGCGTTGAAGTGGAGTAAAAGGGCGGTTGATGGCCGAGGCGTTCCGCTCGGCTCCGCCGTGGACGAGCCCGGGGTGGCTGCACCGGCCAGCAGCCAGTTCACCGGAGTGGAGAGGCTGGCGATGGGCCAGGGGAAGCTGCGGCATTGAAAGCGGGCGACATCGCCGTGCGGGAGAGGAAGATGAGGGGTGCACGGCATCGCCGGCCCCTGTCGGCTGAAGAATTCAGTTAACTGAATTTTATTCAGTGTGGAACAGTATGCCTGCCAACTGTTTGATGAAATGCTTTGGGGTCTTAAACAACTTGGTTGATCATGGGGTTTTCTGTGGTGGTGTGTGGTTACTCAAAAATGAGTTTGCCAGAGGGCCAAGTATTTTGGTGAAGTTTGGAAATGGTTTGGGGCAGAAATATGATTTCTGGACCAAATTTGAATTGAATTTAATTTGAAAATTTTGAACTGTGGGACCAAAGGTTTTTGAAGAAATGGGTTAAGGGTACCATATATATGTAGGGATAATTTTGGTGGAGGCAGAAGAGTCATAGAAAATATAGTTCCTTTGTAAATGTCAAGAAACCATGATTAATTCAAATCCCATTTTTGGAATTCAAAATATATAGAAAGAATATTTTTGTGGAGTGGGAAGGAGTTGAATAATATCACAGAAGATGTGCATGACTTGAGAGGTAATTCTTGGAGTGGCAGAAAATATTTGGATAGGTTTTATGGTGTTAGAAAAGATGGAAAGGATTTTTGCCTTTGAAAATAAATAACCAAAAACCAAAGATTCCTTAGAAAGAAATAGTTTTGAAAACCTCCAAAATAATTAAATCAAATGAGTCCACCCTTCAAACAGAACCCTCCAAGAAAATTTTAAATCTTAGCTAAAATTTTGAAAAGTTTTCAAAATTCCAAATAAATATTTTTTGGGGTGTGACATATTCCCACATTTAGTGCATGGACAACACATAAAACCATTCTGCTTGTTTGCCTCAGCCACATTTAGAAACTCATGCACGCCCTTAATGTACTCGGAGGTGTGTCTGTCACCGTACATCCATTGCAGGTTCATCTGCGTGCATTATATATAATTAAGTGTGTCAAAAACCATTACAGAACATCATAAATAGATAATTAAGTGACCAAGTTAATAGAAGTTCATCATCACATTAAAATCAAAGTACATACATAGTTCTCATCTAACAACATATAGCTCTCCATACACATCTAAACTATGTAAAACATTTCAATGCGAAAACAAATGCGATCATAATCGCAACTAAGGTAACAATTGATCCAACGGCATAATGATACCAAGCCTCGGTATGAATGGCATATTTTCTAATCTTTCTAATCTTCAACCGCATTGCATCCATCTTGATCTTGTGATCAACGACGACATCCGCAACATGCAACTCCAATATCATCTTCTCGTCCTCAATTTTTTTATTTTTTCCTTCAAGAAATTGTTTTCTTCTTCAACTAAATTTAACCTCTCGACAATAGGGTCCATCTTGATCTTGTGATCATCGACGACTTCCGCAACATGCAACTCCAATTCCATCTTCTCCTCCTCCATTTTTTTTCCATTTTTTTCTTTAAGGAAATGTTTTCCTCTTCAACTAAATTTAACCTCTCCACAAGAGGGTCGGTTGGAATTTCCGGTTCAGCTACCTCCTAGACATATAAAAACATCTATGCATGTCAGGTTGGTCGGCATAATTGTCATAAACACTAAAACAAATAGTTATAAATTAAATATAATATACCACATCCGAATCGTAGACAGGACGAGGGCCCACGTGGGCGGATATCAAAACCATCGCACTATATAATAACAAGCAATAATAAACATAAGAAAATTAGGCAAATATCTATCTAAAGCAATAATAACAAGCAATAATAAAAGTAAGAAAAGCATGGACATAACAAGAGGCTCACCACGGTGGTGCCGGTGACGAGATCGGCGGGGGCAATCGACGGCGGCGAAGACGGGGACGGGACGTGACGGACCGCTAAACCTAGACAAATCTCGGAGAAAATAGAGCTTCGAGAGGAGAAAAGCTGAACTGGTGTGGCTCGGGAATTCCATCGAACACGTTGTGTGCATAGGAGGTGAGCTAGAGCACCACCAAGCCGTCTCTCCCTCGGCCAAAAAAAACAAAGCAGTGTGCTCTGCTCTTGCGCGAGGGGGTATATATAGGCACCTCATTGGTCCCGGTTGGTGATATGAACCGGGACTAAAGGGGAGCCTTTGGTCCTGGTTCAAGTCACCAACCAGGACCAATGGTGGTGGGCCAGGAGCAAGGCCCATTGGTCCCGGTTCGTCGCACCAACCGGGACCAAAAGGCCCAGACGAACCGGGACCAATGGCCCACGTGGCCCGGCCGGCCCCCTGGGCTCACGAACCGGGTCCAATGCCCCCATTGGTCCCGGTTCTTGATTGAACCGGGACTAATAGGCTGGGCAGGCCTGGACCAAAGCCCTGTTTTCTACTAGTGTACGTGACACGCCTATCCAAAGATCTCCATCCCCACCCGCTAGTAATTGAGAATGTAACAGGCAACTGCTTTGACCAAACGACAAGGCTCCGTTTGGATCTTTGTGAGCACGAGGTGTGTGGTGGAGGGCAAAAGTGAGCAAAAGTTAGAGGGTTGGTTAAAACTAAGCACAATTACGGAAGCAGGGGCACAAAAATAGAAAACCCTTAGTCGAATGGTATCCTATACACGTGTCGTGTTAGGACCTTCCTGAAGTAGTAACGTATCATATATTGGGCATCACCAAATGTCCACACACAACGACGAGATGGATGAAGGCCATCCTGAAGGAAATATGCCCTAGAGGCAATAATAAAGTTGTTATTTATATTTCCTTATATCATGATAAATGTTTATTATTCATGCTAGAATTGTATTAACCGGAAACATAATACATGTGTGAATATATAGATAAACAAACTGTCACTAGTATGCCTCTACTTGACTAGCTCGTTGAATCAAAGATGGTTAAGTTTCCTAGCCATGGACATGAGTTGTCATTTTATTAACGGGATCACATCATTGGTGAATGATGTGATTGACTTGACCCATTCCGTTAGCTTAGCACTTGATCGTTTAGTTTTACTGCTACTGCTTTCTTCACGACTTATACATGTTCCTATGACTATGAGATTATGCAACTCCCGAATACCGGAGGAACACCTTGTATGCTATGAAACGTCACAACGTAACTGGGTGATTATAAAGATGCTTTACAGGTGTCTCCGAAGGTGTTTGTGGTGTTGGCATAGATCAAGAATAGGATTTGTCACTCCGAGTGTCGGAGAGGTATCTCTGGGTCCTCTCGGTAATGCACATCATTATATGCCTTGCAAGCAAATGATTAATGAGTTAGTCATGAGATGATGCATTACAGAACGAGTAAAGATACTTGCCGGTAATGAGATTGAACTAGGTATTGAGATACCGACGATCGAATCTCGTGCAAGTAACATACCGATGACAAAAGGAACAACGTATGTTGTTATGCGGTTCGATCGATAAAGATCTTCGTAGAATGTGTAGGAACCAATATGAGCATCCAGGTTCCACTATTGGTTATTGACCAGAGATGAGTCTCGGTCATGTCTACATAGTTCTCGAACCCGTAGGGTCCACACGCTTAAACGTTTGGTGACGATCGGTATTATGAGTTTATGTGTTTTGATGTACCGAAGGTAGTTCGGAGTCCCGGATGAGATCGGGGACATGACGAGGAGTCCCGAAATGATCGAGCCGTAAAGATCGATATATTGGAAGGCTATATTTGGACATCGGAAAGGTTCTGAGTGATCCGGGTATTTTTCGGAGTACCGGGGGAGTTACGGGAATACGGGAGTACATATGGGCCTTAGTGGGCTTTAAGGGAAAAAGAGGGGAAGCCACGAGGACGCGTGCCCCCCATAGGCCTAGTCCGAATTGGACTAGGGGAGGGGCTGTGCCCCCTCTTTCCTTCTCCTCCCAGTCTCCTTCCTTTCCCCTCCTAGTAGGACTAGGAAAGGAGGAATCCTGCTCCTACTAGGAGGAGGATTCCTCCCCCCTTTGGCGCACCTAGAGAGGCCGGCTGGCCTCCCCTCCCTCCTTTATATACGTGGGGAGGGGGGCACCCCATGGACACACAAGTTGACATTGTTCTTAGCCGTGTGCGGTGCCCCCTCGACCGTAATCCACCTCGATCATATCGTAGCGGTGCTTAGGCGAAGCCCTATGTTGGTAGCATCATCATCACCATCATCACGCCTTCGTGCTGACGGAACTCTCCCTTGAAGCTCTGCTGGATCGTGAGTTCATGGGACGTCACCGAGCTGAACGTGTGCAGATCGCGAAGGTGTCGTACGTTCGGTACTAGGATTGGTCGATCGTGAAGATGTACGACTACATCAACCGCGTTGTCATAACGCTTCCGCTTACGGTCAACGAGGGTACGTGGACGACACTCTCCCCTCTCGTTGCTATGCATCACCATGATCTTGCGTGTGTGTATGATATATTTTTTGAAATACTACGTTCCCCAATAGTGGCATCATGAGCCAGGTTTATGCGTAGATGTTATATGCACGAGTAGAACACAAGTGAGTTGTGGGTGATACTAGTCATACTGCTTACCAGCATGTCATACTTTGATTCGGCGGTATTGTTGGATGAAGCGGCCCGGACCAACATTACGCGTACGCTTACGCGAGACTAGTTCAAACGACGTGCTTCGCACACAGGTGGCTGGCGGGTGTTAGTTTCTCCAACTTTAGTTGAATCGAGTCTGGCTACGTCCGGTCCTTGTGAAGGTTAAAACAGCACATACTTGACGAAATATCATTGTGGTTTTGATGCGTAGGTAAGAACGGTTCTTGCTCAGCCCGTAGCAGCCACGTAAAACTTGCAACAACAAAGTAGAGGACGGCTAACTTGTTTTTGCAAGGCATGTTGTGATGTGATATGGTCAAGACGTGATGAGTTATATATTATTGTATGAGATGATCATGTTTTTGTAAAGTTATCGGCAACCGGCACGAGCCTTATGGTTGTCTCTTTATTGTATGAATTGCGAAGGCCATGTAATTGCTTTACTTTATCACTATGAGTTAGCTATAGTAGTAGTAGCTATAGTTGGCGAGATGACCATGACACTACGATGAAGATCATGGTGTCAAGCCGGGGACAATGGAGATCATGACGATGCTTGGGAGATGGAGATCAAAAGCACAAGATGATGATGGCCATATCATGTCACATATTTTGATTGCATGTGATGTTTATCTTATTATGCTTAGTACGGCGGTAACATTATAAGATGATCCCTTACAAAATTTCAAGGTACAAGTGTTCTCCCAGAGTATGCACCATTGCGAAAGTTCTTCGTGCTGAGACACCACGTGATGATCGGGTGTGATAGGCTCTACGTTCACATACAATGGGTGCAAGACAGTTTTGCACATGCAGAATACTCGGGTTAAACTTGATGAGCCTAACATGTACAGACATGGCCTCGGAACACTGGAGACCGAAAGTTCTAGCATGAATCATATAGTAGATATGATCAACATAAGATGTTCACCATTGAAAACTACTCCATCTCACGTGATGATCGGACCTGGTTTAGTTGATTTGGATCACGTGATCATTTAGATGACTAGAGGGATGTCTATCTAAGTGGGAGTTCTTTAGTAATATGATTAATTTAACTTTAATTTATCATGAACTTAGTCCTGGTAGTATTAGCATATCTATGTTGTAGATCAATAGCTCGCAATGTAGCTCCCCGTTTATTTTTATATGTTCCTAGAGAAATATAAGTTGAAAGATGATAGTAACACTAATTGATATGTCTCCAACCTATCTATAAGTTTTGATTGTTCCATGCTATTATATATTCTGTTTTGGATGTTTAATGGGCTTTATTATACACTTTTATATTATTTTTCGGACTAACCTACTAACCCAAAGGCTAGTGCAAATTGCTTTTTTGCCTATTTCAGTGTTTCGCAGAAAAGGAATATCAAATGGAGTCCAAACGGAATGAAACCTTCGAGAGAGTTATTTTTGGAACGATATCTTCACGAGAGACTTAAAGTACAAGTCAGAGAAGAAACGAGGTGCCGACGAGGGGGCAAGGCGCGCCAGGGGGTAGGCACGCCCCCACCCTCGTGGGCCCCACGTTGCTCCACCGACATACTTTTTCCTCCTATATATACCCATATACCCTGAAAACACCGAGGAGCACGAAGAAACCCTAATTCCACCGCCGTAACCTTCTGTTCCCGTGAGATCCCATCTTGGGGCCGGTTCCGAAGCTCCGCCGGAGGGGGCATCGATCACGGAGGGCTTCTACATCAACACCATAGCCCTTCCGATGAGTTGTGAGTAGTTTACCACAGACCTTCGGGTCCATAGTTATTAGCTAGATGGCTTCTTCTCTCTCTTTGGATCTCAATACAAAGTTCTCCTTGATCTTCGAGGTGATATATTCGATGTAATCGTTTTGCGATGTGTTTGTCGAGATCGAATGAATTGTGGGTTTATGATCAAGATTATCTATGAACAATATTGGATTCTTTTCTGAAATCTTTTATGTATGATTATAATATCCTTGCATGTCTCTTTGAATTATTGGTTTGGTTTGGCCTACTAGATCTATAGTTCTTGCAATGTGAGAAGTGCTTGGCTTTGGGTTCAATCTTGCGGTGTCCTTTCCCAGTGACAGTAGGGGCAGCAAGGCACGTATAGTATTGTTGCCATCGAGGATAAAAAGATGGGGTTTATATCATATTACTTGAGTTTATCCCTCTACATCATGTCATCTTGCTTAAGGCATTACTCTGTTCTTATGAACTTAATACTCTAGATGCATACTGGATAGCGGTTGATGTGTGGAGTAATAGTAGTAGATGCAGAATCATTTCGGTCTACTTGTCACGGACGTGATGCCTATATACAATGATCATGCCTAGATATTCTCATAACTATGCGCTTTTCTATCAATTGCTCGACAGTAATTTGTGCGCCCACCGTAGAATTCTGCTATCATGAGAGAAGCCACTAGTGAAACCTATGGCCCCCGGGTCTATTCTCATCATATTAATCTTCCATCTACTTTACTTTGCTTTATTTACTTTCTGTCTCTATACCAAAAATACCAAAAATATTATCCTATCATATCTATCAGATCTCACTCTCGTAAGTGACCATGAAGGGATTGACAACCCCTTATCGTGTTGGCTGCGAGGTTCTTATTTGTTTGTGCAGGCGCGAGGGACTCGCGCGTGGTCTCCTACTGGATTGATACCTTGGTTCTCAAAGACTGAGGGAAATACTTACGCTACTATGCTGCATCACCCTTTCCTCTTCGAGGGAATACAACGCAAGCTCGGGAAGTAGCAAGAAGAATTTCTCGCGCCGTTGCCGGGGAGATCTACGCAAAAGTCATATACCAAGTACCTATCACAAACCCTTATCCCTCACACTACATTATTTGCCTCTCGTTTTGCTCTCCCCACTTCACCCTTGTCGTTTTATTTGCCCTTCTTCTTCAGTGTGTTTTACTGTTCACTTGCCTCTTGTTTGCTTGTGTGTTGGATTGCTTGCTTGTCACTATAGCTCAAGACTTTATCAAATTGTGTGACTTCTCCAATACCAACAATAATGATTTTATTAGCACGCCAATTGCTCCTATCTTAGATGCTGAATCTTGTGAGATCAATGCTGCTGTGTTAAATCTTGTCATGAAAGATCAATTTTATGGCCTTCCTAGTGAAGATGCCGCTACCCATCTAAACAACTTTGTTGATTTGTGTGATATGCAAAAGAAGAGGGATACGAATAATGATATTGTTAAATTGAAGCTATTTCCGTTTTCACTTAGAGATCGTGCTAAAACTTGGTTTTCCTCTTTGCCTAGAAATAGTATTGATTCATGGAATAAGTGCAAAGATGGCTTTATCTCTAAGTATTTTCCTCCCGCTAAGATTATATCTCTTAGAAACGATATTATGAATTTTAAGCAACTAGATCATGAGCATGTTGCACAAGCTTGGGAGAGAATGAAATTAATGATACGTAATTTCCCTAGACAAGGTTTGAACTTATGGATGATTATACAAAACTTTTATGCTAGCTTGAATTTTGCTTCTAGAAATCTTTTAGATTCGGCCGCGGGGGGCACTGCCATAGAAATCACTTTAGGAGAAGCTACCAAACTCCTAGATAATATTATGGTTAACTACTCTCAATGGCACACCGAAAGATCTACTAGTAAAAAAGTGCATGCTATTGAAGAGATTAGTGTTTTGAGTGGAAAGATGGATGAACTTATGAAATTATTTGCTACTAAGAGTGCTTCTTCTGATCCTAAAGATATGCCTTTATCCACATTGATTGAAAATAATAATGAATCTTTGGATGTGAATTTTGTTGGTAAGAATAATTTTGGTAACAATGCTTATAGAGGAAACTTTAATCCTAGGCCTTTTCCTAGTAATTCCTCTAATAATTATGGTAATTCCTACAATAACTCTTATGGAAATTTTGGTAAGATGCCCTCTGAATTTGAGACTAGTGTTAAAGATTTATGAATTCGCAAAAGAATTTCAATGCTTTGCTTGAAGAAAAATTGCTTAAGATTGATGAGTTGGCTAGAAACATGGATAAAATTAATCTTGATGTTGATTCTTTGAAACTTAGATCTATTCCACCTAATCATGATATCAATGAGTCTCTCAATGCCATAAGAATTTCCATTGATGAGTGCAAAGAAAGAACCGCTAGGATGCGTGCTAAAAGAGATTGCTTTATGAAAGCATGTTCTTCTAGTTATCATGAAAATAAAGATGAAGATCTGAAAGTGATTGATGGGTCTCCTATTAGATCCTTGTTTTCTAGTATGAATCTTGATAAAGATGTGACTGGAGATGAGTCTACTTTAGTTAAAAGCCGTCACAATGATTCAGAGTTTTTAGATCTTAATGCTAAAATTGTTAAAAGTGGGATTGAAGAGATTAAAACTTTGCATTGTGATGAACCCATTATTTGGATATCAAGAGATTCAATTATGATAATTGCTCTCTAATTGATTGTATTTCCTTGTTGCAATCCGTGCTAAATTCTCCACATGCTTATAGTCAAAATAAGGATTTTACCAAACACATAGTTGATGCTTTAATGCAGTCTTATGAGGAAAAACATGAATTAGAAGTTTATATCCCTAGAAAGCTTTATGATGAGTGGGAACCTACTATTAAAATTAAGATTAAGGATCATGAATGCTTTGCTTTGTGTGATTTGGGTGCAAGTGTTTCTACAATTCCAAAGGCTTTGTGTGATATGTTAGGGTTCCATGAACTTGATGATTGTTCTTTAAATTTGCATCTTACGGATTCTACCATTAAGAAACCTATGGGAAGGATTAATGATGTTCTTATTGTTTCCAATAGGAATTATGTGCCCGTAGATTTCATCGTTCTTGATATAGATTGCAATCCTTCATGTCCTATTATTCTTGGTAGACCTTTCCTTAGGACAATTGGTGCAATTATTGATATGAAGGAAGGAAATATTAGATTCCAATTTATGTTAAGGAAAGGCATGGAACACTTTCCTAGAAAGAAAATTAAATTACCTTATGAATCTATTATGAGAGCCACTTATGGATTGCCTACCAAAGATGGCAATACCTAGATCTATTCTTGTATTATGCCTAGCTAGGGGCGTTAAACGATAGCGCTTGTTGGGAGGCAACCCAATTTTATTTTCTTTATTTTTGCTTCTGTTTAGGAATAAATATTGCATCTATATTTTGTTTAGATGTGGTTTTGTGTTTTAATTAGTGTTTGTGACAAGTAGAACCTTTGGAAAGACTTGTGTGAAGTTTATGCGATCATGCTGTAAAAAATATAAACTTTAGCGCTCACGAGATTGGCTGTCATTTTTTTACTGGAGAGTGCTTTTTAGTTGATACTTTCTGTAGATGATTAATAGACAAATTCCTCACGTCCACCAATTTATTTCAATTTTTTTAGAGTTACAGAAGTATTCGAAAGTTATAGATTACTACAGATTGTCCCGCTTTTGACAGATTCTGTTTTTCGTGTGTTGTTTGCTTATTTTGATGAATCTATGAGTAGTATCGGGGGGTATGAATCATAGAGAAGTTGGAATACAATAGGTTTAACACCATTATAAACAAATAATTAGTTCATTACAGTACCCTTGAGTAGTGGTTTGTTTTCTTATACTAACGAAGCTCACGACATTTTTGGCTAAGTTTTGTGTTGTGAAGTTTTCAAGTTTTGGGTAAGGATTTGATGGACTATGGAACAAAGAGTGGCAAAAGCCTAAGCTTGAGGATGCCCAAGGCGCCCCAATGTAAAATTCAAGGACAACCAAAAGCCTAAGCTTGGGGATGCCCCGGGAGAGCATCCCCTCTTTCGTCTTCGTCTATCGGTAACTTTACTTGAGACTATATTTTTATTCACCACATGATATGTGTTTTACTTGGAGCGTCATGTATGATTTGAGTCTTTGCTTTTTAGTTTTCCACAATCATCCATGCTGGACACACCTTTTGAGAGAGATAAATATGATTTGGAATTTGTTAGAATACTCTATGTGCTTCACTTATATCTTTTGAGCTAGATAGTTTTGCTCTAGTGCTTCACTTATATCTTTTAGAGCACGGTGGTGGTTTATTTTGCACAAATTATTGATATCTCATGTTTCACTTATATCTATTTGAGAGTCTCTTAGAACAGCATTGTAATGTGCTTTGGTTATAAAACTAGTTCTAATATGATAGGCATCCAAGATGAGTATAGTAAAAACTTTCATACAAGTGCATTGAATACTATGAGAAGTTTGATACTTGATGATTGTTTTAAGATATGAGGATGGTGATATTAGAGGCATGCTAGTAGAGTAGTTGTGAATTTGCGAAATACTTGTGTTGAGGTTTGCAAGTCCCGTAGCATGCACGTATGGTAACCGTTGTGTGACAAATTTGGAGCATGAAGTATTTCATTGAGTGTCATCCTTTGTGTGGAGGTCGGGATCGCGCGATGGTTAACCCCTACCAACCCTTCCCCTAGGTGCATGCATGTACTACTTTGTTTTGATGAGTTGTAGATTTTTGCAATAAGTATGTGAGTTCTTTATGACTAATGTTGAGTCCATGGATTATACGCACTCTCACCCTTCCACCATTTCTAGCCTCTCTTGTACCGCGCAACTCTTGCCGGTACCATACACCCACCTTATACCTTCCTCAATACAGCCACCATACCTACCTATCATGGCATTTCCATAGCCATTCCGAGATATATTGCCATGCAACTTTCCACCGTTCCGTTTGCTATGACACGCTTCATCATTGTCATATTGCCATCCATGATCATGTAGTTGACATCATATTTGTGGCTAGGCCACCATGCATAATTTTTCATACATGTCACTCTTGATTCATTGCACATCCCGGTACACCGCCAGAGGCAATCATATATAGTCATACTTTGTTCTAGTATCGAGTTGTAATATCGAGTTGTAAATCAATATAAGTGTGATGATAATCATTATTAGAGCATTGTCCCAAAGAAAAAAATGTGGGGAAGGAAAGGCCAAACAAAAAAAGAAAGGCCCAAAAAAAGAAATAAAAGAAAAGGGACAATACTGCTACCTTTTTCCACACTTGTGCTTCAAAGTAGCACCATGATCTTCACGATAGAGAGTCTCTTATTTTGTCACTTTCATATACTAGCGGGAATTTTCATTATAGAACTTGGCTTGTATATTCCAACGATGGGCTTCCTCAAACGCCCTAGGTCTTCGTGAGCAAGCAAGTTGGATGCACACCCACTTAGTTTCTTTTGTTGAGCTTTCATACATTTATAGCTCTAGTGCATCCGTTACATGGCAATCCCTACTCACTCACATTGATATATATTGATGGGCATCTCCATAGCCCATTGATACGCCTAGTTGATGTGAGACCATCTTCCTCTTTGTCTTCTCCACAACCACCACTCTATTCCACATAGTGCATGTCCATGGCTCACGCTCATGTACTGCGTGAAAGTTGAAAACATTTGAAAAAATTAAAGTATGAAACAAGTGCTTGGCTGAAACCGGGGTTGTGCATGATTTGAGTATTTTGTGTGACGAAGATGGATCATAGCCTAACTATATGATTTTGTAGGGATGAACTTTCTTTGGCCATGTTATTTTGAGAAGACATGATTGCTCTGTTAGTATGCTTGAAGTATTATTATTCTTATGTCAATATAGACTTTTGTCTTGAATCTTTCGGATCTAAACATTCATGCCACAATAAAGAGAATTACATTAAGAATTATGTTAGTAAGCATTCCACATCCTTTTTTATCATTTACCTACTCGAGGACGAGCAGTAATTAAGCTTGGGCACGCTTGATACGTCTCCAATGTATCTATAATTTTTTATTGTTCCATGCTATTAAATATTCTGTTTTGGATGTTTAATGGGCTTTATTATACACTTTTATATTATTTTTACTAACCCAAGGCCTAGTGCAAATTGCTGTTTTTTTGCCTATTTCAGAGTTTAGCAGAAAAGGAATATCAAACGGAGTCCAACGGAATGAAACCTTCGGGAGAGTTATTTTTGGAACAATATCTTCACGAGAGACTTGGAGTACAAGTCAGAGAAGAAACGAGGTGCCCACGAGGGGACAGGGCGCGCCCCCACCCTCGTGGGGCCCACGTTGCTCTACCGATGTACTTTTTCCTCCTCTATATACCCATATACCCTGAAAACATCGAGGAGCACGAAGAAACCCTAATTCCACCGTCGTAACCTTCTGTTCCCGTGAGATCCCATCTTGGGGCCTGTTCCGGAGCTCCACCGGAGGGGGCATCGATCACGGAGGTGTGACGCCCCGAGACTGACGCTCCAGAAGACTTCCATATATTTCGATGTTGCCGTGTGTTTCATTTTTGCTTGCTTCATTTTATTTGTGCTTGCATCATATCAGCATGCCATCATGTCATTAATCTTTTCGTCTCAACTAAATAAATAGCATAGATCGTTTGATCTATTGAAATCGAGGGAACGATGACTTCTCTTTATAACATATCCTCCTAATATTTATGGAGCTATTATAAAAATATTACATTTGTTTTGAATTAACCATAACACACTTGCATAGTATTCTCCATGTCTTTCCAACTCAATTCTTGATCTCAAACTTTGTCATAAATTCTTTCATCGCTTTTCGAATCTCCCCCAAAATTCCCAACATTTTTGGACTCTTCAAAACCTATCCCTTGGTGAAACCATTTGAATTAAATTCAAATGGATTTGAATTTAAATCCTGAAATCGTGGCCATTCCTATTTTTTTCTTGGAACAAACACTTTTTGCGAGTCCAAGAAAAATAAACCCCATGCCATCTTCTCTCCCTAACCTTTTCTTCTCTCTTTTCTTTCTTATTTCTTTTTCTGAAATGGAAGAGAGGGAGGAAAGGGAGCCGCACCACAACAGCCAGGCCCAGCCGCCGGCCTGCTGCTCCCCTCGGCCCACTGGCCCATTAGCCCAGCTGCACCTAACCCTAGCCCCGACCCACTCCTCCTCTCGTCCTCCCCCTCGCGCCGCCATCTCTGTCTCGCTCGATCCCCTTCCCTCATTCCCTCGACCCCGAGCCCCGCAGCGCTCTGCCTCTCCTTGCACCCTCTCCCTTCCTCTGCGTGTCGCCCGACCGCATCCCGTCGACCATCCGTGCGACTCCTTCCCGTGACCTCGTCTCCACCTCGCCAAACGCCGGCGACCAAGGCCCAGAGCCGCGTCGGACCACCTTCCTTGCCCAGCCGTCTGCCTCCTCCTCGTCGACCCGCGCTCGGCCTCCGCGCCACCATCAGAGCGGCCATCTCCGACGGCCCCATCACGGTCACGCCCTTCTGCCACCACCTAGACTATCGCGCCACCCCAACGGCTTCGTCTGCATCGCCTCCGACCACCTCTCCTCTGCAGCCCATCACCCTGCCAAGTCCCAGCGCTCCGTCGCCATTCAGGACGTCGCCGACCATGCCACGACCGGATCCGGCCTCCTCGTCCTTGGATCCGTGCGGCCGCGTCCTGCTTCCTCCTCTCGCTGCTGCGTCGCCACCTCTGCCCAGCGACACGTTGTGTCGCTCACCATGGACGTCGTTGCGCCGCTGCCTCATCTCTGTACTCCCGTGGCTCTGAGCTCCATCCTGACCGGTGCCCCTCGCGCTTCTTCATTTTGGTCGGTTGTCCCGAGAGGTACCCTGTTGAACGTCGCCAAGACCGAACCCGAAGGACCAAGGATGGTCGAAACGTGTACAACTACCATCGACGTGTACGACTACGAACGTGAACGACTACTTCCACTACCGCCGATCTCAAACCCCTCCGAAAACGCACGCTTCAAAGGTATACCGCTGAGACGACACCCGTGAACGAATGCTTGTGTGATGTATGAGATGAACTGTATGTTTGCACCGTGTCCGTTGTGACGCTCGTTTCCATGTCGTCGACCCGTGGGAACCCGGTTACCCGGAGCACCCCACCATCTTTGCATGCTCACTTCACACTTCATCTTTTGCACCGGTCTCTCAACGAGTTACCGGAATCGCTATGTTGCCGGGGAATTATTTTCGGGTATCGCCGTCGTGGCACCCCTTTCTTTCCACCACGGTGACAAATACTTCATATCTCTTATGTCAACTTTTAACAAAAATTGCATTTGTCATCCGCATCATGATAACAACCTTTAAATGCTTAAAATTGTTGTTTGCATTAAAATAGCTAATTATGCACATGGGGATTTTCCGGAATTGTTGTTGTTATTTTCGGCCTCATTTAAAATGCCTAGATAGTGTACTTTGCTCATGCTTCACCTCTTGCCATGTTTAAAAAACATTTAAACTAGTTGGGTTCATAACGAGAGTCAACTAAATAAACTGAATGTGGTGTTTCGTCAATATGCAACTCATTGCATATTGAGGTCCACTTAATTTGTAGTATTGTTTGAGCACTTTGCCATGCCATGCATACTTAAACCGGACATGCATCATATTTGTTTGTGCATCATGCCATGGTTATAATATGTGTGTTTACCATGTTGTTTGCTTCTTTCCGGTTTGCTTCTCCCGTTAGCTTCGGTTTCGTTCCAGAGTTCTGAGGATTTGTTCGACTACTTCATGGACTCGTTTTTCTTCCTTCGGGATCCCAGGCAAGATGACCGTTCCTCGATATCACTTCTATCTTTGCCTTGCTAGTTGTCTCGCTCTATAGTTATGCCACAATGCCCATTCCTATCTTGTCAGCCTCCTATGTTGCCATGAAACACTCTAACCGCCTTCCTAACAAACCGTTGATTGGCTAAGTACGCTTTTGGTCAGCCCCTCTTATAGCGTTGTTAGTTGTAGGTGAAGTTTGAAGATTGCTCCATGTTTGGACTTGTTTATTGGGATAACACGATATATATCTTATTTAATTAATGCACATATATATTGGTAATGGGTGGAAGGCTTGGCCTTCTACTTGGTGTTTTGTTCCACTCATGCCACCTTAGGACCCGATAAATCATTGTTATGTTCCTTGATTTTGCGTTCCTAACATGGTTGGGGTTTATGGGCCCCCCTCGATAATTCGCACTGCTTAAAGCTTTTCCAGAAAGGCCCAACTTTAGTTTTACCATTTACCTAACTACTAAAACTTGCATGGGGAGTAATTAACCCGAGTTCTTAATCAACAACCCGGGCCAGTGCTCATCATGAGTGCTGGTCCAAACTGGGCGGACTGCAGGGCCACCTTTGGGAAACCCGAGGGCTGGTATATACCTGTAGGCTGACCTATCCGGTCGTGGCCTAAGACGAGATACGCGCAGCTACTATTAGGGTGTCGGCACGTCGGGAGGTCTTGCTGGATTAGTTTTACCTTTGTCGAAATATCTTGAGCACGGGATTCCGAGAATACTCGGGTCTTCCCAACATGGAGTTGCGACTCTGCAGATCGTGAGCTTGTGATGGGCTAAGTTGGGACACCCCTGCAGGGTTATGTACTTTCGAAAGCCGTGCCCGCGGTTATGTGGCAGATGGGAATTTGTTAATATCCGGTTGTAGATAACTTGACACCATATCCTTAAGAATACACTACCTGTGTGAGTAACCATGACGGTCTCTTTTCGAAGGGGTTTTCCAAAAGTGAACACGGTGGGGTTATGCATGAACGTGAGTAGCTAGGATCACTTATTGATCATCTTTGGCGACCGTTGGCACATATCCTCTTCTCGCTGTGTATTCATAAGCTAGTTGCTTAGTGCTTGCTACAGGCACTTTATTACCTCTCCACACCTAAAGGATTTGTTAGTTTTGATACCCGGGAATGGGATTTTTGAGTCCTTGTGGCTCACAGATTACAACACACACCAGATGCAGGTACAACTGAGTACGACGCAGGAGATGGACAAGAACTTCACTGGGAGTTCGATGAAGAGCTTGGTCGTATGTATGTGACATATCCCGACGATCAGTAGTGGTTCCTACTAGGGGCGATCAGGACTTGTGGTTGTGGTATCTTTTCTCTTTTGATTTCGTCCATAGTCGGACCCTGTGTTATTTGGACGAATGTATGCTATTCTATTAATTGTGTGACGTGCCGAGTGTAAGCCATCTATTTTTACTCTTTCATCCATGTTCTTTACATGCGTTGTGCAAAGATACCACGCTTGCGATCATTCCAGAATGCGCTTATGTCTCTAACTCGTGCCTCGACACGTAGGAGATATAGTCGCATCCTGGGCATTACAAGTTGGTGTCAAAGCCTTCTCCAACCTAGGAGCCCCCTGATTGATCGAACCGCTGACGGTTGAGTCTAGGCACTCACACAAAATGTTTCAAGTCCTGTATATATATGGGAGAGTAGGATTTCTTTTTACTCCTCATCCCCTTCGTCGCTCTGGTGAGGATTCCTGACGTTGTTTTAACATCACTATCCTCAATTTTCACCAATTGTTTTAGGATCACGCGGGTATTGTTTGGATTGTTCCGATATCTTTGTGACGAGAATTATGTCATAGTGCCTCCCGTCTGTTTAGGACGAGTCCCGGGGAGTTGAGCTCTGAGGTATTGTCGTCCCATTGTCTATCGTTGCAGTTCTAGAATACCAGAGGCGATCGACATCGAAAACTCTTCTATGCTTGTCTGGTGGTGAGATAACCCCGACGTCACGCAGTACTGGTGGGATAGCTCGGGAGTATTGCCACAGCTAGTATAGCGGATGCGTTTCGATGGTCCGAGGTAAACGGTTTCCGAAGGTGCCTGGTTATGTGTTGACGGATGAATACAGCTGGATGTAGGTATTGCTAGTTGGGTGAGATATTGTTCTTCCCATGTATCCCCAACACCAGATTGCATAACAGGAAAGATTCGAGAATTAATAGGTGGGATTCAAGTAGCTCTTAGGTAATCATCCAACGGGTGCATGATATGAGGTTGGGGTTCAACATCTAGTGAAGAGGTTATCATTGTCGATGTTACACTGGGGGTTGCATCTTAAAGGATCCTTGGCTATGCTGATCCGGGGATTACAAGGCCCTTTGTAACACGTGCCACGGGGCATCAACACGAACATGTGGAACGAAACCTCTATTATGTATTTGTTCCATCTGTTACCTTGTTGTTTTATTCTATCTTTTTGTCCTCCCAAGTGTCTTCTCGACAAGTTGATGTACCATTAAGCTATGGGATTCATTCATTCAAGTTTGTTCGGATGTTTGTTATGAAGACTATATGTTGCAACATATCTATCCTTTGTTTTGTTTTGATTGTGGTATCCGAGTTGCTTCGATGTCAAGTGTTGATTTCATACCTTTTCTAATCGGTGTTGTCATATTTCTATGTGAGTGCTAGTCCTTCTTGATCATCGAGATTGCCATGTTAAATTCTTTTTAAACCGGTGCATTTCTCTTCAAGTTAACCCGATCCTTTCAATATGTGCAAGACCAATTCTTGTTTTTTTTCTCAACGGTGTCTATTTCATTCATCACAAGTTGTCTTTGTTTTGCCCACCCTCCCATCCTTTTCTTCAAGGACTCTCAATTCTTAGCCAAGTACCCATTTTATTCATGTGAAGTTCTTCATTCTTTCCTTCAATGTTCTTACCCGGTGTTTTCTCGTGAAGATGCTCAGGAAGCTTCAAGTTCATCATTCTTTGGTTCTCATATTCTGCCGGTGGATGTAATTCAAGCTTCGGTCATGATCATATCTCTTCCTTTTTGTTTCACATGTTTTCCCATGTTGAAATTTCTTATCTGAAGTCTCTCATGTTTATTCAACTCTCTCTAATTCTTCTCCGGAGTGTTCAAGATATCTCGGAAGATTTGTGTTTCCATTCTTAATCCATTCAAGCTATTTGGAGGTTGTTATCTTATTCAAGCCATTTAATTCAACCGGTGCAATCTCTCTTTCAAATAATCATTTCAACATTGTTTCTTTTGAGTGGGCTCATAACCCATAGGTATTTTCCCAAGATCTTACCTGACTCTTTTAATTTTACCGGAGCTATTCTCAAATTCATTCCAAGGTTTGACGTAAGAATAAATTGTCATCAGTCATATGCCTTCTCCAAGATCGCTTTCAAATTCTTTTCATTGTTGGTTCAACCTTTTAATTCTTCATTCCGGAGTGCCTCAACAATTCATGGTGGTGTATCTCATCGTCTTTCTCAGATTTTGAAGACCGAAGAAGACTTGAATCCTTACTCGTTCTTCCAAAGATTCGTGGTTCTAGCTTCATGACATCCTCATAGTTGTTTCGATCACGAGGAATCTTTTCATATCATCCGAAACATTTCATGAATTCTTCCCATTGTGATCCTCCAAAGGCCATCATTTCAGAAGATTTCTTCGTTCTCAGTTTACAACTTTGTCCTCCAACTATTCTTAATTGATGCCTCTTCGTTCATCTCCATATTCTTACGGTGGTTCATTCAAGATTACTCTTCCGTTGTTATCATATCAATTCTTTCGTTCTTTCCAATCCTACAGGTGAGTCGTTCAAGACTTTTCTCAAGTTTGGCTATCTCTCTCTCCAATCCTTTTCAAGAAGAATAAGTAGTAGGCCAAAGACGTTGCTTATCATCAATTTAATTTAATGAAGGATAAGCATACAGTAAATCTTATTCTTATTTCCTCAAAGTGATTAATCTCTTTTTTCCGGAGCTTCTTCATCATATCATATTCTCGGTTCCAAGTTGTTCATCTTCTTTTCCGGAGCTCCAAGTTATTTCAATTATATCATTTCAAAGCTCCATCTAAATCATTGCAAGGCTTCAATCTTATTCCTTTCATCCTTCACTTCTCATCCTTTTGTTACCGGAGTTCTTCATGGTGGTTCATCATGATTTAATTCATCCTCGAAGTATTCTTCAAGATTCTTGTTGTTGGACCGCAAGCATTCTTATTGTTGCACTTCGAAGTGCGAATATTTGCTCCGTTATCTTTTGAGGCGGAGTTATGTCACTCTTGACAATTATTCTTCGTGTTTCAAGATTCGCAATTTGTTAGGAATGATATATTTAAACCCACCATTTGTCTTCATTCAGGAGATCTTTTTAACCTTTAATTTATTCGTTGGAGTTATTTTGGGTTATATTTCACCTAAAGCTTTCCCTAAGGATTATTGCTATTTATGGTGCTTATAAATGACCCGAGTTCTTCATTTATCCTCCTGGTGAAATAAGTTTTTCCTCTCCTTGTTGATCTCAATCCAACCAATTGTTTCCGTTAGTGGCAGAATTTCACCCCAAGTTTTGAGATGTTTTCCATAAGCCCACATCACGCTTATTCTTTTCGTTGTTGAATTTCCAACAACTCCGTTCAATCCTTCTTCGTAAGGATGATTTTCTAATTCATTTGTGGGAGAAGTTGTCATTTTCTTCTCCGTTCTTTTCTTTCCAACAATTTAGCATCTATTCTTTCGTTCCAGAGGCTATGTGATATTGCTTTCTTCGAACCATTATCTTGTCATATAAAGATCATGCTCTTGTCCTTTCTAGTCCATTTAACAGGAGTCTTGTGTCCTCCATTCAAGTTCTCTCATCCTATCAAGTTTTTTCTTCTCGTTTCAACCGGAGTACTGTCTGAAGCCTTTCTTACCCCTTGTGCCATTCATTCAATTGTTTCGGAGGCAGTGTGTTGTTGATTTCATCAAGCATCATCCCATCTTGTCAAGTTCATGTTAAATTCCTTCCATTTTCAGACGGAGTGCTGTCCAAATTCTGTCATTCTTATTCCTTAGCTATACCGTTGTTGTTTCATATTCTTTTGGTTCGTAAGCTCTTGTTTCATCTCTTTCAACCTACAAGGTTCTCGTAATGTTCCTTGTTCCTCTTTCCTAACGGAGTGTTTTCATCTTCGTTCATCTTCATTGTATTCTTTCTTTAACATGTTTAACCTCTCAAGGTTCAAGGTTTCACTCGTTTGTCAAAGAAGCAACTTTGTTTTACCTCTTCCTCTTCCGCTTCTATCCGGTGCCATCTCTAGGATCTCGGGTCGAGATCCTCTGTTAGTGTGGGAGAGTTGTGACGCCCCGAGACTGACGCTCCGGAAGACTTCCATATATTTCGATGTTGCCGTGTGTTTCATTTTTGCTTGCTTCATTTTATTTGTGCTTGCATCATATCAGCATGCCATCATATCATTAATCTTTTAATCTCAACTAAATTAATTGCATAGATCGTTTGATCTATTTAAATCGAGGGAAGGATGACTTCTCATTACAACATATCCTCCTAATATTTATGGAGCTATTATAAAAATATTCCATTTGTTTAGAACTAATCATAACACACTTGCATAGTATTCTCCATGCCTTTCCAACTCAATTCTTGATCTCAGACTTTGTCATAAATTCTTTCATCGCTTTTCCAATCTCCACCAAAATTCCCAACATTTTTGGACTCTTCAAAACCTAGCCCTTGTTCAAACCATTTGAATTAAATTCAAATGGATTTGAATTTAAATCTTGCAATCGTGGCCATTCCTATTTTTTTCTTGGAACAAACACTTTTTGTGAGTCCAAGAAAAATAAACCCCATGCCATCTTCTCTCCCTAACCTTTTCTTCTCTCTTTTCTTTCTTATTTCTTTTTCTGAAATGGAAGAGAGGGAGGAAAGGGAGCCGCACCACAACAGCCAGGCCCAGCTGCCGGCCTGCTACTCCCCTCGGCCCACTGGCCCATTAGCCCAGCTGCACCTAACCCTAGCCCCGACCCACTCCTCCTCTCGTCCTCCCCCTCGTGCCGCCATCTCTCTCTCGCTCGATCCCCTGCCCTCATTCCCTCGACCCCGAGCCTTGCAGCGCTCTGCCTCACCTCGCTCCTTCTCCCTTCCTCTGTGCGTCGCCTGACCGCATTACGTCGCCCCTCCGCGCGACTCCTTCCCGCGACCTCGTCTCCACCTCGCCAAACGCCGACGACCAAGGCCCAGAGCCGCGCCGGACCTCCTTCCTTGCCCCGCCGTCCGCCTCCTCCTTGTCGCCATGCGCTCGGCCTTCGCACCATCATCGAAGCGGCCATCTTCGACGGCCCCGTCGTGGTCACGCCCTTCTGCCACCACCTGGATGACCGCGCGGCCCCAACGGCTTCATCTGCATCACCTCCGACCACCTCTCCTCCGCAGCCCGCCGCCCCGCCAAGTCCCAGCGCTCCGTCGCCATTCAAGATGTCACCGACCCCACCACCGCCGGATCCGACCTCCTCGTTCTTCGATCGGTGCGCCTGCGTCCTGCTTCCTCCTCTCGCTGCTGCATCGCCACCTCTGCCCAGTGACACGTTGTGTCGCTCACCATGGACGTCGTTGCGCCGCTGCCTCATCTCTGTACTCCAGTGGATCTGAGCTCCATCCTGACCAGTGCCCCTCGTGCTTCTTCGTTTTGGTCGGTTGTCCCGAGAAGTACCCGGTTGAACGTCGCCAAGACCGAACTCGAAGGACCAAGGATGGTCGAAACATGTACAACTACTGTCGACGTGTACGACTACGAACGTGAACGACTACTCCATTACGGCCGATCTCGAACCCCTCAGAAAACACACGCTTTAAAGGTATACCACCGAGACGACACCCGTGAACGAATGCTTGTGTGATGTATGAGATGAACCGTATGTTTGCAGCGTGTCCGTTGTGACGCTCGTTTCCATGCCGTCGACCCGTGGGAACCCGATTACCCGGAGCACCCCACCATCTTTGCATGCTCACTTCACACTTCATCTTTTGCACCGGTCTCTCAACGAGTTACCGGAACCTCTATGTTGCCGTGACATCATTTTCGGGTATCGCCGTCGTGGCACCCATTTCTTTCCACCACGATGACAAATACTTCATATCTCTTATGTCAACTTTTAACAAAAATTGCATAAAACTTCCATTTGTCATCCGCATCATGATAACAATCTTTAAATGCTTAAAATTATTGTTTGCATTAAAATTGCTAATTATGCACATGGGGATTTTTTGGAATTGTTGTTGATATTTCTGGCCTCATTTAAAATGCCTAAATAGTGTACTTTGCTCATGCTTCACCTCTTGCCATGTTTAAAAAACATTTAAACTTGTTAGGTTCATAACAAGAGTCAACTAAATAAACTGAATGTGGTGTTTCGTCAATATGCAACTCGTTGCATATTGAGCTCCACTTAACTTGTAGTTTGTTTGAGCACTTTGCCATGCCATGCATATTTAAACTGGACATGCATCATATTTGTTTGTGCATCATGCCATGGTTATGATATGTGTGTTTACCATGTTGTTTGCTTCTTTCCGGTTTGCTTCTCTCGTTAGCTTCGGTTTCTCCGGAGTTGTGAGGATTTGTTCGACTACTTCATGGACTCGTTCTTCTTCCTTCGGGATCCCAGGCAAGATGACCGTTCCCCGATATCACCTCTATCTTTGCCTTGCTGGTTGTCTCGCTCTATATTTATACCTCGATGCCCATTCTTGTCTTGTTAGCCTCCTATGTTGCCATGAAACACTCTAACCGCCTTTCTAGCAAATCGTTGATTGGCTAAGTACGCTTTTGCTCAGCCCCTCTTATAGCGTTGTTAGTTGCAGGTGAAATTTGAAGATTGCTCCATGTTTGGACTTGTTTATTGGGATAACACAATATATATCTTATTTAATTAATGCACATATATATTGGTAATGGGTGGAAGGCTTGGCCTTCTGCTTGGTGTTTTGTTCCACTCATGCCACCTTAGGACCCGATAAACCGGTGTTATGTTCCTTGATTTTGCGTTCCTAACACGGTTGGGGTTTATGGGCCCCCCTCGATAATTCGCACTGCTTAAAGCTTTTCCAGCATGGCCGAACTTTAGTTTTACCATTTGCCTAACAACTAAAACTTGCATAGGGAGTAATTAACCCGAGTTCTTAATCAACAACCCGAGCCAGTGCTCCTCATGAGTGTTGGTCCAAACTGGGCGGACTGCAGGGCCACCTTGGGTAAACCTGAGGGCCGGTATATACCTGTACGCTGACCTATCCGGTTGTGGCCTAAGACGAGATACGCGCGGCTACTATCAGGGTGTCGGCATGCCGAGAGGTCTTGCTGGATTAGTTTTACCTTTGTCGAAATATCTTGAGCACGGGATTCCGACAATACTCGGGTCTTCCCAACATGGAGTTGCGACTTCCCAACATAGTATTGCGTGAGTGTGATCAATTGTGAAAGACTATATGATAGTTGAGTATGTAAGCTTGCTGAAAAGCTCTTATATTGACTCTTTCCGATGTTACGATAAATTGCAATTGCTTCAATGACCGAGATCAAAGTTTGTTAGTTTCCAATGAAGTTTATGATTCATACTTGATATTGTGGATGCGTTGTTAATCTAGCATAAGAATCATATGACTATATATATAATTTGTTGTTATGAGAATGATCATGATGCCCTCATGTCCGTATTTTGTTTTTATCGACACCTCTATCTCTAAAACATGTGGACATATTTTTCGGTATCAGCTTTCGCTTGAGGACAAGCGAGGTCTAAGCTTGGGGGAGTTGATACTTCCGTTTTGCATTATGCTTATATGTTGATATTTATTGCATTATGGGCTGTTCTTACATGTTTTTCGCAATACTTATGCCTTCTCTCTCTTATTTTACAAGGTTCACATGAAGAGAGAGAATGTCGGCAGCTGAATTCTGGGCTGGAAAAGGAACAAACTCTGGAAACCTATTATGCACAACTCAAAAAGCCCTGAAACTCAACAGAACTCTGTTTCAGAAAATATAAAAAATATCTAGTGAAAGAAGTCCACGAGGGGGGCCACCGGCTGTCCACGAGGGTGGGGGCGCGCCCCCCTTCCCAGGGCACGCCCCCTGCCTCGTGGGTCAGCCGGAAGACCCCCGATGCCCATCTTCTCCTATATGAGGTGTTTTGACTTGGAAAAATAAGAAGGAGGCTTTCGGGACCAGACGCCGCCGTCTCGAGGCAGAACTGAGGCGGAAACCAATCTAGGGCTCCGGCAGAGCCGTTCTGTCGGGGATACTTCCCTCCAGGAGGGGGAAATTGTCACCGCCGTCATCACCAACAACCCTCCCATCTTTGGGAGGGCTATCTTCATCAACATCTTCACCAGCACCATCTCCTCTAAAACCCTAGTTCATCTCTTGTATCCAATCTTTGTACCCAAACCTCATATTGGTACCTACGGGTTGCTAGTAGTGTTGATTACTCCTTGTAGTTGATGCTAGTTGGTTTATTTGGTGGAAGATCATATGTTCAGATCCATTATGCTTATTAATACCCCTCTGATCATGACCAATATTATGTCTTGTGAGTAGTTACTTTTGTTCCTGAGGACATGGGAGAACTCTTGCTATTATTAGTCATGTGAATTTGGTCTTCGTTCGATATTTTGATAAGATGTATGTTGTCTCTCCTCTAGTGGTGTCATGTGAACGTCGACTACATGACACTTGACCATTATTTGTGCCTAGAGGAAGGCATTGGGAAGTAATAAGTAGATGATGGGTTGCTAGAGTGACAGAAGCTTAAACCCTAGTTTATGCGTTGCTTCGTAAGGGGCTGATTTGGATCCATATGTTTCAGGCTATGTTAGGTTTACCTTAATACTTATTTTGTAGTTGCGGATGCTTGCATTAGATGTTAATCATAAGTGGTAGGCTTGTCCAATTAAGGACAGCACCCAAGCACCGGTCCACCGACATACCAAATTATCAAAGTACCGAACGTGAATCAGATGATCGTGATGAAAACTAGCTTGACGATAATTCCCATGTGTCCTCGGGAGCGCTTTCCTTTATATAAGAGTTTGTCCAGGCTTGACCTTTGCTACAAAAAGGATTGGGCCACCTTTCTGCACCTTATTTACTTTTACCTTTTGTCAGTTGCTACCAATTATCTTATCACAAAACTATCTGTTACCTATAATTTCAGTGCTTGCAGAAAATACCTTACTAAAAACTGCCTATCATTTCCTTCTGCTCCTCATTGGGTTCGATACTCTTACTTATCGAAAGGGCTACAGTAGATCCCCTACACTTGTGGGTCATCAAGACTCTATTCTGGCGCCGTTGCCGGGGAGTGAAGCGCCTTTCGTAAGGAAAAATTTATATAGTGTGCTGAAATTTATTGTCACTTGTTACTATGGCTCAAAATTCTTTGAGGGGCTTGTTAGGGGTATCTTCACCCCGATCAGAAGAGCAAAGAGTTGCTCCTCAACCTAATGCACCTATTGAAAATGTTTGCTTTGAGATTCCTTCGGGTATGATAGAGAAACTGCTTGAAAATCCATTTACAGGAGACGGAACATTGCATCCCGATTTACATCTAATCTATGTGGATGAAGTTTGTGGATTATTTAAGCTTGTAGGTATGCCCGAGAATGTTATCAGGAAGAAGGTCTTCCCTTTATCTTTAAAGGGAGATGCATTGACATGGTTTAGGCTATGTGATGATATGGGATCATGGAACTATAACCGTCTGAAGTTGGAATTTCATCCGAAGTTCTACCCTATGCACCAGGTTCATCGTGATCGTAATTATATTTATAATTTCTGGCCTCGCGAAGGAGAAAGCACCGCTCAAGCTTGGGGGAGGCTTAAGTCAATGTTATATTCATGCCCCAATCATCAGCTCTCAAGAGAAATGATCATTCAAAAATTTTATGCTCGGCTTTCTCTTAATAATCGCTCCATGCTCGATACTTCTTGTTATGGCTCTTTTATGATGAAGACTATTGAATTCAAATGGGATTTATTGGAAAGAATTAAACGCAACTCTGAAGATTGGGATCTCGACGAAGGTAAGGAGTCAGGTATGACCCCTAAGTTTGATTGTGTTAAAGCTTTCATGGGTACCGATGTTTTCCGTGAGTTTAGCACTAAATATGGACTTGACTCTGAGATAGTATCCTCTTTCTGTGAGTAATTTGCTACTCATGTTGATCTCCCCAAAGAGAAGTGGTTTAAATACCATCCCCCTATTGAAGTAAAAGTAGTTGAACCTATTAAAGTTGAAGAAACGACTATCTCTTATAATGTTGATCCTGTTATTCCTACTGCTTATATTGAGAAACCACCTTTCCCCGTTAGGATAAAGGATCATGCTCAAGCATCTACTGTAGTTCATAAAAGTAATACTAGAACACCTACACCCTCTGAGCAAATTAAAGTTGAACCTAGTGTTGCTATGGTTAAAGATCTCTTGGTAGAAGATTGAGATGGACATGTTATTTACCTCCAAGAAGAGTCTGCTAGAATAGCCAAACCCAATGCTAGGAATAGACATAGACCGATTGTAGGCTTGCCTATTATCTCTGTTAAGATAGGAGATCATTGCTATCATGGTTTATGTGACGTAGGTGCTAGTGTGAGTATTATCCCTCTTGATTTGTATAACGAAATCATGCATGATGTTGCACCTGTTGAGTTAGAAGGGATTTATGTTACTATTAAGCTTGCTAATAGAGACACTATTTCACCAGTTGGGATTGTTAGAGATGTTGAAGTCTTGTGTGGGAAGGTTAAATACCATGCTGATTTTCTTATTCTTAGTTCCCCACAAGATGAATTTTGTCCCATTATATTTGGTAGACCCTTCTTGAATATTGTTAATGCCAAGATAGACTGTGTGAAAGATATCGTTACCGTGGGATTAGGGGATATGTCTCATGATTTTAACTTTGCTAAATTCCGTAGACAACCCCTTGAAAAGGCATCACCCAGTAAGGATGAAATTATTGGTCTTGCTTCTATTGGCATGCCACCTAATGATCTTTTAGAACAATACTTGTTGGCCCATGAAAATGATATGCATATGAATGAGAGAACGGAAATAGATGAAATATTCCTTAAAAAGGGACCCGTATTGAAAAATAACTTGCTTGTTAAAATCCTAGGGGATCCTCCACCACCCAAGGGTGATCCCGTGTTTGAACTTAAACCTTTACTTGATAATCTTAAATATTTTTATCTTGATGAAAAGAAGATATATCCTATTATTATTAGTGCTAACCTTTCAGAGCAGGAAGAAGAAAAACTATTGAAAACTCTGAAGAAGCACCGAGCTGCTATTGGATATACTCTAGATGATCTTAAGGGAATTAGTCCCACTATATGCCAACACAAGATAAAATTGGAAGAAAATGCTAAACCAGTCATTGATCATCAATGATGGTTAAATCCTACATTGAAAGAAGTGGCAAGGAAGGAAATACTAAAGCTTCTAGAGGCAGGTATTATCTATCCAGTTGCTGATAGCCAGTGGGTAAGTCATGTCCATTGTGTCCCTAAGAAAGGAGGTATGACTGTCGTTCCTAATGATAAAGATGAATTGATCCCGCAAAGAATAGTTACATGTTATAGGATGGTAATCGATTTCCGTAAGTTAAATAAAGCTACTAAGAAAGATCATTACCCCTTGCCATTTATTGATCAAATGCTAGAAAGGTTATCCAAACATACTCATTTCTGCTTTCTAGATGGTTATTCTGGTTTCTCTCAAATACCTGTGTCAAAAGGGGATTAAGAAAATATCACGTTTACTTGTCCTTTCGGTACCTTTGCTTATAGACATATGCCTTTTGGTTTATGTAATGCACCTGCTACCTTTCAAAGATGCATGATGGCTATATTCTCTGATTTTTGTGAAAAGATTGTTGACGTTTTCATGGATGATTTCTCTGTTTAGGGAACTTCTTTTGATGATTGCTTAAGCAACCTTGATCGAGTTTTGCACAGATGTGAAGACACTAACCTTGTCTTGAATTGGGAGAAGTGCCACTTTATGGTTAATGAAGGCATTGTCTTGGGACATAAAATTTCTGAAAGAAGTATTGAAGTTGACAAAGCTAAAGTTGATGCCATTGAAAAGATGCCATGCCCCAAGGACATCAAAGGTATATGAAGTTTTCTTGGTCATGCCGGGTTTTATAGGAGGTTCAGAAAGGACTTCTCCAAAATCTCCAGGCCTCTGACTAATCTCTTACAAAAAGATATTCCTTTTGTCTTTGATGATGATTGTCTAGAAGCATTTGAAATACTTAATAAAGCATTGATCTCTGCACCTATTGTCCAGCCTCCTGACTGGAACTTACCCTTCGAGATTATGTGCGATGCTAGCGATTATGCTGTAGGTGATGTTCAAGGGCAAAGAGTTGATAAGAAATTAAATGTTATCCAGTATGCTAGTAAAACTCTAGATATTGCCCAAAGAAATTATGCCACTACTGAGAAAGAATTTTTAGCAGTAGTATTAGCTTGTGATAAGTTTAGACCCTATGTCGTCGATTCTAAAGTAACCATTCACACTGATCATGCTGCTATTAAATACCTTATGGAAAAGAAAGATGCTAAACCTAGACTTATTAGATGGGTTCTCTTGCTGCAAGAATTTGACTTGCATATTATTGATAGAAAGGGAGCTGAGAACCCCGTAGTAGATAACTTGTCTAGGTTAGAGAATATACTTGATGACCCACAACCTATTGATGATAGCTTTCTTGATGAACAATTAGCTATCATAAATACTTCTCATACTGCTCCATGGTATGCTGATTATGCTAATTATATGGTTGCTAAGTTTATACCCCCTAGCTTCACATACCAGCAAAAAAAGTTCTTCTATGATTTGAGATATTACTTCTGGGATGACCCACATCTTTATAAAGAAGGAGTAGATGGTATTATTAGACGTTGTGTACCTGAGCATGAACAAGAACATATCCTATGCAAGTGCCACACCTAAGCTTATGGAGGACACCATGCGGGAGATAGAACTGCACACAAGGTATTGCAATCCGGTTTTTATTGGCCTACCCTCCTCAAGGATGCCTGTAAGTTTGTCTTATCTTGTGATGAATGTCAAAGAATTGGTAATATCAGTAGACGTCAAGAAATGCCAATGAACTATTCACTTGTTATTGAACCATTTGATGTTTGGGGCTTTGATTATATGGGACCGTTTCCTGCCTCTAATGGGTACACACATATTCTAGTTGCTGTTGATTATGTTACTAAGTGGTTAGAAGCTATTCCAACTAGTAGTGCTGATCATAACACCTCTAAAGATGCTTAAGGAAGTTATTTTTCCGAGGTTTGGAGTCCCTAGATACTTAATGACTGATGGTGGTTCACACTTTATTCATGGTGCTTTTCGTAAGATGCTTGCAAAGTATGATGTCAACCATAGAATTGCATCCCCCTATCACCCACAGACTAGTGGTCAAGTAGAACTAAGTAATAGGGAGTTAAAACTAATCTTGCAAAAGACAGTTAATAGGTCTAGGAAGAATTGGTCCAAGAAACTTGATGATGCATTATGGGCCTATAGAACTGCATACAAAAATCCTATGGGTATGTCTCCATATAAGATGGTGTATGGAAAAGCTTGTCACTTACCTATTGAGCTAGAACACAAGGCATATTGGGCTATCAAAGAGCTCAATTGCGATTTCAAACTTGCCGGTGAAAAGAGGTTATTTAACATTAGATGTCTTAATGAATGGAGAACCCAGGCCTATGAGAATGCCAAGTTGTTTAAAGAAAAAGTTAAAAGATGGCATGACAAAAGGATACAAAAGCGTGAGTTTAACGTAGGTGATTATGTCTTGCTATACAACTCTCATTTAAGATTTTTTGCAAGAAAACTTCTCTCCAAGTGGGAAGGACCTTACGTTATCGAGGAGGTCTATCATTCCGGTGCCATAAAAATCAACAACTTCGAAGGCACAAATCCGAAGGTGGTGAATGGTCAAAGAATTAAATGTTGAAACTAATGTTATTGAAACCATAACCCCGGAGGAATACATAAGGGACACTTTCCAGAGCGATTCAGCCTCCGAAAAGGAAAAGGTATGTGATACGGTAAGTAAACCGACTCCAAAACAGTTTTAATGGCAAATTTTCTCCGTTTTGGAATATTTAGAAAAATAGAAAAGTAAGCCGCATTACGGAAGAGACACTGGCCGTCCACGAGGGTGGAGGGCGCGCCCCCTGCCTCGTGGGCACCCCGTGTGTCCCCCGGACTCCGTTTTCTTGTGGGTTACTCCTTTTGGTCGGTAAAAATTCATTATATATACTCCCGAAGGTTTTGACCTCTGTATCACGCAAAAATCCTCTGTTTTTGTTTCGAGCTGTTTTCTGTTAGGGTTTGCTAAGCCAGGCATCATGTCGTCTCCCTCCTCCAACAACGAAGGCAACCATGCTTGGCTAATGAAGATAGATCTGAAGAGGGAAGGACCCGAGGAGATCCACAAGGAGAAGAAGATCAAGATGGAGGTGGAAGATCCGGTTCCAGCACAAGGAGAAGAACACACCCCTAAACCTCTTCCTAACATCTTTACCTCAACTGAGATTGAAGCTTTCAGGATGATTGAGTTGGCTCAAATTCGGAACAAGCATCTCACAAGTGAAAATATTTTGTTGAAGGATTACATAGCTGCTCTCAAAGGTATTATCCGCAAGCTGGAGGATCTCCTACGCTCGATATATGAGGATCCGCTGTCACTACTTGCAACTCCATCATCACCACCCCCAAAGAAGGAGACATAATCATATGGGTATGGGCACTCCCCTTGGCAACTGCCAAGCTTGGCGGAGTGACCCCGGTATCGTATCACCATCAATCCTATGTTTACCGTTTTACTTAGTGCGATCCTTTTGGTAGTGAAGGAAATATGCCCTAGAGGCAATAATAAAGTTGTTATTTATATTTCCTTATATCATGATAAATGTTTATTATTCATGCTAGAATTGTATTAACCGGAAACTTAGTACATGTGTGAATACATAGACAAAACAGAGTGTCCCTAGTATGCCTCTACTAGACTAGCTCATTGATCAAAGATGGTTATGTTTCTTAGCCATAGACATGAGTTGTCATTTGATCAATATGATCACATCATTAGGAGAATGATGTGATGGAAAAGACCCATCCGTTAGCTTAGCACTATAATCGTTTAGTTTTACTGCTATTGCTTTCTTCATAACTTATAAATGTTCCTATGACTGTGAGATTATGCAACTCCCAAATACCGGAGGAACACCTTGTGTGCTATCAAACATCACAACGTAACTGGGTGCTTATAAAGATGCTCTATAGGTGTCTCCTAAGGTGTTTGTGGTGTTGGCATAGATCAAGAATAGGATTTGTCACTCTGAGTGTCAGAGAGGTATCTCTGGGCCCTCTCGGTAATACACATCATAATAAGCCTTGCAAGCAAATGACTAATGAGTTAGTCACGAGATGATGTGTTACGGAACGAGTAAAGAGACTTGCCAGTAAAGATATTGAACTAGGTATGGTGATACCGACGATCGAATCTTGGGCAAGTAACATACCGATGACAAAGGGAACAAAAGAATGTTGTTATGCGGTTTAACCGATAAAGATCTTCGTAGAATATGAAGGAGCCAATATGAGCATCCAGGTTCCACTATTGGTTATTTACCGGAGATGAGTCTCGGTCATGTCTACATAGTTCTCGAACCCGTAGGGTCTGCACGCTTAATGTTTGATGACGATCGGTATTATGAGTTTATGTGTTTTGATGTACCAAAGGTAGTTCGGAGTCCCGGATGAGATCGGGGACATGACGAGGAGTCTCGAATGGTCGATACGTAAAGATCGATATATTGGACGACTATATTCGAACGTCGGAAAGGTTCTGGGTGATTCGGGTATTTTTTAGAGTACCGGAGAGTTACGGGAATTCGTCGGGGAGTATATGGGCCTTAGTGGGCTTTAGGGGAAAGAGAGAGAGGAGGCTGCCCCCCCCCCAAGGCTTAGTCCGAATTGGACTAGGTGGAGGGGCTGCACCACCTCCTTCCTTCTCTTCTCTTTCCCTTTCCTTCTGTCCTACTCCTACTACTTGGAAGGGCTCCTAGTTCTACTAGGAAAGGGGGAATCCTACTCCCGGTGGGAGTAGGACTCCCTAGGGCGCACCATAGAGAGGGCCGGCCCTCCCCCTCCTCCACTCCTTTATATACGGGGGTAGAGGCACCCCATAGACACACAAGTTGATCAGTTGATATCTCCCAACCGTGTGCGGTGCCCCTCTCCACAGAAACACACCTCGGTCATACCGTTGTAGTGCTTAGGCGAAGCCCTGTGCCGATAGCTTCATCATCTCCGTCACCACACCGCCGTGCTGACAAAACTCTCCCGTGAGGCTCTACTGGATCAAGAGCTCATGGGACGTCATCAAGCTGAATGTGTGCTGAACGCGAAGGCTCCATACGTTCGGTGCTTGATTGGTTGGATCGCGAAGAAGTTTGAGTACATCAACCGCGTCACTAGACGCTTCCGCTTTCGGTCTATGAGGGTATGTAGACACACTCTCCCCTCTCGTTGCTATGCATCTAGTAGATGGATCTTGGGTGATCGTAGGAATTTTTTGAAATACTACGTTCCCCAACAGTGGTATCAGAGCCAGGTCTATGCGTAGATGATATGCACGAGTAGAACACAAGTGAGTTGTGGATGATACTAGTCATACTGCTTACCAGCATGTCATACTTTGATTCGGCGGTATTGTTGGATGAAGCGGCACGGACCGACATTATGAGTACGCTTACGCGAGACTGGTTCTACCGACGTGCTTCGCACACAAGTGGCTGGCGGGTGTCAGTTTCTCCAACTTTAGTTGAATCGAGTGTGGCTACGCCTGGTCCTTGTGAAGGTTAAAACAGCACATACTTGATGAAATATCGTTGTGGTTTTGTATGCGTAGGTAAGAACGGTTCTTGCTAGGCCCGTAGCAGTCACGTAAAACTTGCAACAACAAAGTAGAGGATGTCTAACTTGTTTTTGCAGGGCATGTTGTGATGTGATATGGTCAAGACATGATGAGTTATACGTTATTGTATGAGATGACCATGTATTGTAAAGTTATCATCAACTGGCAGGAGCCATATGGTTGTCGCTTTATTGTATGAAATACAATCGCCATGTAATTGCTTTACTTTATCACTAAGCGGTAGCGATAGTCATGGAAGCAATAGTTGGCGAGACAACAACGATGGTACGACGGAGATCAAGCTGTCACGCTGGTGACGATGGTGATCATGACGGTGCCTTGGAGATAGAGATCAAAAGCACAAGATTATGATGGCCATATCATGTCACATATTTTGATTGCATGTGATGTTTATCTTATTATGCTTCTTATTTTGCTTAGTACGGCGGTAGCATTATAAGATGATCCCTTATAAAATTTCAAGGTACAAGTGTTCTCCCTGAGTATGCACCGTTGCGAAAGTTCGTCGTGCTGAGACACCATGTGATGATCGGGTGTGATAAGCTCTACGTTCACATACAATGGGTGTAAGCCAGTTTTGCACACGCAGAATACTCGGGTTAAACTTGACGAGCCTAGCATGTACAGACATGGCTTCAGAACACTGGAGACCGAAAGGTCGAGCGTGAATCATATAGAAGATAAGATCAACATAAGATGTTCACCATTGAAAGCTACTCCATCTCACGTGATGATCGGACATGGTTTAGTTGATTTGGATCACGTGATCATTTAGATGACTAGAGGGATGTCTATATAAGTGGGAGTTCTTAAGTAATTTGATTAATTGAACTTTAATTTATCATGAACTTAGTCCAGGTAGTATTAGCATATCTATGTTGTAGATCAATAGCTCGCGATGTAGCTCCCCGTTTGTTTTTATATGTTCCTAGAGAAAACTAAGTTGAAAGATATTCGTAGCAATGATGCGGACTTGTTCCGTGATCTGATGATTTTCCTCATTGCTGCACAGAAGAATTATGTGCTTGATGCACCGCTAGGTGACAAACCTATTGCAGGAGTAGATGCAGACGTTATGAACATTTGACAAGCTCGGTATGATCACTACTTGATAGTTTAGTGCGCCATGCTTTACGGCTTATACCGGGACTTCAAAATCGTTTTGAACGCCACGGAGCATATGAGATGTTCCAAGAGTTGAAATTAATATTTCATACTCATGCCCATGTCGAGAGGTATGAGACCTCTGACAGTACTTTGCCTACAAGATGGAGGAGAATAGCTCAACCAGTGAGCATGTGCTCAGATTGTCTGGGTACTACAATTGCTTGAATCAAGTGGGAGTTAATCTTCCAGATAAGATAGTAATTGAAAAAATTCTCTAGTCACTATCACCAAGTTAGTAGAACTTCATGATGAACTATAATATGCAAGGGATGACGAAAGTAATTCCCGAGCTCTTCGCGATGCTGAAATCGGCGAAGGTAGAAATCAAGAAAGAGCATCAAGTGTTGATGGTTAACAAGACCACTTGTTTCAAGTAAAGGGAAAAGGGATAGAAGGGGAACTTCAAGAAGAATGACAAGCAAGTTGTCACTCCCGTGAAGAAACCCAAAGCTAAACTCAAGCCTGAAACTAAGTGCTTCTACTGCAAAGGAAATGGTCACTCAAAGTGGAACTGCCCTAGATACTTGGCGGATAAAAAGGATGGCAAGGTGAACAAAGGTATATTTGATATACAGATTATTGATGTGTATTTTACTAGTGTTCATAGCAACCCCTGGGTATTTGATACCAGTTCAATTGCTAAAATTAGTAACTCGAAACGAGAGTTGCAGAATGAACAGAGACTAGTTAAAGGTGAAGTGATGATGTGTGTTGGAAGTGGTTCCAAGATTGATATGATCATCATCACACACTCCCTATACTTTTGGGATTAGTGTAGAACCTAAATAAATGTTATTTGGCATTTGCGTTGAGCATGAATATGATTTGATCATGTTTTGTTGCAATACGGTTATTCATTTAAAGTCATAGAATAACTGTTATTCAGTTTACATGAATAAAGCCTTCGATGGTCATACACCCAATGAAAATAGTTTGTTGGATCTCGACTGTAGTGATACACATATTCATAATATTGAAGCCAAAAGATGCAAGGTTAATAATGATAGTGCACCTTATTTGTGGCACTGTCGTTTAGGTCATATTGGTGCAAAGCGCATGATGAAACTCCATAGTGATGGACTTTTGGAATCACTTGATTATGAATCACTTGGTGCTTGCAAACCATGCCTCATGGGCAAGATGACTAAAACTCTATTCTCCGGAACAATGAAGCGAGCAACGGATTTGTTGGAAATCATACATACTGATGTATGTGGACCGATGAGTATTGAAGCTCGCGGCGGGTATCGTTATTTTCTGACCTTCACTGATGATTTGAGCAGATATGGGTATATCTACTTGATGAAGCACAAGTCTCAAACATTTGAGGAGTTCAAAGAATTTCAGAGTGAAGTAGAGAATCATCGTAACAAGAAAATAAAGTTTCTACGATCTGATCGTGGAGGTGAATATTTGAGTTACGAGCTTGGTCTTCATTTGAAACAATGTGGAATAGTTTCACAACTCACGCCACCCGGAACACCACAGCGTAATGGTGTGTCTGAATGTCGTAACCATACTTTATTAGATATGGTGCGGTCTATGACGTCTCTTACCGGTTTACCACTATCGTTTTGGGTTATGCATCAGAGACAGCTGCATTCACGTTAAATAGGGCAACATCTAAATCCGTTGAGACGACGCCATATGAACTGTGGTTTGGCAAGAAACCAAAGTTGTCGTTTCTTAAAGTTTGGGGCTGCTATGCTTATGCGAAAAAGCTTCAACCTCATAAGCTCCAACCCAAGTCGGAGAAATGTGTCTTCATAGGATACCCAAAGGAGACTGTTGGGTACACCTTCTATCACAGATCTGAAGGCAAGATATTTGTTGCTAAGAATGGATCCTTTCTAGAGAAGGAGTTTCTCTTGAAAGAAGTGAGTGGGAGGAAAGTGGAACTTGGTGAGGTAATTGTACCTTCTCCCGAATTGGAAAGTAGTACATCACAGAAATTAGTTCCAGTGATTCCTACACCAATTAGTGAGGAAGCTAATGATGATGATCATGAAACTTCGGATCAAGTTACTACTAAACTTCGTAGATCAACCAGAGTACGTTCCGCGCCAGAGTGGTACGGCAACCCAGTTCTGGAAGTCATGTTACTAGACCATGATGAACCTACGGACTATGAGGAAGCGATGATGAGCCCAGATTCCGCAAAATGGCTTGAGGCCATGATAACACACAAGTGTAGGGGATCGCAACAGTTTTCTAGGGTAAAGTATTAAACCCAAATTTGTTGATTCAACACAAGGGGCGCCAAAGAATACTCTTAAGTATTAGCAGCTGAGTTGTCAATTCAACCACACCTGGAAACTTAGTATCTGCAGCAAGATAGTTTAGTAGCTAAGTAATATGATAGTGGCAGTAGCAGCAATAAAAGTAAAGATAATGTTTTTGTAGTTTTTGTGATAGTAGCAACGGAAAAGTAAATAAGCGACTAGCAATATAGTCGTAGGCATTGGATCGGTGATGGGAAATTACGTCGGATGCAATTCATCATGCATAAGTTATAACTTAGGGTGACACAGAACTAGCTCCAGTTCATCAATGCAATGTAAGCATGTATTCCGAATATAGTCATATGTGCTTATGGAAAAGGACTTGCATGACATCTTTTGTCCTACCCTCCCGTGACAGCGGGGTCCTATTGGAAACTAAGGGATATTAAGGCCTCCTTTTAATAGAGTACCGGACCAAAGCATTAGCACATAGTGAATACATGAACTCCTCAAACTAAGGTCATCACCGGGAGTGGTCCCGATTATTGTCACTTCGGGGTTGCCGGATCATAACACATAGTAGGTGACTATAGACTTGCAAGATAGGATCAAGAACACACATATATTCATGAAAACATAATAGGTTCAGATCTGAAATCATGGCACTCGGGCCCTAGTGACAAGCATTAAGCATAGCAAAGTCATACCAACATCAATCTCAGAACATAGTGGATACTAGGGATCAAACCCTAACAAAACTAACTCGATTACATGATAGATCCCATCCAACCCATCACCGTCCAGCAAGCCTACGATGGAATTACTCACACACGGCGGTGAGCATCATGGAGTTGGTGATGGAGGAAGGTTGATGATGACGATGGCGACGATCTCCACTCTCCGGAGCCCCGAACGGACTCCAGATCAGCCCTCCCGCGAGAGATTAGGGCTTGGCGGCGGCTCCGTCTCGTAAAATGTGATATTTCTTTCTCCCTGATTTTTCTCTTCACGAAATGGAATATTTAGGACCTGGGGATACGTCGGTGGAGCTTTGGGGGGCTCTCGAGGCAGGGGGGCGCACCCTGGGAAGGGGGGCGCGCCCCCCACCCTTGAGGACAGCCCGTGGGCCCCCCGGTGTGGATCTTCTTGCAGGTATTTTTTATATTTTCTGAAATAATTCTCCGTTGATTTTCAGGCGATTCCGAGATCTTTTTTTGTTCTGCACAAAAACAACACCATGGCAGTTCTGCTGAAAACATCGTCAGTCCGGGTTAGTTCCATTCAAATCATGCAAGTTAGAGTCCAAAACAAGGGCAAAAGTGTTTCGCAAAGTAGGTACGTTGGAGACGTATCAACTACCCCAAGCTTAAACCTTTGCTTGTCCTCAAGCAATTCAGTTGATAAACTAAAAGTGATAAAGAAAAACTTTGACAAACTCTGTTTGCTCTTGTTGTTGTAAATATGTAAGCTAGCATTCAGGTTTTCAACAAGATCATGAACTAACCACATTCACAATAACTTTTAGGTCTCAAGACTACTCACATCAATGGCATAATCAACTAGCGAGCAATAATAATAAACCTTGGATGACAACACTTCTCAAAACAATCATGATATGATATAACAGGATGGTATCTCGCTAGCCCTTTCTGAGACCGCAAAACATAAATGCAGAGTACCTTTAAAGATCAAGGACTGACTAGATATTGTAATTCATGGTAAAAGAGATCCAGTCATGATCATACTCAATGCAAATTAATAGTAATACGTGCAACGACAGAGGTGCTCTCCTACTGGTGCTTTTTGATAAGAGGATGATGACTCTGCATAAAAGTAAATAGATAGGCCCTTCGTAGAGGGAAGTAGGGATTTGTAGAGGTGCCAGAGCTCGATTTCTAAATAGAGATTGAATAACATTTTGAGCAGTATACTTTCATTATCAACATAACAACCAAGAATCTCGATATCTCCCATGCTACGCACATTATAGGCGGTTCCCAAACAGAATGGTAAAGTTTGTACTCCCCCAACCACCAACAAGCACACTCCACGGCCAGCCGAATCCACGGGTTACCGTCCAAACAAGCAATAGCCCTCGGGGAGTTTTTTTAATTATTATGATTTTGAGCATGGGACTGGGCATCCCGGTTACCAAACATTTTCTCGTGAATGATGAGCGGAGTCCACTCATCGTGAGAATAACCCACCTAGAATGGAAGATATAGACAGCCCTAGTTGATACATGAGCTGTTCGAGCATACAAAATAGAATTTCATTTGAAGGTTTAGAGTTTGGCACATACAAATTTACTTGGAACGGCAGGTAAATACCGCATATAGGAAGGTATGGTGGACTCATATGGAATAACTTTGGGGTTTAATGGAAGTGGATGCACAAGCAGTATTTCCACTTAGTACAGGTGAAGGCTAGAAAGAGACTGGGAAGCGACCAGCTAGAGAGCAACAACGGCCATGAACATGCATTAAAATTAATCAACAATGAATGCAAGCATGAGTAGGATATAAATCACCATGAACATAAATATCGTGAAGGCTATGTTGATTTGTTTCAACTATATGCGTGAACATGTGCCAAGTCAAGTCACTTAAATCGTTCAGAGGAGGATACCACCCATCATACCACATCACAACCATTTTAATATCATGTTGGCACGCAAGATAGACCATTATAAACTCTCAACTCATTAAGCATCGCATAAGCAACTATGATCTCTAATTGTCATTGCAAACATGTTTCATTCATAACAAGCCGTATCAAGAACGACGAGCCATCATATTTACAAAAACAAAAGAGGTCGAGTTCATACCAGCTTTTCTTATCTCAATTAGTTCATCAGATATCATCATTATTGCCTTTCACTCGCACGACCGAACGGTGTGGATAATAATAATAGTGCACGTGCATTGGACTAAGTTGGAATCTGCAGACATTTAATACAAGAGAGAAGACAAGGTAATATGGCTCAAGATCAAATCAACAATAGAGCATATGTGAGAGCCACTAAGCATTTTAATCATGGTCTTCTACTCTTAACCCCTAAAGAAGAGAAAAGAAACTAATTACACGGGAAAGCTCCCAATGAGCAAAAGAAGAATGGTAAATATTTTTGGTTTTTCATTTTTTTAGCTACTACTACTAGAAAAGAAAGTAAACTAGCTAGAAGCTACAACTAATATTTTTTTGTTTTTCTGGGTTTTCTAGGACACAAGAAAAAGACTAAGAAAAAGAAATTGAAACTAAGCATGGATGGTACAGTGAAAGAGTGTGAGCACCGACAACTAGAATAAGTGTGAACATGAAAGTAAAGTCGGTGAGAAACACATACTCCCCCAAGCTTAGGCTTTTGGCCTAAGTTGGTCTATGGCCAGGGATCGAAGCCACTCCCTCCAGTGTACTGAGATGTGTCCTCCGGGCGCCACTGGTTGGCTAGCTCATCCAGCTCCCACCCATAAACAGATTGACGAGAAGGATCAAATGGTGGTTCTGGCTCAGGCTCTGAAGCTTGTGCCTGGCCTTGGTACTTGTAGAACGCATCTGATGTAATGAGGTACTTGCATGTGGACAGATCAAACAGAGATGGTGCAAGCAAGGTAACAATTTCACAATATATTTCATCAAACCTCAATTTATAATGTAGCTGCATATTTTTTTCTTTAACAATAAAGTCATGAGCTACCATACTCTTGTAGTCTAGATAAACAGGGGCAAGCAATTTTTCTTCCTTCTCATGATGCCTAATAGGTATATTAAAATGTTCAGCAAGGCGAGGAGCAAAGATGCCTCCAAAGACGGGCCCCCTTGAGCGGTTAAGACCCAATCGTTCGGCAACGACGGCGCCCAAGCTAAAAGTTGTGTCACGAAACAAAGCATGGCGTAAAATGATAATATCAGGGGCACTGAGATTTCCACTATTCCCGCGACCAATTAAACACCTACTAGCAAATAAAGCAAAGTAGCGGAGAACAGGGAAGTGTATACTGGTGATTCTTGCCCTTGAAACTTGTCTAGTTTCACCTACGGCTATCATATCAATAAACCCTTTAACGTCTTCATGACGTGGTTCATCTAGTCTACCTTCAAAGGGTACTTTGCATATTTCACAAAAATCTAATAGTGATATCTCCTTAACCACATCATATAAGCGAAACTCCATCGTAGGTGGTGTTTTCCTAGAATGAAAATGGAAGCTTTGCGTAAAAATATTGGTGAGTAAGAGATACTGTTCTTTTTGGTCGTGGAGGAAGTCGGTGAGGCCTGCATTATTTGCCATCCAATAAAAGTCTTCGTAAATACCGGCGGACATCATGAAATTATTACAAGGCCATTCGCACGGTCGAACTTCCGCCATGCGAGGAAGATGATACTTGGGCTTCTTATTTTCTTCTTTCTTCTTCTCCTCTGAGCTCTTGCTGGAAGAGCCCCTCAATATTCTTTTTAACATTTTCCTTTTCTAAAAATTTCTGAAATTTTTAGTAACTCACAATAAAATTTAACCAAACTCAATAAGATTGATAGCAACAACTCCTATAAGTGCCTAGAGACTATGTCATGCATTAGAACTACTTGGGACAAAGAAAATTTGACATGCAAGCTGAAGAACAAGGTCACCACAGCAGCACAAATTTGCAACAAATAAAGCACTAGAACAAAAACTAATTGGACCAATGGAGGAGTCACATACCAAGGAACAATCTCCCCAAACAGTTTGGTGAGTGGTGCTTTGAGCAAGGAGATCGAAAATGGCAGCAAAACGAGCTAGAACTCGGGTTTCAGTTGGTTGGGGATTTTTTTGGGAGGAAGAAGAAGAGCATGGGTGAAAGGATAAGTGGAGGGGGGCACGTGGGGCCCTCGAGGCAGGGGGCGCGCCCTGTGAAGGGGGGCGCGCCCAGTGCCCTCGAGGCCACGTGTTGGTTCCCCTCGCTGTGTGTTCAGTGCCATATTTTCTTAAATATTCTAGAAAAAATCATATTTCATTTTCATGGCATTTGGAGAGCTTTTATTTTCGGGATATTTTTTATTGCACGGATAAGTATGGAAACAGACAGATAATGCTATTTTTCTTTTATTTAACCTTAATTAACAGAAAGTAAAAGAAGGGTACATGAGGTTTGTGCTATCTAGATTCACCTATCCCATGTTCATCAAAAGGAATCCATTAACAAGGTTGATGAGGTCTTGTTAATAAACTCTTTCCGAGTAACATGAAACCAGAGAATTTTCGAATAACACTATGTTACCTCAATGGGGATATGTATGTCCCCAACAATAAGTATGTCATAAGCTTTCTTGATAGTAGGAATAGGAAACTCAAAACCTCCAATAGTGATAGTTGAAGTTTTTCCAATATAGTTGATACTAAAAACCTGAGGTTGCTTCCTCGGAAAGTGTACCGTATGCTCATTACCATTGACATGAAAAGTGACATTGCCTTTGTTGCAATCAATAACAGCCCCTGTAGTATTCAGAAAAGGTCTTCCAAGAATAATAGACATACTATCATCCTCAGGAATATCAAGTATAACAAAGTCCGTTAGAATAGTAACATTTGCAACTACAACAGGCACATCCTCACAAATACCGACATGTATAGCAGTTGATTTATCGGTCATTTGCAAAGATATTTCAATAGGTGTCAACTTACTCAAGTCAAGTCTACGATATAAAGAGAGAGTCATAACACTAACACCAGCTCCCAGATCACACAAAGCAGTTTTAACATAGTTTCTCTTAATGGAGCAAGGTATAGTAGGTACTCCTGGATCTCCTAATTTCTTAGGCATTCCACCCTCAAAAGTGTAATTGGCAAGCATGGTGGAGATTTCTACTTCAGGTATCTTTCTTTTTTTGGTAATAATATCTTTCATATACTTGGCATAAGGATTTGTTTTAAGCACATCAGTCAAACGCATACACAAAAAGATAGGTCTAATCATTTTAGCGAAGCACTAAAAGTCCTCATCATCCTTTTTCTTGGATGGTTTCGGAGGAAAAGGCCTGGGTTTCTGAACCCATGGTTCTCTTTCCCTACCGTGCTTCCTAGCAACAAAGTCTCTCTTATCATAACGTTGGTTCTTTGATTGTGGGTTATCAAGATCAACAGCAGGTTCAATCTCTACATCTTTATCATTGCTAGGTTGAGCATCATCATGAACATCATTACTAATATTATCACTAGGTTCATGTTCATTACCAGATTGTGTCTTAGCATCAAAAACAGATATATGATTGGGATTCTCGGGTGGGTGAGCTACAGGTTCACTAGAGGCATGCAAAGTTCTATCATTTTTCTTTTTCTTCTTCTTAGAAGAACTAGGTGCATCTAAATTAGCTCTCTGAGAATGATGCTCAATTCTCTTAGGGTGGCCTTCAGGATACAGAGGTTCCTGAGTCATTTTACCACCTCTAGTAGCAACTCTAACAGCATAGTCATTATTTTTACTATTAAATTCACTGAGCAAATCATTCTGAGCTTTAAGTACTTGTTCTACTTGAGTGGTGACCATAGAAGAATGTATACTAATGTGTTTCAGTTCATCCTTAGCACTAGACAGATAATCACTCAAGCGTTCAATCATATAAGCATTGTGTTGCAGTTGTCTACCAACATAAGCATTCAAGTTTTCTTGTTTCACAATAAAATTGTCAAACTCATCTAAGCATTGGCTAGCAGACTTATAACGGGGAATATCACTTTCATCAAATTTATAAAGAGAATTTACCTTTACTACCTGTGTCGGGTTATCAAGACCATGTATTTCTTCAATAGCAGGTAAATTCTTAACATCTTCAGCTTTAATACCTTTTTCTTTCATAGATTTCTTTGCCTCTTGCATATCTTTAGGACTGAGAAATAGAACACCTCTTTTCTTCGGAGTTGGCTTAGGGCCTGGTTCAGGAAGTGTCCAATTATTTTCATTGGCTAGCATATTATTCAATAGTAATTCAGCTTGTTCCACTGTTCTTTCCCTGAAAACACAACCAACACAACTATCTAGATGGTCTCTGGAAGCATCGGTTAGTCCATTATAAAAGACATCAAGTATATCATGCATCTCGAAAGGATGATCAGGTAAAGCATTAAGTAACTGGAGAAGCCTCCCCCAAGCTTGTGGGAGACTCTCTTCTTCAGTTTGAGCAAAGTTATATATTTCCCGTAAGGCAGCTTGTTTCTTATGAGCGGGAAAATATTTAGCAGAAAAGTAATACATCATATCCTGGGGACTACGCACACAACCAGGATCAAGAGAATTAAACCAAGTCTTAGCATCACCCTTTAACGAGAACGGAAACAACTTAAGGATATAGAAATAGCGAATCTTTTCATCATTGGTAAACAGGGTAGCTATATCATTCAACTTGGTAAGATGTGCCATAACAGTTTCAGACTCATAGCCATGGAAAGGATCGGATTCAACCAAAGTAATTAACTCAGGATCAACAGAGAATTCATAATCCTTATCAATGACACATATAGGTGAAGTAGCAAAAGCAGGGTCATGTTTCATTCTAGCATTCAAGGACCTTTCTTTCAGCTTAGCTAATAACTTCTTAAGATCATATCTATCATTGCAAGCAAGAAAGTCTCTAGCAGTTTCTTCATCCATAACATAACCCTCAGGCACAACAGGCAATTCATATCTATTGGGAGTAGTTTCATCATCACTTTCATAAATATCATCAACATTTGCACTCTCCCTAACCTTAGCAATTTGTTCATCTAGAAATTCACCTAGTGGCACAGTATCAGGCATAGAGGTAGTTTCATCATACATAGCAGAAGTAGCATCATTAAGATCATACGACATATCAGATTCAATAGCAGGAGTAGGTGTCACAAGTTTACTCATAACAGAAGGACAATCAAGTGCAGAGCTAGATGGCAGTTCCTTACCTCCCCAAGTAGTTGAGGGTAAGATCTCGGTTTTTGAGTCCTTCAAATTCTTCATAGTGATAAGCAGATATAAATCCCAAGTAACTTAAAGAATAGAGCTATGCTCCCCGGCAACGGCGCCAGAAAATAGTCTTTATAACGCACAAGTGTAGGGGATCGCAACAGTTTTCGAGGGTAAAGTATTAAACCCAAATTTGTTGATTCGACACAAGGGGAGCTAAAGAATACTCTTAAGTATTAGCAGCTGAGTTGTCAATTCAACCACACCTGGAAACTTATTATCTGCAGCAATATAGTTTAGTAGCAAAGTAATATGATAGTGGCAGTAGCAGCAATAAAAGTCAAGATAATGTTTCTGCAGTTTTTGTGATAGTAGCAACGGAAAAGTAAATAACCGACTAATAATATAGGTAAAGCTCGTAGCCATTGGATCGGTATTGGGAAATTACGTCGGATGCAATTCATCATGTAGAAGTTATAACCTAGGGTGACACAGAAATAGCTCCAGTTCATCAATGCAATGTAGGCATGTATTCCGAATATAGTCATACGTGCTTATGGAAAAGAACTTGCATGACATCTTTAGTCCTACCCTCCCATGGCAGCGGGGTCCTATTGGAAACTAAGGGATATTAAGGCCTCCTTTTAATAGAGTATCGGACCAAAGCATTAACACATAGTGAATACATGAACTCCTCAAACTAAGGTCATCACCGGGAGTGGTCCCGATTATTGTCACTTTGGGGTTGCCGGATCAAGAACACACATATATTCATGAAAACATAATAGGTTCAGATCTGAAATCATGGCACTCGTGCCCTAGTGACAAGCATTAAGCATAGCAAAGTCATAGCAACATCAATCTCACAACATAGTGGATACTAGGGATCAAACCCTAACAAAACTAACTCGATTACATGATAGATCCCATCCAACCCATCACCGTCCAGCAAGTCTACGATGGAATTACTCACACACGGCGGTGCGCATCATGGAATTGGTGATGGAGGAAGGTTGATGATGACGATGGCGACGATCTCCACTCTCCGGAGCCCCGAACGGACTCCAGATCTGCCCTCCCGAGAGAGATTAGGGCTCGGTGGCGGCTCCGTCTCGTAAAACGCGATAATTCTTTCTCCCTGATTTTTTTCTCCACGAAACGGAATATATAGGACCTGGGGATACGTCGGTGGAGCTTCGGGGGGCTCTCGAGGCAGGGGGGCGCCCTGGGAAGGGGGGCGCGCCCCCACCCTCGAGGACAGCCCGTGGGCCCCTCGGTGTGGATCTTCTTGCAGGTATTTTTTATATTTTCAGAAATAATTCTCCGTTGATTTTCAGGTGATTCCGAGAACTTTTTATTCTGCACAAAAACAACACCATGGCAGTTCTGCTAAAAACAGCGTCAGTCCGGGTTAGTTCCATTCAAAGCATGCAAGTTAGAGTCCAAAACAAGGGCAAAAGTGTTTGGCAAATTAGATACATTGGAGACATATCAGGCCATGAAATCTGAGATGGGATCCATGTATGAGAACAAAGTGTGGACTTTGGTTGACTTGCCCGATGATCGGCAAGCCATTGAAAATAAATGGATCTTCAAGAGGAAGACCGACGCCGATGGTAATGTTACTGTCTACAAAGCTCGACTTGTTGCGGAAGGTTTTCGACAAGTTCAAGGAGTTGACTACAATGAGACTTTCTCACGCGTAGCGATGCTTAAGTCTGTCCGAATCATGTTAGCAATTGCCGCACTTTATGATTATGAAATCTGGCAAATGGATGTCAAAACTGCATTTCTGAATGGATATCTCAAAGAGGAGTTGTATATGATGCAACCAGAAAGTTTTGCCGATTCTAAAGGTGCTAACAAAGTGTGCAAGCTCCAGCGATCCATCTATGGACTAGTGCAAGCATCTCGGAGTTGGAATATACGCTTCGATGAGGTGATCAAAGCATATGGTTTTATACAGACTTGTGGTGAAGCCTGTATTTACAAGAAAGTGAGTGGGAGCACTACATCCTTTCTGATAAGTATATGTGAATGACATATTGTCGATCAGAAATGATGTAGAATTTTCTGGAAAGCATAAAGGAGTGTTTGAAAGGAGTTTTTTCAAAGAAAGACCTCGGTGAAGTTGCTTACATATTGAGCATTAAGATCTATAGAGATAGATCGAGACGCTTGATAAGTTTTTTCAATGAGTAAATACCTTGACAAGTTTTTGAAGTAGTTCAAAATGGATCAGTGAGAGAAGGAGTTCTTGCCTGAGTTATAAGGTATGAAGTTGAGTAAGACTCAAAACCTGACCTCGGTGGAAGATAGAGAAAGAATGAAAGTCATTCCCTATGCCTCAGCCATAGGTTCTATAAAGTATGACATGTTGTGTACCAAACCTGTTGTGTACCTTACCATGAGTTTGGCAAGGAGGTACAAAAGTGATCCAGGAGTAGATCACTGGACAGCGATCAAAATTAACCTTAGTTACTGGATGACTAAGGAAATGTTTCTCGATTATGGAAGTGATAAAGAGTTCGTCGTAAAGAGTTACACCGATGCAAGATTTACACTAATCCAGATAACTCTAAGTATCAATCTCGATGCATATTGGAAGTAGGAGCAATTAGCTAGAGTAGCTCCATGCAGAGCATTGCAGACATAGAAATTTGCGAAATACATACGGATCTGAATGTGACAGACCCACTGACTACACTTCTCTCACGAAGCAAAACATGATCACACCTTAGTACTCTTTGGGTGTTAATCACATGACGATGTGAACTAGATTGTTGACTCTAGTAAACCCTTTGGGTAGTGGTCACATGGCAATGTGAACTATGGGTGTTAATTCACATAACGATGTGAACTATCGGTATTAAATCACATGGCTATGTGAACTAGATTATTGACTCTAGTGCAAGTGGGAGACTGAAGGAAATATGCCCTAGAGGCAATAATAAAGTTGTTATTTATATTTCCTTATATCATGATAAATGTTTATTATTCATGCTAGAATTGTATTAACCGAAAACTTAGTACATGTATGAATACATAGACAAAACAGAGTGTCCCTAGTATGCCTCTACTAGACTAGCTCATTGATCAAAGATGGTTATGTTTCCTAGGCAAAGACATGAGTTGTCATTTGATCAATGGGATCACATCATTAGGAGAATGATGTGATGGACAAGACCCATCCGTTAGCTTAGCACTATGATCGTTTAGTTTTACTGCTATTGCTTTCTTCATAACTTATACATGTTCCTATGACTATGAGATTATGCAACTCCCAAATACCAGAGGAACACCTTGTGTGCTATCAAACATCACAACATAACTGGGTGATTATAAAGATGCTCTACAGGTGTCTCCGAAGGTGTTTGTGGTGTTGGCATAGATCAAGAATAGGATTTGTCACTCCGAGTGTTGGAGAGGTATCTCTGGGCCCTCTCGGTAATACACATCATAATAAGCCTTGCAAGCAAATGACAAATGAGTTAGTCACGAGATGATTTATTACGGAATGAGTAAAGAGACTTGCCGGTAACGAGATTGAACTAGGTATGGTGATACCGACGATCGAATCTCGGGCAAGTAACATACCGATGACAAAGGGAACAACGTATGTTGTTATGCGGTTTGACCGATAAAGATCTTCGTAGAATATGAAGGAGCCAATATGAGCATCCAGGTTCCGCTATTGGTTATTGACCGGAGATGAGTCTCGGTCATGTCTACATAGTTCTCGAACTCATAGGGTCCGCACGCTTAACGTTTGATGACAACCGGTATTATGAGTTTATGTGTTTTGATGTACCGAAAGTAGTTTGGAGTCCCGGATGAGATCGAGGACATGACGAGGAGTCTCGAAATGGTCGAGACGTAAAGATTGATATATTGGACGACTATATTCGGACATCGGAAAGGTTCCGACTGATTCGGGTTTTTCGGGGTACCGGAGAGTTACGGGAATTCGCCGGGGAGTATATGAGCCTTATTGGGCTTTAGGGAAAGAGAGAGAGGAGGCTGCGCCCCCCAAGGCTTAGTCCGAATTGGACTAGTGGGAGGGGCTGTGCCACCTCCTTCCTTCTCTTCTCTTTCCCTTGCCTTCTGTCCTACTCCTACTACTTGGAAGGGCTCCTGGTTCTACTAGGAAAGGGGGAATCCTACTCCCGATGGGAGTAGGACTCCCTAGGGCGCACCATAGAGAGGGCCGGCCCTCCCCTCCTCCACTCCTTTATATACGGGGGTAGAGGCACCGCATAGACACACAAGTTGATCAGTTGATCTCTCCCAACCGTGTGCGCTGCCCCTCTCCACAGAAACACACATCGGTCATACCGTTGCAGTGCTTAGGCGAATCCCTATGCCGGTAGCTTCATCATCTCTGTCACCACACCGTCGTGCTGACGAAACTCTCTCGTGAGGATCTACTGGATTAAGAGCTCATGGGACGTCATCAAGCTGAACGTGTGCTGAACGCAGAGGCTCCGTACGTTCGGTGCTTGATCGGTTGGATCGCGAAGAAGTTCGACTACATCGACCGCGTCACTAGACGCTTCTGTTTTGGGTCTACGAGGGTACGTAGACACTCTCTCCCCTCTCGTTGCTATGCATCTAGTAGATAGATCTTGCGTGATCGTAGGAAATTTTTGAAATACTACGTTCCCTAACAGGTAGTATCTTGATCTAGTAGAATAAAGTTAGCATGATCTAGTCGTGAGCTTTTGCTTTGTAATCTTTACCCTTTGTAATCGAATCTGTGAGCTATATAATAAATATTAGTGTTGAGTCGAGGGCTTGATTTCCTCACTTGGGTCATGATAAAAAGAAAGAAAACATAACAAGTACCAAAGAGATCATATTGATCTTATGGGAAGTAATGACTTCACATACAAGAGTATGACAAATAAAAGTTGTTGGGAGTTGAAAAACATAGTTTTGGTCATCGTTGCAATTAATAGGAAGTAATAGAAGAAGAGAGGCTTCACATACAAATATACTATCTTGGACATCTTTTATGATTGTGAGCACTCATTAAAGTATGACATGCTAAAGAGTTGATGTTGGACAAGGAAGACAACATAATGGGTTATGTCTTCTTATATCCGAAATAAAGTATATTGTCATGGATCATCCAACATGTTGAGCTTGCCTTTCCCCCTCATGCTAGCCAAAACTCCTCGCACTAAGTAGAGATACTACTTGTGCTTCCATATATCCTTAAACCTAGTTTTGCCATGAGAGTCCACCATACCTACCTATGGATTGAGAAAGATCCTTCCAAGTAAGTTGTCATGTTGTAAACTCGCTAAAATATGTATGATTTATTAGTGTGGGAGAAATTAGCTTTATACGATCTTGTGATATGGAAGTAATAAAAGCGATGGACTGCATAATAAAGGTCCTTATCATAAGTGGCAATATAAAGCGAAGTTCTTCTATGCTAAGACTTTGTGCATTCAACCAAAAAATCACATGACAACCTCTGCTTCCCTCTGCGAAGGGCCTATCTATTATTCCTGTCTTATAAGTCTCAAGGTGAAATCCTTCTTTCCTTTTTTACCTTTTATCCTTTGGCAAGAAGATTGTGTTGGAAAGATCCTGACATATATACCCACTTGGATGGAAGTTTTCATGATCTATTACCGTTGACATTACCCTTGAGGTAAACGGTTGGGAGGCAACACCATAAGCCCCTATCTTTCTCTGTGTCCGATTAAAACTCCATAAACATAAGTATTGTGTGAGTGTGATCAATTGTGAAAGACTATATGATAGTTGAGTATGTAGGCTTGCTGAAAAGCTCTTATATTGACTCTTTCCGATGTTACGATAAATTGCAATTGCTTCAATGACCGAGATCAAAGTTTGTTAGTTTCCAATGAAGTTTATGATTCATACTTGATATTGTGGATGAATTGTTACTCTAGCATAAGAATCATATGACTATATATTATATATAATTTGTTTTTATGAGAATGATCATGATACCCTCATGTTCGTATTTTGTTTTTATCGACACCTCTATCTCTAAAATATGTGGACATATTTTTCGGTATCGGCTTTCGCTTGAGGACAAGCGAGGTCTAAGTTTGGGGGAGTTGATACGTCCATTTTGCATCACGCTTATATGTTGATATTTATTGCATTATGGGCTATTCTTACATGTTTTGTCACAATACTTATGCCTTTTCTATCTTATCTTACAAGGTTCACATGAAGAGAGAGAATGCCGACAGCTGGAATTCTGGGCTGGAAAAGGAGCAAACTCTGGAAACCTATTCTGCACAACTCCAAAAGCCCTGAAATTCAACAGAACTCCGTCTCAGAAAATATAAAAATATCTGGTGAAAGAAGTCCACGAGGGGGGCCACCGGCTATCCACAAGGGTGGGGGCGCGCCCCCCTTCCCAGGGCGCGCCCCCCGCCTCGTGGGCCAGCCGGAAGGCCCCCAATGCCCATCTTCTCCTATATAAGGTGTTTTCACCTAGAAAAAATAAGAAGGAGGCTTTCGGGACCAGACGCCGCCGTCTCGAGGCAGAAACCAATCTAGGGCTCCGGCAGAGCCGTTCTGCCGGGGATACTTCCCTCCGGGAGGGGGAAATCGTCACCGCCGTCATCACCAACAACCCTCCCATCTTGGGGAGGGCTATCTTCATCAACATCTTCACCAGCACCATCTCCTCTCAAACCCTACTTCATCTCTTGTATCCAATCTTTGTACCCAAACCTCAGATTGGTAGCTGTGGGTTGCTAGTAGTGTTGATTACTCCTTGTAGTTGATGCTAGTTGGTTTATTTGGTGGAAGATCATATGTTCAGATCCATTATGCATATTAATACCCCTCTGATCATGAACAATATTATGTCTTGTGAGTAGTTACTTTTGTTCCTGAGGACATGGGAGAAGTCTTGCTATTAGTAGTCATGTGAATTTGGTCTTCGTTCAATATTTTGATGAGATGTATGTTGTCTCTCCTCTAGTGGTGTCATGTGAACGTCGACTACATGACACTTCACCATTATTTGGGCCTAGAGGAAGGCATTGCGAAGTAATAAGTAGATGATGGGTTGCTAGAGTGACAGAAGCTTAAACCCTAGTTTATGTGTTGCTTCGTAAGGGGCTGATTTGGATCCATATGTTTTGGGCAATGGTTAGGTTTACCTTAATACTTCTTTTATAGTTGCAGATGCTTGCATTAGAGGTTAATCATAAGTGGGAGGCTTGTCCAAGTAAGGACAGCACCCAAGCACCGGTCCACCGACATACCAAATTATCAAAGTACCGAACGCGAATCAGATGATCGTGATGAAAACTAGCTTGACGATAATTCCCATGTGTCCTCGGGAGCGCTTTCCTTTATATAAGAGTTTGTCCAGGCTTGTCCTTTGCTACAAAAAGGATTGGGCCACCTTGCTGCACCTTATTTACTTTTACCTTTTGTAACTTGCTACCAATTATCTTATCACAAAACTATATGTTACCTATAATTTCAGTGCTTGTAGAAAATACCTTACTGAAAACTGCCTATCATTTCCTTCTGCTCCTCGTTGGGTTCGACACTCTTACTTATCGAAAGGGCTACGATAGATCCCCTACACTTATGGGTCATCACCTCTCCACACCTAAGGCCTTTGTTATTTTTGATACCCGGGAATGGGGTTGCTGAGTCCTTGTGACTCATAGATTACAACACACACCAGATGCAGGTACAACTGAGTATGACGCAGGAGATGGACAGGTACAACGGTGTCCTTTCCTAGTGACAGTAGGGGCAGCAAGGCACATATAGTATTGTTGCCATCGAGGATAAAAAGATGGGGTTTATATCATATTACTTGAGTTTATCTATCACACCCTGCATTTTGTAACATGTTATTTGCATCAATGAAGCATGAAAATTTGGACCAACAAATTTTTTTGCCAACATTTGGCTTTTATTTGGAATTGAGTTTTTCTTCATATGCTTTTTCATGTGCTCATTAAAGTCAACTATTCCCTCTTGTAGAGTTCATCTCCATACCCAAAACTTCTGCCCAATGATCATGCCAAGTGTTATATAACAGTATAGAATTTTCTTACAAAATTAATTTGGCCAAAATGTATTTTATAAATTTAGTTTTCCAAAAACCCCTGAATTGAGATTTGCACTGCAAGTGCTTGATTTAGGGTGAGAAAATTATTTCAAAAAGTATATTTGAGACCTAGTAGTCATAGGACTCCCAGAAACCACAAAAGTATAATTTTAAAAGTTATTTTCCTATTTTATTTAAAAGCTTTTTCTTAAGGCCAGAAATGGTGTTTAATAGGGAAAATTTATTTAAGTATTTCAAAAATATTTGCCAAAATTCAGGGAGACTCATAGGACATATATTGTCCATATATAAGAGTTTCAACACTTGGTCATGTTCAAAATAATGGGCTAATCCCTCTAAAACCCTTTCTGGATATTTCAAGCTTTTGAAATATTTACAAAGGAAATATTCTCCAAAAATTCCAGGGAAATTCTATCATGTCACATATGACATATATGATGATCTAGCCAAGTCCCATGCCTTGGGAAGCAAGAAAACATCCTCAAAACCCTTCATAACCATTCTGTCCATATTTGAAGTTTGAGCAACTCTACATTGCCAAACTTGTCCAAATGCTCTCAAACTTGGTGCACATGCTAGAAATGCCTAATAAGGCATCTAGACAAAATGGCACAAGATTTGGAATAGAGCAACTTGATCAGAACACCCCAAAACCCTTTCTGTTCAAATGCAAATTTGAACAACTTTACATTACCAACTTTTTACCTAGAGCTGCAAACTTTGTGGGCATGATCATAACCCCAAATGATGAAACTACACCAAGTGGTGCATCAAGGGGAGATGATTAGCTTGACTCAAACAAGATGAAGCCATTTCTGTTGATTTCTAGGGTTCACCAAAGTTACATTGGCTAGTTTCTTCAAATGAGCCCAAATTTGGTGAAGCACCCTATTTTCACATGTCATTCAATCATGTTAAGTGTCATGGCAAGTGGAGATCATTTGCTTGACCAAACACTGATCAAACACCTTCTGCAGAATTACCAAAACCCTCTTCTTGATCACTTTTACCTTTTACCTTGGCCTCAACTTTCTACCACACGTTCAACCAGTTACTAGCTACCTCCAGTAACTTCCCCAGGACCCCAGCTCCATGATTGAGGGGTAAAAACCCTAGTTCACCTTGCTGGACAGCCAAAACTCACCAAGTTACCAGCTTCACCTCTCTCTCCTTGACTCTCCAGAGCATCCAAGGCTTCAACCGTAATGCTTGCATCACCCTGGACCCCCCAGACACGGTGGGCGCGTCCAGAAGACCAATGGCATGCCGTGGCATGCGATAAGGGCGCTCCAGAGCGCGCTACAGTGCGCCCACGCACTGTAGCTTCGGCCAATCGTCTGCCCCCGACAGCCTCGGGCTCCCCCCTCGTGCCTCTCAACGCGCCTCGACGTCCGCGACCTCCACCGGCGCTGTCCCCCTCCTCCTGCGCCCTCCAGTGGCTGTCGCCACACGCGCACCGGCCGCCCGCGACGCCCACTCCTCGGGCTCGCACGCGCGCACAGTCTGGAAGCCTCCCCGCTCCTCCTCTCTTCTCAAATGGACGTAGGGCTCATCCAGCAACGCCGTAGACTCGCTCCCATCGCCTCCCGTGCGCTGTAGCGTCGAGCAGGAGCTCGCCGACGCACAGGTCCACGAGACCCCGCCGTTCCCCTATAAATAGGACCCCCCCTCGAGCCCTCCTCTCAGCACCAGCAGCTTCTCCTCATCCCCAGCATCACTCCAGCACCACCAGTTCATCCCCGAAGAGCTTCAGTGCTCGGGATCGACCGGAGCTCCGCCGCGTCGGGCCGCCGGCGATCTCGCAGTATGGGCCTGAAGGAAATATGCCCTAGAGGCAATAATAAAGTTGTTATTTATATTTCCTTATATCATGATAAATGTCTTTTATTCATGCTAGAATTGTATTAACTGGAAACTTAGTACATGTGTGAATACATAGACAAAACAGAGTGTCCCTAGTATGCCTCTACTAGACTAGCTCATTGATCAAAGATGGTTATGTTTCCTAACCATAGACATGAGTTGTCGTTTGATCAATGGGATCACATCATTAGGAGAATGATGTGATGGACAAGACCCATCCGTTAGCATAGCACTTTGATCGTTTAGTTTTGCTGCTATTGCTTTCTTCATGACTTATACATGTTCCTATGACTATGAGATTATGCAACTCCCGAATACCGTAGGAACACCTTGTGTGCTATCAAACGTCACAACGTAACTGGGTGATCATAAAGATGCTCTACAGGTGTCTCCGAAAGTATTCGTGGTGTTGGCATAGATCAAGATTAGGATTTGTCACTCCGAGTGTCGGAGAGGTATCTCTGGGCCCTCTCGGTAACACACATCACAATAAGCCTTGCAAGCAAAAGACTAATGAGTTAGTCACGAGATGATGTGTTACGGAACGAGTAAAGAGACTTGCCGGCAACGAGATTGAACTAGGTATAAACATACCGACGATCAAATCTCGGGCAAGTAACATACCGTTTGACAAAAGGAACAACGTATGTTGTTATGCGGTTCTGACCGATAAAAGATCTTCGTAGAATATGTAGGAGCCAATATGAACATCCAGGTTCCGCTATTGGTTATTGACCAGAGATGAGTCTCGGTCATGTCTACATAGTTCTCGAACCCGTAGGGTCCGCACGCTTAACGTTTGATGACGATCGGTATTATGAGTTTTTGAGTATTGATGTACCGAAGGTAGTTCGGAGTCCCGGATGAGATCACGGACATGACGAGGAGTCTCGGAATGCCCGAGACATAAAGATTGATATATTGGACGGCTATATTCGGACACCGGAAGTATACCGGAAAAGTTTCGGATTTATCGGGAATGCCGGAGGGGGTTACCGGAACCCCCTACGAGAGGGGATGGTCCATAGTGGGCCTAAAGGGTGAGAGAGAGACAGCCCATAGGGCTGGCCGGCGCCCCCACCTAGGAATCCTAGTTGGACTAGGATTGGGGGGGCGCCACCTCTCCTATTCCTTTCCCCCTTCTTCCTTTCGGTGAATCCTACTAGGAATAGGATTGCAATCCTATTCCTAGTAGGACTCCCTCCCTAGCCGCACCAGGAGAGGTTGGCCGGCCTCCCTCCCCTGCTCCTTTATATACGGGGGCAGGGGGGCACCCAAAGACACACAAGTTGAATTGTTTTAGCCGTGTGCGGTGCCCCCCTCCACAGAATCACACCTCGGTCGTACCGTCGCGGAGCTTAGGCGAAGCCCTGCGCCGGTGAACACATCATATCTGTCACCACGCCGTCGTGCTGACGAAACTCTCCCGTGAAGCTCAACTGGATCAAGAGCTCGTGGGACGTCATCAAGCTGAACGTGTGCTGAACGCGGAGGTGCCGTACGTTCGGTGCTTGATCGGTTGGATCGCGAAGAAGTTCGACAACATCAACCGCGTCACTTGACGCTTCCGCTCCCGGTCTACGAGGGTACGTAGACACACTCTCCCCTCTCGTTGCTATGCATCTGGTAGATAGATCTTGCGTGATCGTAGGAAAATTTTAAAATACTACGTTCCCCAACACGACCACTGCAGAAGATAGAGAGAAAATGAAAGTCATTCCCTATGCCTCAGCCATAGGATCTATCATGTATGCAATGCTGTGTACCAGACCTGATGTGTGCCTTGCTATAAGTCTAGCAGGGAGGTACCAAAGTAATCCAGGAGTGGATCACTGGACATCGGTCAAAAACATCCTAAAGTATCTGAAAAGAACAAAGGATATGTTTCTCGTATATGGAGGTGACAAAGAGCTCGTCGTAAACGGTTACGTCGATTCTAGCTTTGACACTGATCCGGATGACTCAAAGTCACAAACCGGATATGTATTTTTATTGAACGGTGGAGCTGTCAGTTGGTGCAGTTCCAAGCAGAGCGTCGTGGCGGGATCTACGTGTGAAGCGGAATACATAGCTGCTTCGGAAGCAGCAAATGAAGGAGTCTGGATGAAGGAGTTCATATCCGATCTAGGTGTAGTACCTAGTGCATCGGGTCCAATGAAAATCTTTTGTGACAACACTGGAGCCATAGCCTTGGCGAAGGAATCCAGGTTTCACAAGAGAACAAAGCACATCAAAAGACGCTTCAATTCCATCCGCGATCTAGTCAAGGAGGGAGACATAGAAATTTGCAAAATACATACGGATCTGAATGTTGCAGACCCGTTGACTAAGCCTCTTCCACGGGCAAAACATGATCAACACCAAGACTCCATGGGTGTGAGGATCATCACTTTGTAATCTAGATTATTGACTCTAGTTCAAGTGGGAGACTGAAGGAAATATGCCCTAGAGGCAATAATAAAGATGTTATTTGTATTTCCTTATATCATGATAAATGTCTTTTATTCATGCTAGAATTGTATTAACCGGAAACTTAGTACATGTGTGGATACATAGACAAAAACAGTATGTCCCTAGTATGCCTCTACTAGACTAGCTCATTGATCAAAGATGGTTATGTTTCCTAGCCATAGACATGAGTTGTCATTTGATCAACGGGATCACATCATTAGGAGAATGATGTGATGGACAAGACCCATCCGTTAGCATAGCACTATGATCGTTTAGTTTTTCTGCTATTGCTTTCTTCATGACTTATACATGTTCCTATGACTATGAGATTATGCAACTCCCGAATACCGTAGGAACACCTTGTGTGCTATCAAACGTCACAACGTAACTGGGTGATCATAAAGATGCTCTATAGGTGTCTCCGAAAGTATTCGTGGTGTTGGCATAGATCAAGATTAGGATTTGTCACTCCGAGTGTCGGAGAGGTATCTCTGGGCCCTCTCGGTAATGCACATCATAATAAGCCTTGCAAGCAAATGACTAATGAGTTAGTCACGAGATGATGTATTACGGAACGAGTAAAGAGACTTGCCGGTAACGAGATTGAACTAGGTATAGAGATACCGACGATCGAATCTCGGGCAAGTAACATACCGATGACAAAGGGAACAACGTATGTTGTTATGCGGTTCAACCGATAAAGATCTTCGTAGAATATGTAGGAGCCAATATGGGCATCCAGGTTCCGCTATTGGTTATTGACCGGAGAGGTGTCTCGGTCATGTCTACATAGTTCTCGAACCCGTAGGGTCCGCACGCTTAACGTTTTCGTTGACGATATAGTATTTAATGAGTTATGAATGTTGATGACCGAATGTTATTCGGAGTCCCGGATGTGATCACGGACATGACGAGGAACTCCGGAATGGTCCGGAGATAAAGATTAATATATGGGATAATAGTGTTTGACCTCCGGAAGGGTTCCGGAATTCACCGGAAGGGGTTCCGGATGTTTCCCGAAGTGTTTGGGTACGAGAACACTTTATTTGGGCCAAAGGGGAAAGCCCACGAGGCTTTAGGAAAGTGCAAAAGGAAGTTTTGCGGAGACCAGAGGCTAGACGCCAGGAACCCTGGCGTCTAGGGGGTAGACGCCGGGAACCCTGGCGTCTAGCCCTGGAGTCCGAGTGGGACTCTTTCCTTTCGGGCAAAACCGACTTTGAGGAGGCTTTTGCTCCAAGTTTCGACCCCAGGGCTCAACATATAAATAGAGGGGTAGGGCTAGCACCCAAGACACATCAAGATACACCAAGCCGTGTGTCGGCTACCCCGACCCTCTAGTTTATCCTCCGTCTAGTTTCTGTAGTGCTTGGCGAAGCCCTGCAGAGATTATCCTTCATCAACAACCGTCACCACGCCGTCGTGCTGCCGGAACTCATCTACTACTTCGCCCGTCTTGCTGGATCAAGAAGGCGAGGACGTCATCGAGCTGAACGTGTGCTGAACGCGGAGGTGCCGTACGTTCGGTACTAGATCGGGACGAATCGTGAAGGTGCACGACTACATCAACCGTGTTGATAAACGCTTCCGCTTTCGGTCTACGAGGGTACGTAGACACACTCTCCCCTCTCGTTGCTATGCATCTAGTAGATAGATCTTGCGTGATCGTAGGAAATTTTTGAAAATACTACGTTCCCCAACAGTGGCATCATGAGCCAGGTCTATGCGTAGATGATATGCACGAGTAGAACACAATAAGATTGTGGACGATACTAGTCATACTGCTTACCAGCATGTCATACTTTGCTTCGGCGGTATTGTGAGATGAAGCGGCCCGGACCGACATTACGCGTACGCTTACGCGAGACTGGTTTCACCGTTACGAGCACTCGTTGCTTAAAGGTGACTGGCGGGTGTCTGTCTCTCTCACTTTAGCTGAATCAAGTGTGGCTACGCCCGGTCCTTGTGAAGGTTAAAACAGCACATACTTGACGAAACATCGTTGTGGTTTTGTATGCGTAGGTAAGAACGGTTCTTGCTAAGCCCGTAGCAGCCACGTAAAACTTGCAACAAACAAAGTAGAGGACGTCTAACTTGTTTTTGCAGGGCATGTTGTGATGTGATATGGTCAAGACATGATGAGTTATACGGTTTTTGTATGAGATGATCATGTTTTGCGAGGGTGATCATGACGGTGCTTTGGAGATGGAGATCAAAAGCACAAGATGATGATGGCCATATCATATCACATATTTTGATTGCATGTGATGTTTATCTTATTATGCTTCTTATTTTTGCTTAGAACGACGGTAGCATTATAAGATGATCCCTTACTAAATTTCAAGGTATAAGTGTTCTCCCTGAGTATGCACCGTTGCGAAAGTTCATCGTGCCGAGACACCACGTGATGATCGGGTGTGATAAGCTCTACGTTCAAATACAACGGGTGTAAGCCAGTTTTGCACACACAGAATACTCGGGTTAAACTTGACGAGCCTAGCATATACAGATATGGCCTCGGAACACTGGAGACCGAAAGGTCGAGCGTGAATCATATAGTAGATATGATCAACATAAGATGTTCAACATTGAAACTACTCCATCTCACGTGATGATCGGACATGGTTTAGTTGATTTGGATCACGTGATCATTTAGATGACCGGAGGGATGTCTATCTAAGTGGGAGTTCTTAAGTAATATGATTAATTGAACTTTAATTTATCATGAACTTAGTCCTGGTAGTATTAGCATATCTATGTTGTAGATCAATAGCTCGCGATGTTGCTCCCCCTTTATTTTTTCATATGTTCCTAGAGAAAACCAAGTTGAAAGATGTTAGTAGCAATGATGCGGAATTGTTCCGTGATCTGAGGATTATCCTCATTACTTCACAGAGAAATATGTCCTTGATGCACCGCTAGGTGACAGACCTATTGCAGGAGCAGATGTAGACGTTATGAACGTTTTGACAAAAGCTCAGTATGATGACTACATGATAGTTTAGTGCACCATACTTTACGGCTTATAACCGGGACTTCAAAAACGTTTTGAACGCCACGGAGCATATAAGATGTTCCAAGAGTTGAAATTAGTATTTCATACTCATGCCCGTGTCGAGAGGTATAAGACCTCGACAGTACTTTGCCTACAAGATGGAGGAGAATAGCTCAACCAGTGAGCATGTGCTCAGATTGTCTGGGTACTACAATTACTTTAATCAAGTGGGAGTTAATCTTCCAGATAAGATAGTAATTGACAAAGTTCTCTAGACACTATCACCAAGTTAGTAGAACTTCGTGATGAACTATAATATGCAAGGGATAACAAAAGGAATTCCCAGTTCTTCGCGATACTGAAGTAGGCGAAGGTAGAAATCATGAAAAAGCATCAAGTGTTGATGGTTAACAAGACCACTTGTTTCAAGTAAAGGGATAGAAGGGGAACTTCAAGAAGAATGACAAGCAAGTTGTCACTCCCGTGAAGAAACCCAAAGCTAAACTCAAGCCTGAAACAAGTGCTTATACTACAAAGGAAATGGTCACTAAAAGTGGAACTGCCCTAGATACTTGGCGGATAAGAAGGATGGCAAAGTGAACAAAGGTATATTTGATATACAGATTATTGATGTGTATTTTACTAGTGTTCATAGCAACCCCTCGGTATTTGATACTGATTTAGTTGCTAAAAAGTAGTAACTCGAAATGGGAGTTGCATAATGAACAGAAACTAGTTAAAGGATGAAGTGACGATGTGTATTGGAAATAGTTCCAAGATTGATATGATCATCATCGCACACTCCCTATACTTTCGGGATTAGTGTTGAACCTAAATAAGTGTTATTTGGTGTTTGTGTTGAGCATGAATATGATTTGATCATGTTTATTGCAATACGGTTATTCATGTAAGTTAGAGAATAATTGTTGTTCTATTTACATGAATAAAACCTTCTATGGTCATACACCCAATGAAAATAGTTTGTTGGATCTCGATCGTGTGATACACATATTCATAATATTGAAGCCAAAAGATGCAAGGTTAATAATGATAGTGCAACTTATTTGTGGCACTGCCGTTTAGGTCATATTGGTGTAAAACGCATGAAGAAACTCCATAATGATGGACTTTTGGAATCACTTGATTATGAATCACTTGGTGCTTGCGAACCATGCCTCATGGGCAAGATGACTAAAACTCCGTTCTCCGGAACTGTGGAGCAAGCAACAGATTTGTTGGAAATCATACATGATGATGTATGCAGACCAATGAGTGTTGAAGCTCGCGGCGGGTATCGTTATTTTCTGACATTCACTGATGATTTGAGCAGATATGGGTATATCTACTTAATGAAGCACAAGTCTGAAACATTTGAAAAGTTCAAAGAATTTCAGAGTGAAGTGGAGAATCATCGTAACAAGAAAGTAAGAGTTTCTATGATATGATCGTAGAGATAAAATATTTGAGTTATCGAGTTTGGCCTTCAGTAAAAACAATGTGAAATAGTTTCACTACTCACGCCACCTGGAACACCACAGTGTAATGGTGTGACCGAACGTCATAACCGTACTTTATTAGATATGGTGCGATCGATGATGTCTCTTACCGATCTACCACTATCGCTTTTGGGGTTATGCATTAGAGACAGCTACATTCACGTTAAATAGGGCACCATCTAAATCCGTGGAGATGACACCGTATGAACTGTGGTTTGACGATAAACCTAAGCTGTCATTTCTTTAAGTTTGGGACTGCGATGCTTATGTGAAAAAGTTTCAACATGATAAGATCGAACCCAAATCGGAGAAGTAAATCTTCATAGAATACCCAAAAAGAAAATGTTGGGTACACCTTCTATCACAGATCCGAAGGCAAGATATTCGTTGCTAAGAATGGATCCTTTCTAGAAAAAGAGTTTCTCTCGAAAGAAGTGAGTGGGAGGAAAGTAGAACTTGATGAGGTAATTGTACCTTCTCTTGAATTGGAAAGTAGTACATCACAGAAACTGGTTCTAGTGATTCCTACACCAATTAGTGAGGAAGCTAATGATGATGATCATGAAACTTCAGATCAAGTTTCTGCTAAATTTCGTAGATCAACCAGAGTTTGTTCCGCACCAGAGTGGTACGGCAACCCGGTTCTGGAAGTCATGTTACTGGAACATGATGAACCTACGAACTATGAGGAAGCAATGATGAGCCCAGATTCCGCAAAATGGCTTGAGGCCATGAAATCTGAGATGGGATCCATGTATGAGAACAAAGTGTGGACTTTGGTTGACTAGCCCGATGATCGGCAAGCCATCAAAAATAAATGGATCTTCAAGAGGAAGACTGACACTGACGGTAATGTTACTGTTTACAAAGCTCGACTTGTTGCGAAAGGTTTTCGACAAGTTCAAGGAGTTGACTACGATGAGACTTTCTCACCCGTAGCGATGCTTAAGTCTGTCCGAATCATGTTAGCAATTGCCGCATTTTATGAAATCTGGCAAATGGATAACAAAACTGCATTCTTTAATGGATTTATTAAAGAAGAGTTGTATATGATGCAACCAGAAGGTTTTGTCGATCCAAAAGGTGCTAACAAAGTATGCAAGCTCCAGCGATCCATCTATGGACTGGTGCAAGCATCTCGGAGTTGGAATATACGCTTTGATGAGGTGATCAAAGCATATGGTTTTATACAGACTTTTGGAGAAGCCTGTATTTACAAGAAAGTGAGTGGGAGCTCTGTAGCATTTCTAATATTATATGTAGATGACATATTGTTGATTGGAAATGATATAGAATTTCTGGATAGCATAAAAGGATACTTGAATAAGAGTTTTTCAATGAAAGACCTCGGTGAAGCTACTTATATATTAGGCATCAAGATCTATAGAGATAGATCAAGACGCTTAATTGGACTTTCACAAAGCACATACCTTGATAAGATTTTGAAGAAGTTCAAAATGGATCAGTCAAAGAAAGGGTTCTTGCCTGTATTACAAGGTATGAAGTTGAGTAAGACTCAATGCCCGACCACTGCAGAAGATAGAGAGAAAATGAAAGTCATTCCCTATGCCTCAGCCATAGGATCTATCATGTATGCAATGCTGTGTACCAGACCTGATGTGTGCCTTGCTATAAGTATAGCAGGGAGGTACCAAAGTAATCCAGGAGTGGATCACTGTACAGCGGTCAAAATTATCCTTAGTAATTGGATGACTAAGGAAATATTTCTCGATTATGGAGGTGATAAAGAGTTCGTCGTAAAGGGTTACGCCGATGCAAACTTTGACACTAAATCCAGATGACTCTAAGTATCAATCTGGATGCGTATTGAAAGTGGGAGCAATTAGCTAGAGTAGCTTTATGCAGAGCATTGTAGACATAGAAATTTGCGAAATACATACGGATCTGAATGTGACAGACCCGTTGACTAAACTTCTCTCACAAGCAAAACATGATCACACCTTATTACTCTTGGGTATTAATCACATAGCGATGTGAGCTAGATTATTGACTCTAGTAAACCCTTTGGGTGTTGGTCACATAACGATGTGAACTATCGGTATTAAATCACATGGCGATGTGAGCTAGATTATTGACTCTAGTGCAAGTGGGAGACTGAAGGAAATATGCCCTAGAGGCAATAATAAAGTTATTATTTATTTCCTTATATCATGATAAATGTTTATTATTCATGCTAGAATTGTATTAACCGGAAACTTAATACATGTGTGAATACATAGACAAAACAGTATGTCCCTAGTATGCCTCTACTAGACTAGCTCATTGATCAAAGATGGTTATGTTTCCTAGCCATAGACATGAGTTGTCATTTGATCAACGGGATCACATCATTAGGAGAATGATGTGATGGACAAGACCCATGCGTTAGCATAGCACTATGATCGTTTAGTTTAACTGCTATTGCTTTCTTCATGACTTATACATGTTCCTATGACTATGAGATTATGCAACTCCCGAATACCGTAGGAACACCTTGTGTGCTATCAAACGTCACAACGTAACTGGGTGATCATAAAGATGCTCTACAGGTGTCTCCGAAAGTATTCGTGGTGTTGGCATAGATCAAGAATAGGATTTGTCACTCCGAGTGTCGGAGAGGTATCTCTGGGCCCTCTCGGTAATGCACATCATAATAAGCCTTGCAAGCAAATGACTAATGAGTTAGTCACGAGATGATGTATTACGGAACGAGTAAAGAGACTTGCCGGTAACGAGATTGAACTAGGTATAGAGATACCGACGATCGAATCTCGGGCAAGTAACATACCGATGACAAAGGGAACAACGTATGTTGTTATGCGGTTCAACCGATAAAGATCTTCGTAGAATATGTAGGAGCCAATATGGGCATCCAGGTTCCGCTATTGGTTATTGACCGGAGAGGTGTCTCGGTCATGTCTACATAGTTCTCGAACCCGTAGGGTCCGCACGCTTAACGTTTTCGTTGACGATATAGTATTTAATGAGTTATGAATGTTGATGACCGAATGTTATTCGGAGTCCCGGATGTGATCACGGACATGACGAGGAACTCCGGAATGGTCCGGAGATAAAGATTAATATATGGGATAATAGTGTTTGACCTCCGGAAGGGTTCCGGAATTCACCGGAAGGGGTTCCGGATGTTTCCCGAAGTGTTTGGGTACGAGAACACTTTATTTGGGCCAAAGGGGAAAGCCCACGAGGCTTTAGGAAAGTGCAAAAGGAAGTTTTGCGGAGACCAGAGGCTAGACGCCAGGAACCCTGGCGTCTAGGGGGTAGACGCCGGGAACCCTGGCGTCTAGCCCTGGAGTCCGAGTGGGACTCTTTCCTTTCGGGCAAAACCGACTTTGAGGAGGCTTTTGCTCCAAGTTTCGACCCCAGGGCTCAACATATAAATAGAGGGGTAGGGCTAGCACCCAAGACACATCAAGATACACCAAGCCGTGTGTCGGCTACCCCGACCCTCTAGTTTATCCTCCGTCTAGTTTCTGTAGTGCTTGGCGAAGCCCTGCAGAGATTATCCTTCATCAACAACCGTCACCACGCCGTCGTGCTGCCGGAACTCATCTACTACTTCGCCCGTCTTGCTGGATCAAGAAGGCGAGGACGTCATCGAGCTGAACGTGTGCTGAACGCGGAGGTGCCGTACGTTCGGTACTAGATCGGGACGAATCGTGAAGGTGCACGACTACATCAACCGTGTTGATAAACGCTTCCGCTTTCGGTCTACGAGGGTACGTAGACACACTCTCCCCTCTCGTTGCTATGCATCTAGTAGATAGATCTTGCGTGATCGTAGGAAATTTTTGAAAATACTACGTTCCCCAACAGGGCCTCCTCTGCCCCTCCTATTGCTCGATCTAGAACCGCCAGGCTTCACTGATGCGTTCCCCTCTGTTTTCCCCTTCTGCAGCTGCCGGAAACGAGCCCGCCAGCAGCTCCCCGACGATCCTCCGCCGTCCCACCTCACCGTCGACGAACCCGACCTCCCCGGCGTGCCGCACCACCACCACTACCTCCGCAACTCGACGCTGAACCCGTCCCTGCCCTCTGTTGCCGTCGCCGTGGCCGAAATCAACGCCGGTGAGCTCGCCGTCGTCGTGGCCGTGAGGTTGAAGATGACAGGCGGGCCCCGCCTGTCATCCTCACCCCTCTCTCCCTCCCCCCACAGCCGCTGACCGCCAGGCCCCGCCCGTCAGGTTTGAAAACCTGACGTGCGCGCGCTGGCACCCGTGCGGCTGGGCTGGATGCCCTTGGCCGTGCACTGTGGCCCCTCTGGCCCAGTTGCACAGGGCTTTTTCTTCTTTTCTTTTCTGTAATTATTTCAAACATTTTTACAGAAATGAATATTGGTCCAAATGAAATAATTCCAACTCCTAAAATCTTGTAATATTCCAACCTATTTAATGGTGTCACTTTCACACATATCCATGAAACTTTTCTGTTCTGTTCAAATTTAAATTCAAATTTGAGCAATAAAACTCCTGTTCAAAAATCCCTAGATTCCATTCTGTTACTCCAAAACTCCAACTAAGAATTTTCTCCATCTTAGAATTCCCTCTAGTATTTAACAAAAATAAGTTGACATTTTTCTGAGCACTTTGATTTTTCTATTTTATTTGTGGTCTTATTTTTCCGTAGTTATTATGCGACGTATAGGTACCATATTTGACGAAGTTGCTGAAGAAGGAGAAGGAGAAGGATTTGAAGACTTAGAAGACCAAGCCAATCTAGGCAAGCAGTCCTTTGACCATGATACACTTGTTCTTTGGAACCCGTTCGTTTCCGATGCATGATGATAGCGTTACAATGGTGACCTAGTTGAACCACCACATGATGCATGCCTTGATCTTGATCTTGCTATGTGCTAGATGACATGCAAATGGTTAGTAATAATGCTTAGTGATGCATGTGTGATTTAAACCTTTGTGGTTGAAATATTTGCATGAACCCATCGGGTGCCCCTAATGCCCGAGGGTGGTGTTGAGTTAGGTCATCACTTGAGGAAGAAGTGATGTGCCGGTAAATCGTGTGCATGGGTGAAATAATGGATTAGATTTATGTGTGACTACCGTCCCAACCAAACATGTGCAACCACACTACCCCTTATGGGACGGGGCTTTATTGATTACTTAAGTCGATACTAGCATGGTGCCCGCATTACTAGTGACGGGAAGACTTGAGGTCTTTCCCGGGACGGGGTCGTGCTTGGATAGACGACCATGACTGTTTTCACAGGGCACCGGACACACCGTTGGTCCCTTCGGGTACGCGTGACATTGAAATTAGGGCAAGTCCCGTAACCTATTGTTTGTACCCGAGGGCCGTGTACCAACGAGTGGACTCTATGTTAGTGTCGTCTAAGGAAATATAATGACCGGGTGCTTCCCCCGAGTACTTGAGGCACTACGGGATCGTGGATGACACGAAAGCTTCCCGGATCTTGTGGGTAAAGTGCGCAACCTCTGCAGAGTGTAAAACTATTCGAATAGCCGTGTCCACGGTCATGGACAGTTGGGTGGTGCTACTTAAACTATGTCCAGAATTTTACTTCTTCAATGAAAGTATGTGTGTGACGAGTCAAGGTGGTGACTTGACTCGATGAGTTGAATCATATTCATGTTGATATCGGTAACCTGCCTTCGAGGTTACGCAAGTTTATTGATGCATAAACTTGATGGTAGAATATTTATTCTAGCCTTTGCTAGATTGCTCATTATTGTTCAATTGCATTGCTACTTGAACCACATCATGGGTTGCTTGCGAGTACATTCAAAGTACTCATTGGCTTGCCACTGGTTATTTAATTGGCCAGGCATGGAGGAACAGGAATTTGAGGAAGAGTTCTTTGGAGACGATCATGCGAACTAGGACGCCTTCCCAGTCAGAATGCCTGTAGGGTTAAGGCAGATGGCATGGGTTACTTGCTATTCTACCTATTATCAAAGACTTCCGCTATTTGAGTTACTTGCTATTCAGCCCGTGAGGCTTTATCTATGTAAGACTTGGCCATAATGGCCATAATTTGTGTAAGACGATCTGTATGGATGTAAGACTCTTGTTATTCAGCTTCTGAGTGTTCAGTGAGCATTGATCTCTGGGATCACTGTACACGTGCATTCGGTGATCTCGACTTCTAAGTCGGGGTCCCCACATTATCCCTCTACATCATGTCATCTTGCTTAAGGCATTACTCTGTTATTATGACCTTAATAATCTAGATGCATGCTGGATAGCGGTCGATGTGTGGAGTAATAGTAGTAGATGCAGAATCGTTTCGGTCTACTTGTCACGGACGTGTTGCCTATATACAATGATCATGCCTAGATATTCTCATAACTATGCGCTTTTCTATCAATTGCTCGACAGTAATTTGTGCACCCACCGTAGAATTCTGCTATCATGAGAGAAGCCACTAGTGAAACCTATGGCCCCGGGGTCTATCTCATCATATTAATCTTCCATCTACTTTACTTTGCTTTATTTACTTTCTGTCTCTATACCAAAATACCAAAAATATTTTCCTATCCTATCTATCAAATCTCACTCTCGTAAGTGACCGTGAAGGGATTGACAACCCCTTATCGCGTTGGCTGCGAGGTTCTTATTTGTTTGTGCAGGTGCGAGGGACTCACGCGTGGTCTCCTACTGGATTGATACCTTGGTTCTCAAAAACTGAGGGAAATACTTATGCTACTGCGCTGCATCACCCTTTCCTCTTCGAGGGAATACAACGCAAGCTCGAGAAGTAGCAATGATGCGGACTGTTCCGTGATCTGAGGATTTTCCTCATTTCCGCACAGAAGAATTATGTCCTTGATGCACCGCTAGGTGACAGACTTATTGCAGGAGCAGATGCAGACGTTATGAACGTTTTGACAAAAGCTCGCTATGATGACTACTTGATAGTTTAGTGCACCATGCTTTACGGCTTAGAACCGGGACTTCAAAGTTGTTTTGAATGCTAAGGAGCATATAATATGTTCCTAAGAGTTGAAATTGGTATTTCATACTCATGCCCGTGTCGAGAGGTATGAGACCTCTAACAGTACTTTGCCTACAAGATGGAGGAGAATAGCTCAACCAGTGAGCATGTGCTCAAATTGTCTGGGTACTACAATTGCTTGAATCAAGTGGGAGTTAATCTTCCAGATAAGATAGTAATTGAAAAAGTTCTCTAGTTACTATCACCAAGTTAGTAGAACTTCGTGATGAACTATAATATGCAAGGGATGACGAAAGTAATTCCCAAGCTCTTCGCGATGCTGAAATTGGCGAAGGTAGAAATCAAGAAAGCGCATCAAGTGTTGATGGTTAACAAGACCACTTGTTTCAAGTAAAGGGCAAAGGGATAGAAGGGGAACTTCAAGAAGAATGACAAGAAAGTTATCATTCCCGTGAAGAAACCCAAAGCTAAACTCAAGTCTGAAACTAAGTGCTTCTACTGCAAAGGAAATGGTCACCGGAAGTGGAACTACCCTAGATACTTGGCGGATAAGAAGGATGGCAAAGTGAACAAAGGTATATTTGATATACAGATTATTGATGTGTACTTTACTAGTGTTCATAGAACCCCTGGGTATTTGATACCGGTTCAGTTGCTAAAATTAGTAACTCGAAACGTGAGTTGCAGAATGAACGGAGACTGGTTAAAGGTGAAGTGACGATGTATGTTGGAAGTGGTTCCAAGAATTATATGATCATCATCGCACACTCCCTATACTTTCGGGATTAGTGTAGAACCTAAATAACTGTTATTTGGCATTTGCGTTGAGCATGAATATTATTTGATGATGTTTTTGCAATACAGTTATTCATTTAAAGTCATAGAATAATTTTTATTTTGTTTACATGAATAAAACCTTCGATGGTCATACACCCAATGAAAATAGTTTGTTGGATCTCAATCGTAGTAATACACATATTCATAATATTGAAGCCAAAAGATGCAAAGTTGATAATGATAGTGCAACTTATTTGTGGCACTGCCATTTAGGTCATATTGGTGTAAAGCGCATGAAGAAACTCCATGGTGATGGGCTTTTGGAATTACTTGATTATGAATCACTTGGTGCTCGCGAACCATGCCTCATGGGCAAGATGACTAAAACTCCGTTCTCCGGAACAATGGAGCGAGCAACTTATTAGTTGGAAATCATACATACTGATGTATGTGGACCAATGAGTGTTGAGGCTCGCGGCGGGTATCATTATTTTCTGACCTTCACTGATGATTTGAGCAGATATGGGTATATCTACTTGATGAAGCACAAGTCTGAAACATTTGAAAAGTTCAAAGAATTTTAGAGTGAAGTTGAGAATAATCGTAACAAGAAAATTAAGTTTCTACGATCTGATCGCGGAGGCAAATATTTGAGTTACGAGTTTGGTCTTCAATTAAAACAATGTGGAATAGTTTTAGAGCTCACGCCACCCAAAACACCACATCGTAATGGTGTGTCCGAACGTCGTAACCGTACTTTATTAGATATGGTGCGATCTATGATGTCGCTTACTAATATACCACTATTGTTTTGGGTTATGCATTAGAGACAGCTGCATTCACGTTAAATAAGGGCACCATCTAAATCCGTTGAGACGACGCCTTATGATATGTGGTTTGGCAAGAAACCAAAGTTGTTGTTTCTTAAAGTTTGGTGCTGCGATGCTTATGTGAAAAAGCTTCAACCTACTAAGCTCGAACCCAAGTCAGAGAAATGTGTCTTCATAGGATACCCAAAGGAAACTGTTGGGTACACCTTCTATCACAGATCCGAAGACAAGATATTCGTTGCTAAGAATGGATCCTTTCTAGAGAAGGAGTTTCTCTCGAAAGAAGTGAGTGGGAGGAAAGTGGAACTTGATGAGGTAATTGTACCTTCTCCCGAATTGGAAAGTAGTACATCACAGAAACTAGTTCCAGTGATTCCTACACCAATCAGCGAGGAAGTTAATGATGATGATCATGAAACTCCAAATCAAGTTACTACTGAACCTCGTAGGTCAACCAGAGTGCGTTCTGCCAGAGTGGTACAATAACCCAGTTCTAGAAGTCATGTTACTAGACCATGATGAACCTACGAACTATGAGGAAGCGATAATGAGCACAGATTCCGCAAAATGGCTTGAGGCCATGAAATCTAAGATGGGATCCATGTATGAGAACAAAGTGTGGACTTTGGTTGACTTGCCCAATGATTGGCAAGCCATTGAAAATAAATGGATCTTTAAGAGGAAGACTGACGGCGATGGTAATGTTACCGTCTACAAAGCTCAACTAGTTGCGAAAGGTTTTCAACAAGTTCAAGATGTTGACTACGATGAGATTTTCTCACTCGTAATGATGCTTAAGTCTGTCTGAATCATGTTAGTAATTGCCGAATTTTATGAAATCTGGCAAATTAATAGCAAAACTACGTTCTTTAATGGATTTATTAAAGAAGAGTTGTATATGATGCAACCAGAAGGTTTTGTCAATCCTAAAGGTGCTAACAAAATGTGCAAGCTCCAGCGATCCATCTATGGACTGGTGCAAGCATCTCGGAGTTGGAATATACGCTTTGATAAGTTGATCAAAGCATGTAGTTTTATATAGACTTGTGGTGAAGCCTGTATTTACAAGAAAGTGAGTGGGAGCACTACAACCTTTCTGATAAAGTATATGTGAATGACATATTGTCGATCAGAAATGATGTAGAATTTTCTGGAAACCATAAAAGAGTGTTTGAAAGGAGTTTTTCAAAAGAAAGACCACGGTGAAGCTGCTTACATATTGAGCATCAAGATCTATAGAGATAGATCAAGACGCTCGATAAGTTTTTTCAATGAGTACATACCTTGACAAGTTTTTGAAGTAGTTCAAAATGGAACAGTCAAAGAAAAAGTTCTTTCCTGTGTTGCAAGGTATGAAGTTGAGTAAGACTCAAAAACCTGACCACGGCAGAAGATAGAGAAAGAATGAAAGTCATTTCCTATGCCTCAGCCATAGGTTCTTTAAAGTATGACATGCTGTGTACCAAACCTATTGTGTACCTTGCCATGAGTTTGGCAAGGAGGTACAAAAGTGATCCGGGAATAGATCACTGGACAGCGGTCAAAATTATCGTTAGTTACTGGATGACTAAGGAAGTGTTTCTTGATTATGGAGGTGATAAAGAGTTCGTCGTAAATAGTTACACCGATGCAAGCTTTGACACTAATCCAGATGACTCTAAGTATCAATCTGGATACATATTGAAAGTGGGAGCAATTAGCTAGATTAGCTCCATGCAGAGCATTGCAGACATATAAATTTGCGAAATACATACGGATCTGAATGTAACAGACCCGCTGACTAAACTTCTCTCACGAAGCAAAACATGATCACACCTTAGTACTCTTTGGGTATTAATCACAAGGCGATGTGAACTAGATTATTGACTCTAGTAAACCCTTTTGGTGTTGGTCACATGGGGATGTGAACTTTGGGTGTTATTCAAATAACGATGTGAACTATCGATATTAAATCACATGGCGATGTGAACTAGACTATTGACTCTAGTGCAAGTGGGAGACTGAAGGAAATATGCCCTAGAGGCAATAATAAAGTTGTTATTTATATTTCATTATATCATGATAAATGTTTATTATTCATGCTAGAATTGTATTAACCGGAAACATAATACATGTGTGAATATATAGACAAACAAAGTGTCACTAGTATGCCTCTACTTGACTAGCTCGTTGAATCAAAGATGGGTAAGTTTCCTAGCCATAGACATGAGTTGTCATCTGATTAACGGGATCACATCATTGGTGAATGATGTGATTGACTTGACCCATTCCGTTAGCTTAGTACTTGATCGTTTAGTTTTACTGCTATTGCTTTCTTCATGACTTATACATGTTCATATGACTATGAGATTATGCAACTCCCGAATACCGGAGGAACACCTTGTGTTCTATCAAACATCACAACGTAACTGGGTGATTATAAAGATGCTCTATAGGTGTCTCCGAAGGTGTTTGTGGTGTCGGCATAGATCAAGAATAGGATTTTTCACTCCGAGTGTCGGAGAGGTATCTCTGGGCCCTCTCAGTAATGCACATCATTATAAGCCTTGCAAGCAAATGACTAATGAGTTAGTCACGAGATGATGCATTATAGAACGAGTAAAGAGACTTGCCGATAACGAGATTGAACTAGGTATTGAGATACCGACGATCGAATCTCGGGCAAGTAACATACCGATGACAAAAGGAATGATGACCCACAAGTGTAGGGGATCTATCGTAGTCCTTTCGATTAGTAAGAGTGTCGAACCTAGCGAGGAGCAGAAGGAAATGATAGGCACTTTTTAGTAAGGTATTTTCTGCAAGCACTGAAATTATAAGTAACAGATAGTTTTGTGATAAGGTAATTGGTAGCAAGTGACAAAAGGTAAAACTAAATACGCTGCAGCAAGGTGGCCCAATCCTTTTTGTTGCAAAGGACAAGCCTGTACAAACTCTTATATGAAGGAAAGCGCTCCCGAGGACACATGGGGATTATCTTCAAGCTAGTTTTCATCATGATCATCTGATTCGTGTTCGGTACTTTGATAATTTGGTACGTGGGTGGACCGGTGATTGGGTGCTGTCCTTAGTTGGACAAGCCTCCCACTTATGATTAACCTCTATTGCAAGCATCCGCAACTACAAAATAAGTATTAAGGTAAACCTAACCATAGCATGAAACAAGTGGATCCAAATCAGCCCCTTACGAAGCAACGCATAAACTAGGGTTTAAGCTTCTGTCACTCTAACAACCCATCATCTACTTATTACTTCCCAATGCCTTCCTCTAGGCCCAAATAATGGTGAAGTGTCATGTAGTCGACGTTCACATGACACCACTAGAGGAGAGACAACATACATGTCATCAAAATATCGACCGAATACCAAATTCACATGACTACTTATAGCAAGACTTCTCCCATGTCCTCAGGAACAAAAGTAACTACTCAAAAGAAATAATATTGTTCATGATCAGAGGGGTATTAATATGCATAATGGATCTAAACATATGATCTTCCACCAAGTAAACCAACTAGCATCACTACAAGGAGTAATCAACACTACTAGCAACCCACAGTAGTAATCTGAGGTTTGGGTACAAAGATTGGATACAAGAGATGAACTAGGATTTGAGAGGAGATAGTGCTGGTGAAGATGTTGATGAAGATAGCCCTCCCCAAGATGGGAGAGTTGTTGGTGATGAGGGCGGTGACGATTTCCCCCTCCCGGAGGGAAGTATCCCCGGCAGAACAGCTCTGCCAGAGCCCTAGATTGGTTTCCGCCTCGAGACGGCAGTGTCTGGTCCCAAAAGCCTCCTTATGACTTTTTTCCAGGTCAAAACACCTCATATAGGAGAAGATGGGCATCGGGGGGCCCACGAGGCAGGGGGGCGCGCCCAGAGAGGGAGGGGGGCGCCCCCACCCTCGTGGACAGGTGGTGGCCCCCTGGTGATCTTCTGTTGCCAGATATTTTTTATATTTTCTGAAACGGTGTCCTGTGAAGTTTCGGGGCTTTTTGAGTTGTGCAGAATAGGTTTCCAGAGTTTGCTTCTTTTCCAGTCCAGAATTCCAGCTCCGGCATTCTCCCTCTTCATGTAAACCTTGTAAAATAAGAGAGAAAAGGCATAAGTATTGTGACATAATGTGTAATAACAACCCATAATGCAATAAATATCAACATATAAGCATGATGCAAAATGGACGTATCAAGGAACAACGTATGTTGTTATGCGGTTTGACCGATAAAGATCTTCGTAGAATGTGTAGGAACCAATATGAGCATTCAGGTTCCGCTATTGGTTATTGACCGGAGATGAGTCTCGGTCATGTCTACATAGTTCTCGAACCCGTAGGGTCCGCACGCTTAAACGTTCGGTGATCATCGGTACTATGAGTTTATGTGTTTTGATGTACCGAAGGTAGTTCGGAGTCTCGGATGAGATCGGGGACATGACGAGGAGTCTCGAAATGATTGAGACGTAAAAATCAATATATTGGAAGGCTATATTTGGACACCGGAAAGGTTCCGAGTGATCCGGATATTTTTCGGAGTACCGGGGGAGTTACGGGAATACGGGAGTACATATGGGCCTTAGTGGGCTTTAAGAGAAAAAGAGGAGAAGCCACGAGGGCTGGCCGCTGTTGGGGAACGTAGCAGAATTCAAAAAAATTCTACGCTTTCACCAAGATCAATCTAAGGAGTCATCTAGCAACGAGCATACTTGAGTGCATCTACATACCCTTTTCTAGATCGCGTGCGGAAGCGTTCGAAGGAACGTGGATGAAGTAGTCGTACTCTTCGTGTTCTTCGTCACCGATGATCCTAGCGCCGAACGGACGGCACCTCCGCGTTCAACACACGTCTGGTATAGAAATGTCACCTCCTTCTTGATCCAGCAAGGGGGGAGGAGAGGTCGTCGGAGATCCAGCAGCACGACGGCGTGGTGGTGGATGCAGCATGAAATCCTGCAGGGCTTCGCCGGCGCCCTGCGGAGGAGTAGGAGGTGTGACGGGAGGGGGGGAGGCGCCAGAGGCTTGGGGTGCGGCTGCCCTCTCCTCCCCCCCCCCCCCCCACTATATATAGGGGCCAGGGGGGCGCCAGCCCTGGGAGATCTAATCTCCTGGGAGGCGGCGGCCTAGGGGGGAAACTTGCCCCCCAAGGCATAGGGGGCGCCCCCTCCCCCAAGGGTTTCAACCCTAGGCGCATGGAGGGGGCCCATATGGGTGCGCCAGCCCACCAGGGGCTGGCCCCCTTCCCCTTGCGGCCTAGGGGCCCCACCGGGATGGGTGGCCCACCCGGTGGACCCCTGGGTCCCCTCCGGTGGTCCCGGGACACTCCCGGTGACCCCTAGAGTTCACCCGATGGCCGAAACTGGACTTCCTATATATCATTCTTTACCTCCGGACCATTCCAGAACTCCTCGTGATGTCCGCGATCACATCCGGGACTCCGAACAACATTCGGGTTTCGATGTGCATGTATCTCTACAACCCTAGCGTCACCGAACCTTAAGTGTGTAGACCCTACGGGTTCGGGAGACACGCAGACATGACCGAGACGACTCTCCGGTCAATAACCAACAGCGGGATCTGGATACCCATGTTGGTTCCCACGTGTTCCTCGATGATCTTCATCGGATGAACCACTGTGTCAAGGATTCACTCAATCCCGTATGTTATTCCCTTTGTCTATCGGTACGGTACTTGCCCGAGATTCGATCGTCGGTATTCCCAATACCTTGTTCAATCTCGTCATGGCAAGTCTCTTTACTCGTTCCATAATCCATCATCCCGTGACCAACTCCTTAGTCACTTTGAGCTCATTATGATGATGTCTTACCGAGAGGGCCCAGAGGTACCTCTCCGTCATACGGAGTGACAACATCCCAGTCTTGGTTCGTACCAACTCAACAAACACTTTCGGAGATACCCGATGCGTACCTTTCCACCCAGTTACGTTGTGACGTTTGGCACACCCAAAGTATTCCTACGGCATCCGAGAGTTGCACAACCTCATGGTCTAAGGAATAAATACTTGACACTGAAAAGCTTATGCATTACGAACTATACGATCTCGTGCTAGGCTCAGAATTGGGTCTTGTCCATCACATCATTCTCCTAATGATGTGATCCCGTTATCACTGACATCTTATGTCCATGGTCAGGAAACCGTGACCATCTGTTGATCAACGAGCTAGTAACTAGAGGCTTACCAGGGACTCATTGTGGTCTACATATTCACACATGTATCGCTATTTCCGTACAATACAATTCAAGCATGAATAACAGACAATTATCATGAACAAGGAAATATAATAATAATACTTTTATTATTGCCTCTAGGGCATATTTCCAACAGTCTCCCACTTGCACTAGAGTCAATAATCTAGTTACATTGTGATGAATCGAACACCCATAGAGTTCTGGTGTTGATCATGTTTTGCCCGTGGAAGAGGTTTAGTCAACAGCTCTGCAACATTCAGATCCGTATGCACTTTACAAATATCTATGTCTCCATCTTGAACATAATTCCGGATGGAGTTGAAATGGCGCTTGATGTGTTTGGTCTTCTTGTGAAACCTGGGCTCCTTGGTAATGGCAATAGCACCAGTGTTGTCACAGAAGAGAGTCATCGGGCTTGACGCGCTTGGAATGACTCCTAGGTCGGTGATGAACTCCTTCATCCAGACTCCTTCCTGCGCTGCTTCGCAAGCAGCTATGTACTCCGCTTCACATGTAGAATGCTCCACGACGCTCTGCTTGCAACTGCGCCAGCTGACTGCTCCACCATTCAAAATATACACGTATCCGGTTTGTGACTTCGAGTCATCTAGATCTGTGTCGAAGCTAGCATCGACGTAACCCTTTACCACGAGCTCTTTGTCACCTCCATAAACGAGAAACATATCCTTAGTCCTCTTCAGGTACTTTAGGATGTTCTTGACCGCTGTCCAGTGTTCCATACCAGGATCACTTTGGTACCTCCCTACCAAACTTATGGCAAGGTTCACATCAGGTCTGGTACACAGCATGGCATACATGATAGAACCTATGGCCGAGGCATAGGGAATGACACTCATCTTTTCTCTATCTTCTGCCGTGGTCGGCGACTGAGCCTTGCTCAATCTCATACCTTACAAAACAGGCAAGAACCCCTTCTTGGACTGATCCATATTGAACTTCTTCAATATCTTGTCAAGGTATGTACTTTGTGAAAGACCAATGAGGCGTCTTGATCTATCTCTATAGATTTTGATGCCTAATATGTAAGCTGCTTCTCCAAGGTCCTTCATTGAAAAACTCTTATTCAAGTAGGCCTTTACACTTTCCAAGAATTCTATATCATTTCCCATCAGCAATATGTCATCCACATATAATATGAGAAATGCTACAGAGCTCCCACTCACTTTCTTGTAAATACAGGCTTCTCCATAAGTCTGTATAAAGCCAAACGCTTTGATCACATCATTAAAGCGAATATTCCAACTCCGAGATGCTTGCACCAGCCCGTAGATCGAGCGCTGGAGCTTGCATACCTTGTTAGCATTTTCTGGATCGACAAAACCTTCCGGCTGTATCATATACAGCTCTTCCTTGAGGAAACCATTAAGGAATGCCGTTTTGACGTCCATTTGCCATATCTCGTAATCATAGAATGCGGCAATTGCTAACATGATTCTGACTGACTTCAGCATCGCTACGGGAGAGAAAGTCTCGTCGTAGTCAATCCCTTGAACTTGTCGATAACCCTTAGCGACAAGCTGAGCCTTATAGATGGTCACATTACCATCCGCGTCTGTCTTTTTCTTAAATATCCATTTATTTTCTATGGCGTGCCTATCATCAGGCAAGTCCACCAAAGTTCATACTTTGTTTTCATACATGGATTCTATCTCGGATTTCATGGCTCCAAGCCATTTATTGGAATCCGGGCCCACCATCGCTTCTTCATAGTTCGAAGGTTCACCGTTGTCTAACAACATGATTTCCATGACAGGGTTGCCGTACCACTCTGGTGCGGAACGTGCCCTTGTGGACCTTCGAAGTTCAGTAGTAACTTGATCTGTTTCTTCATGATCATCATCATTAACTTCCTCCCTTGTCGGTGCAGGCACCTCAGGAACAATTTCTTGTGCTGCGCTACTTTCCGGTTCGGGAGGGGTGACTGTCACCTCATCAAGTTCTACTTTCCTCCCACTCACTTCTTTCGAGAGAAACTCTTTCTCCAGAAAGGATCCATTCTTGGCAACAAAGACTTTGCCTTCGGATCTGTGGTAGAAGGTGTACCCAATCGTTTCCTTTGGGTATCCTATGAAGACGCATTTTTCCGATTTGGGTTCGAGCTTTTCAGGTTGAAGTTTCTTGACATAAGCATCGCAACCCCAAACTTTCAGAAACGACAGCTTCGGTTTCTTGCCAAACCAAAGTTCATACGGTGTCATCTCAACGGAATTTCGACGGAGCCCTATTTAAAGTGAATGCGGCAGTCTCTAAAGCATAACCCCAAAAAGATAGCGGTAAATCCGTGAGGGACATCATAGATCGCACCATGTCCAACAGAGTACGATTTCGACGTTCGGACACACCGTTACGCTGAGGTGTTCCGGGCGGTGTCAATTGTGAAACAATTCCACTGTTCTTAAGGTGCGTGCCAAATTCATGACTCAAATATTCACCCCCACGATCCGATTGTAAGAACTTTATTTTCTTGTCTCGTTGATTCTCAACCTCATTATGAAATTCCTTGAACTTTTCAAAGGTCTCAGACTTGTGCTTCATCAAGTAGATATACCCATATCTACTCAAGTCATTTGTGAGGGTGAGAACATAACAATAGCCTCTGCGAGCCTCAACGCTCATTGGACCGCACACATCGGTATGTATGATTTCCAATAAGTTGGTTGCTCGCTCCATTGTTTCGGAGAACGGAGTCTTGGTCATCTTGCCCAAGAGGCATGGTTCGCACGTGTCAAATGATTCATAATCAAGAGACTCCAGAAGTCCATCAGCATGAAGCTTCTTCATACGTTTGACACAAATATGACCAAGGCGGCAATGCCACAAATATGTGGGACTATCATTGTCAACTTTACATCTTTTGGCATTCACACGATGAATATGTGTAACATCACGATCGAGATTCATCAAAAATAAACCATTGACCAGCGGGGCATGACCATAAAACATATCTCTCAAATAAATAGAACAACCATTATTCTCGGATTTAAATGAGTAGCCATCTCGCATAAGACGAGATCCAGATACAATGTTCATGCTCAAAGTTGGTACTAAATAACAATTATTAAGGTTTAAAACTAATCCCGAGGGTAGATGTAGAGGCAGCGTGCCGACGGCGATCACATCGACCTTGGAACCATTCCCGACGCGCATCGTCACCTCGTCCTTCGCCAGTCTCTGCTTATTCCGCAACTCCTGCTTAGAGTTACAAATATGAGCAACTGCACCGGTATCGAATACCCAGGAGCTACTACGAGCGCTGGTAAGGTACACATCAATAACATGTATATCACATATACCTTTGACGTTGTCGGCCTTCTTGTCCGCTAAGTATTTGGGGCAGTTCCGCTTCCAGTGACCCGTTCCCTTGCAATAAAAGCACTCTGTCTCAGGCTTGGGTCCATACTTTGGCTTCTTCCCGGCAACAGGCTTACCGGGCGCGGCAACTCCCTTGCCGTCCTTCTTGAAGTTCTTCTTACCCTTGCCCTTCTTGAACTTAGTGGTTTTATTGACCATCAACACTTGATGTTCTTTCTTGATATCCACCTCCGCTGATTTCAGCATTGAATACACCTCGGGAATGGACTTCTCCATCCCCTGCATATTGAAGTTCAACACGAAGATCTTGTAGCTTGGTGGGAGCGACTGGAGGATTCTGTCAACGACCGCTTCGTCTGGGAGATTCATTCCCAACTGAGACAAGCGGTTGTGCAACCCAGAAATCTTGAGGATGTGCTCACTGACAGAACTGTTTTCCTCCATCTTACAGCTGTAGAATGCGTCGGAGACGTCATATCTCTCGACTCGGGCATGAGCTTGGAAAACCATTTTCAGCTCTTGGAACATCTCATATGCCCCGTGGTGCTCAAAACGCTTTTGGAGCCCCGATTCTAAGCTGTAGAGCATGCCGCACTGAACCAGGGAGTAATCATCACAACGCGACTGCCAAGCGTTCATAACATCTTGGTTTGCCGGGGCGGGAGCGTCACCTAGCGGTGCATCTAGGACATATGTTTTCTTGGCAGCTATGAGGATGATCCTCAGGTTACGGACCCAGTCCGTATAGTTGCTACCATCGTCTTTCAGCTTGGATTTCTCTAGGAACGCGTTGAAGTTGAGGGTGACATGAGCATGGGCCATTTGATCTACAAGACATATTGTAAAGAATTTAGACTAAGTTCATGATAATTAAGTTCATCTTAATCAAATTTTAATGAACTCCCACTCAGATTGACATCTCTCTAGTCATCTAAGTGATACATGATCCGAATCGACTAGCCCATGTCCGATCATCACGTGAGACGGACTAGTCATCAACGGTGATCATCTTCATGTTGATCGTATCTTCTATACGACTCATGTTCGACCTTTCGGTCTTCCGTGTTCCGAGGCCATGTCTGTACATGCTAGGCTCATCAAGTGAACCCTAAGTGTATTGCGTGTGTAAATCTGGCTTACACCCGTTGTATGCGAACGTTAGAACCTATCACACCCGATCATCACGTGGTGCTTCGGAACAACGATCCTTAACAACGGTGCACAGTTAGGGGGAACACAATTCTTGAAAGTTTTAGTGAGAGATCATCTTATTTACTACCGTCGTTCTAAGTAAACAAGATGCATAAACATGATAAGCATCACATGTAATTAAATAAAGTGACATGATATGGCCAATATCATCTTGCTCCTTCGATCTCCATCTCCGGGGCACCATGATCATCTTTGTCACCGGCTTGACACCATGATCTCCATCATCATGATATCCATCATCATGTCTTCATGAAGTCGTCACGCCAACTATTACTTCTACTACTATGGCTAACGTTTAGCAATAAAGTAAAGTAATTACATGGCGTTATTCAGTGACACGCAGGTCATACAATAATTAAGACAACTCCTATGGCTCCTGCCGGTTGTCAAATTCATCGACATGCAAGTCGTGATTCCCTATTACAAGAACATGATCAATCTCATACATCACATATATCATTCATCACATCTTCTTGGCCATACCATATCACATAGCACATGCTGCAAGAACAAGTTAGACGACCTCTAATTGTTGTTGCAAGTTTTACGTGGCTTCTATAGGTTTTCTAGCAAGAACGTTTCTTACCTACGCCAAAACCACAGCGTGATTTGTCAATTTCAATTTACCCTTCATAAGGACCCTGTTCATCGAATCCGATCCGACTAAAGTGGGAGAGACAGACACCCGCCAGCCACCTTATGCATCTAGTGCATGTCTGTCGGTGGAACCAGTCTCACGTAAGCGTACGTGTAAGGTCGGTCCGGGCCGCTTCATTCCACAATACCGCCGAATCAAGATTAGACTAGTAAAGGCAAGAAAGTTGAGCAAACTCAACGCCCACAACTGCTTTGTGTTCTACTCGTGCAAGATGCTACGCAAAAGACCTAGCTCTGATACCACTGTTGGGGAACGTAGCAGAATTCAAAAAAATTCTACGCTTTCACCAAGATCAATCTAGGGAGTCATCTAGCAACGAGCATACTTGAGTGCATCTACATACCCTTTTGTAGATCGCGTGCGGAAGCGTTCGAAGGAACGTGGATGAAGTAGTCGTACTCTTCGCGTTCTTCGTCACCGATGATCCTAGCGCCGAACGGACGGCACCTCCGCGTTCAACACACGTCCGGTACAGGAACGTCACCTCCTTCTTGATCCAGCAAGGGGGGAGGAGAGGTCGTCGGAGATCCAGCAGCACGACGGCGTGGTGGTGGATGCAGCAGGAAATCCTGCAGGGCTTCGCCGGCGCCCTGTGGAGGAGTAGGAGGTGTCACGGGAGGGGGGAGAGGCGCCAGAGGCTTGGGGTGCGGCTGCCCTCTTCCCCCCACTATATATAGGGGCCAGGGGGGGCGCCGGCCCTGGGAGATCTAATCTCCAGGGGGGCGGCGGCCTAGGGGGGAAACTTGCCCCCCAAGGCATAGGGGGCGCCCCCTCCCCTAGGGTTTCAACCCTAGGCGCATGGAGGGGGGCTCATATGGGTGCGCCAGCCCACCAGGGGCTGGCCCCCTTCCCCTTGCGGCCTAGGGGCCCCACCGGGATGGGTGGCCCCACCCGGTGGACCCCCGGGTCCCCTCCGGTGGTCCCGGGACACTCCCGGTGACCCCCGGAGTTCACCCGATGGCCGAAACTGGACTTCTTATATATCATTCTTTACCTCCGGACCATTCCAGAACTCCTCGTGACGTCCGGGATCACATCCGGGACTCCGAACAACATTCGGGTTTCCATGTGCATGTATCTCTACAACCCTAGCGTCACCGAACCTTAAGTGTGTAGACCCTACGGGTTCGGGAGACATGCATACATGACCGAGACGACTCTCCGGTCAATAACCAACAGCGGGATCTGGATACCCATGTTGGTTCCCACGTGTTCCTCGATGATCTTCATCGGATGAACCACTGTGTCAAGGATTCACTCAATCCCGTATGTTATTCCCTTTGTCTATCGGTACGGTACTTGCCCGAGATTCGATCGTCGGTATTCCCGATACCTTGTTCAATCTCGTCATGGAAAGTCTCTTTACTCTTTCCATAATCCATCATCCCGTGACCAACTCCTTAGTCACTTTGAGCTCATTATGATAATGTCTTACCGAGAGGGCCCAGAGGTACCTCTCCGTCATACGGAGTGACAACATCCCAGTCTTGGTTCGTACCAACTCAACAGACACTTTCGGAGATACCCGATGCGTACCTTTATAGCCACCCAGTTACGTTGTGACGTTTGGCACACCCAAAGTATTCCTACGGCATCCGGGAGTTGCACAACCTCATGGTCTAAGAAATAAATACTTGACGCTGAAAAGCTTATGCATTACGAACTATACGATCTCGTGCTAGGCTCAGAATTGGGTCTTGTCCATCACATCATTCTCCTAATGATGTGATCCCGTTATCACTTACATCTTATGTCCATGGTCAGGAAACCGTGACCATCTGTTGATCAACGAGCTAGTAACTAGAGGCTTACCAGGGACTCATTGTGGTCTATATATTCACACATGTATCGCTGTTTCCGTACAATACAATTCAAGCATGAATAACAGACAATTATCATGAACAAGGAAATATAATAATAATACTTTTATTATTGCCTCTAGGGCATATTTCCAACAGCCGCGCGCCCCCCATGGGCCTAGTCTGAATTGGACTAGGGGAGGGGCTGCGCCCCCTCTTTCCTTCTCCTCCCCCTCTCCTTCCTTTCCCCTCCTAGTAGGACTAGGAAAGGAGGAATCCTACTCCTACTAGGAGGAGGATTCCTCCCCCCTTTGGCACGCCTAGAGAGGCCGGTCGGCCTTCCCTCCCTCCTTTATATACGTGGGGAGGGGGGCGCCCCATGGTCACACAAGTTGACATTGTTCTTAGCCGTGTGCGGTGCCCCCCTCCACCATAATCTAGCTCGGTCATATCGTAGCGGTGCTTAGGCGAAGCCCTGCGTCGGTAGCATCATCATCACCGTCATCACGCCGTTGTGTTGACGGAACTCTCCCTCGAAGCTTTGCTGGATCATGAGTTCGTGGGACGTCACCGAGCTGAACGTGTGCAGATCACGGAGGTGCCGTACGTTTGGTACTAGGATCGGTCGATCATGAAGATGTACGACTACATCAACCGCGTTGTCATAACGCTTCCGCTTATGGTCTACGAGGGTACGTGGACGACACTCTTCCCTCTCATTGCTATGCATCACTATGATCTTGCATGTGCGTAGGATATTTTTTTTGAAATACTACGTTCCCAACACATCCAACCTTAGTCACTAAATCAAGATACTGGGTTATGACCAATAGTATGCCAGACGAAGAGAGAGAAGATGAGTGAGACAAATAGGATGTAAAATGATGTGGTCCAACTAACAATGAGCCGGGCAAAAGTCCGGACTCCCCCAAACCCTCTTTTCGTTTGAGGACAATTGAGAAAATCCGGACATCCAAACTAGTCTACGAACATTTGCTAACTAGTGGTAGGTGATCCATGTTGTTGCCCGTATGACCACTACGACATACTCTCTAAGTTTCATAATGTAGTCCATTTTTTTGAAAAGTCAAACTTTGCAAACTTTAACCATATGAATAGAAAAAACTATTTATATCTACAAAATCAGATATATACAATATGAAAGTGCGTCTTATGTCTATCTTTTTTGGAAAATTTCCAATCTATTCATCTTCGATCATGACCATACAACGAATATCAGAAAAAAAATACATTCAGATCTATAGATCACCAAGCGACGACTACAAGCATTGAAACGAGCCGAAGGCGTGCCACCATCATCACCCCTTTATAGCCAGAGCCGAGCAAAAACTTCTTGTATATAGACGGTTGGGAAGTCATTATGCTAAAATCCATAGGACCAGCGCACCAAAACAACAATCGCCACCGTTGAAGAGTAGCGTAGATCGAAAGGATAGACACACAAACATTGACGGCGACCAGATCCGAGCAAATCCACCCAAAACAGATCCATGGAGGCTAGCGTGGAGATCTTTATTTCATCTCCAGGGAGTCGCCGCTGTCTCGCCTTCCCGAGCAAGACACAAACCATAAAAAACTTAAAAAAATATATCTAAAAACGAAGCCCTCCCACCGGTAAGGGTTGTGACCCACTGCATCTCCATGGCCTTAAGGTCACCGAAGACGAGGCGGACTGGTGACGACGCCGACGCAAGGTAGAGGAACGCTAATAAATTTTTTTTTGGAGAGGAGACAACTTGACGTATCAAGGAAATAAACAAATAAAGCAGCATCTTGTGATGTATCTGGGATGTGTATTTAACTAGTTTAGATATAAATGTTTTTGTCATCAACCTTGATCAAATTTTGTAAAGTTTGTCTTTAAAATCTATATCTACATCTATATACCTATAAATAAAACGAGGTGCGTTCGCCAATTTTGTCATACGTTCACCGCCGAAAAGAATAAAAAATCTATTCGAGGTGGTACTAAATTCTTACGCGTTCGTCTGTTAGAAAAGAAAAAGACCTTTTCAGAATTTCGTACATGGGCCGCACGCTGTGGCCAGCAAAGCCAGACCACTTATTTTTCTGCACACGTAGCTGGGTAAATTCTATTTTCCGCACAGAGTGACAAATAGTCGGAACTACGCACAGGACAACAAATAATGGGCTGGCCCATTTTTTCTTTGTTTCTGTGTTTTACTTATATATTTATTCTCCTTCCCCTATTTCTTTTTTCCCTTCCGAGTTTATTTTTCTTATAGTTTATTTTTCATAAATTCAAGTTTCTTAAAAAATGGTCAGATTTAAAAAAATATCAAATTAAAGGAAATTTTCAGAATTCCAAAATATTGTTGCTATATTGGAAAATATTCGGAACTTGAAAAAGTTTCCCATTTTTTCCAAAAACTTCTATTGTTTTTTTTAAAATTGTTCGAGATATCTAAAAAGAAAATGACATTTTAAAAAATGTTCCAAATTCGAAAAATATTTTTGTTTTAGTGAAATTTTACAGTTCAAATAATACTGAAAGATAGACATTTTCGAAAAATGTTATGAATTTTTAACATATGTTCCCATTCTGAAAAAAATGTTCATGTTTTTATATTTTTTTGGTGATTTCATAAAATATTTGTGAAATTTAAACGATGTTCCTGTTTCATATTTTGTATGCGTTTTGCTGAAACTGTACATAATTTTCAAAAAACTGTTCAGGATTTAAAAAATGGTTCATGTTTTCTACAATATTCTGAAACTTCATACTTTAAAATTTCTTTGATAGGAAGGAAAAGTAGATTGAATAATTCATGGGCCTTCTCTAACGTACTATGACGTAAGAAAACTCTTAAACGCCCTCGATCGATGAATGAAAAAACAGCGGATTGATTACTTCACACTCAGCGAAACCAAGAAGCTAAATGTTTCTTTTTCACGTGCACACATGATTTTGCTTGCACATATAACTCTCATTAACTTTAAATACATACAATTTTTTCTTCCGTTGCAATGCACGGGCATATGTGCTAGTAAAGCTCAAGAAGGGAGGAAATGTGCGCCCCAAATGCGTGATGATTTAACCCGACCTGCAAAGGCCGCAGCCGTCACGGCTACGCGAGCCAAACCCGGACGCCTCCCCGGCAACCACATGGACCGCACGGCGCCGCACCACGCTCCGGGCGTCCACCTGCCTACCAACCGCGGCCCGCGTCTCACTCGCCGCTACCGCCTGCCACCATCACATCGCACCCACACCGACCCGGCGCGCCCCTTTTCCCCGTCAGACGCCAGCAAGCTGCTTGCTTTGCTTCGCTTCGGTTAGCTCGCTGCGCGGCGCCGCTCTCGGCTCTCCCGCGGCCAGGCTGCTCGGATGGCGGGGCGGCCGGGGTACGTCACGCTGCCGATAATCGCGGTGCTCGCCGCGATCGGCTACGTCTACTACACCGCGGTGTTCCTCGCGATCCCCGCGTGGCTGGGGCTCGCCACGGCGGCGGGGGTCGCCAACGCCGCGGCCTACACCGCGCTCGCGCTCGCCTGCCTCGCCGCCTACGCCCTCGTCGTCACGCGCGACCCGGGCCGCGTGCCGCCCGCCTTCGTGCCCGACGTCGAGGACGCCGAGACTCCCCTCCATGAGATCAAGCGCAAGGTATGACCGGCCGCCAGCCTCCCTCGTCCCGCACCGGCACCGCACCCAGATCTCGCTTCGAAGATGGGATTGGGATCTCTCCGGTGGCTCCTGTGTGCCGGTTGCCGAATTGGGCCTCAGACATTTGGGGTCCTGGATTTAGATGTGGTAGAACATTACCTTGAAGCAAGATTCAGTGAGCTGGTGATTCCTGTCTGTGGGGTTTGCATCTTTGAAGCGGCAGCCTGCTTTGCCATTTTTAGCTCAATCAGTCAATCTTGGTAATATCTCAGTGGGAGGTGGACTGGTGGATGTCCAAGTCCAAGATGGGTCTGACGAGTGTCCTGCTCTGTATCCTTGCACACTCACACACTGTACTTAGTGACGGTTCCAGGATTTCAGGATGGAGTAGTACTTTGCAACCTAGAACATAGAAGTCCACAAAAACGAAAATGAAAGTACAAACTGTTACAAAATATCATATAATTTAATAAAACCTACAATTTGACATGGCAAGCAAGATATGATGGCATGGTGTCACACCACTCACCATCTTTAACTTGCACAAAGAATTCACACTCACCAAATGTAACACATCAGTTTTTATACCATTAAACCCCTGTTCTATTGTTAGCCTATCTATCACACAGTTTATTACTCCGTATGATATACTCTGCTCACTAATGTAGGACATTTTGGTAGTTCAATTTAAACTGCCAAAATGTCATAAATCAGTGAACAGAGGGTGTAAGTCTTGAGCTCTAACTATAGCTATGGAAAGAATTAGTGTTAGCACCATTTAAAGAAACCCGCGTTGTTCCACACCACAAGGAAAACACACGTCATGCCGACAAGGAAAAACACAGCATGCCGACAATGAACCGCCGACAATTTCTTGAAGGATGTCGGAAGGGTATAAAAATCCATTCATCATAAAGGGGAACACAATACTAAAAAACAAACTAACAGAATAAACATTGATTTTTGTTCCCCATTTTCAAGAGCAAAGGTGACGCAACTGATCAAAATCCTGAACCAATGTCGCCATCTGCTGCAGTTTTGCCTCCTACCAGTGGGTCAGCTTGGATTTTATTTATGATTATGTCATGACCAGCACCAGTACCGCCAACGACAAACCCTGAAGAACAAGTGGGTGTCGTTAGTGGCAGACGTCAACGATTTGCCGACGTTTGGGTCTCGTGTGACCTGTAGTGGCAAGCAAGGTAATGATGGCATGGTGTACCACTCACCATCCTTAACTTGCACAAAGAATTCACACTCACTAAATGTAACACAGCAGTCATTATATCATTAAACCCCTGGTCTATTTTTTAGCTTATTTATCACAGAGTCTATTACGTATAATGTAAGTCTCAGCTCTAACTATAGCTATGGAAAGAATTAGTGTTAGCAGTACCAGTAGCACCATTTTAAGAAGCCTGTGTTGTCCCGCACCAAAAGGAAAAAACACAGCGTGCCGACAATGAACCGCTACCAATTTCTTGAAGGATGTCAGAAGGATATAAAAGTTCATTAATCATAAAGGGGAATAGCATACTAAAAAAACAAAGTAAAAGAATAAACATAGATTATTTTTTCTATTTTCAAGCGCAAAGGTGACACAACTGATCAAAAACATGAACCAATGTCGTGACCAGCTGCCAGTTGTTAGTTGTGCCTCCTACCAATGGGTCAGCTTGGATTTTATTTATGCTTATGTCATGACCGGCACCAGCATCGCCAATGACAAACCCGAAGAACAAGTGGGTGTCGCTAGTGGCAGAGGTTAACAATTTGCTGACGTTTGTGTTTCGTGTGACCTGTAGTGGTGTGTGTTATATCCGATTATTTAGCAGGTGGATCTGAGTCGCAAGGGAAGGATATATAACTACTGTTGTCTTTGCTCTCAAGAAATGAAAGAGAAATTTGTTTTTTTTTTCCTTAGTTGCTCTCTCTTCCCTCTCAGCTCTGCTGTTCTGCTACATTTTATTGCCTTGCTTCAGTATCTTGCGATCTGCGTGGCAAGGACTTTACAGACTACTGTTATCAACAAACGGCTTTACTCAACAAACTCTTTATCTCTATTGTTGATCTGCATAAATATTAAGATGTGCACATTTTACTGAGATGTGGTTCTTTTGCTTGCTTCAAGCTGTTGCTGTCAGTGCCTTGTTCGGACTGGTCTTATGGTTTGGAGCATTGGATGGTGCACCTTTTCTGTGTGCTTCGTCACCAAGAGGGATTTTCCGTTTGTTATGTTTATATAGCAAGCTTTTTGTGTTAGCTTTCTGCTGCACAGAACTTCTAGTCTGTAAGAGCTTCTCGGGGTTTCCCATAATGGAAATTGGAGGCCCTCCTATTTCTAAAAATAAGAAAATAAAACACCCATCTTTTGCCAAAACTTCTGTGTGTACGTCTGGTATACCCCTGACCCAACGTGGGTCCCTGACTGTAATAGTTAATGTTTGATTGATGAACGAATTTTTGTGGCAGAGGATAATAAAAATGGATTTCCGACATAGCACCTGCGGCATTAGGATTCTAAGATTTAGGAGGGGAAGGCTGAGGAGAGGGATCACATGCATTGAAGCAATCTCAAGATTCAGAAACGATCAAAATAATGGTACGGGGAGAAGAAAGAGAGGAGAGTCACGAAAATAGGGTAAACACAAAGAGACGATGAAAAGCAATCAGAGAGGAGAGGGAATAATGACAATGGAAATCATAAAGCTCAGCGAGGAGCACGTTGAAATCGAACCCAGCCCCGGGTTTCATTTTCAACTGAAGGGTGGGACAAGAATGCACAGAGTGTGATATTCCTGAATCTCATACATATTACTTTTGTTACTTATTCGATAATACATATATCTTAATATAAACTATGTGTCCAGTCTTGCATGGAGTGCTTAATGATGTATGGGTGGACTTGTATGCGCATACATATTATCCGCAGTTGATTTGGCAAGCTAAATCTATGTCACCGAAATAGATGTTCATTGCTGTGTACGGAAAGCCATGTGACTGTTTGCTGATGTACAATAGGATACAACTTACCTTGTTGTCTGTATTTAATTCTTATTAATAATATCTTATCAGCCTCCATGTTGTCGTTGCAGGGTGGTGATTTGAGATACTGCCAGAAGTGTTCTCATTATAAACCTCCTCGCGCGCATCATTGTCGTGTCTGCAAGAGATGTATTCTGAAAATGGTGCTGATTATTGACAGTGATTCGTGTGACACTTTTCTATTGCGTGGTTCTTATTTGCAATTCTACTGATTTTTTATGCAGGACCACCACTGTATTTGGATTAACAATTGTGTTGGGCATGAGAATTACAAACTTTTCCTCGTATTTGTGCTGTACGCTGCAACCGCAAGCTTCTATTCTTTGGTACTTTAATATCCTTGATTTACTTTAGTGAGTATGCTTGTGTTGTGATTGACCATGAGAAGATTCAAATTTATGTCAGGCTCTGATGATTGGAGGCGCAGTGCATAGTGTGCCTAAAGATGAACAATCAGGAATTGATTCTCCAAGAAAATCGTTGGTAAGTGAATTGAAAAAGTTATTTCTGTTTTCAGCATATAAAATGCTGGCAGATAAAACATTCTTCTAGATAACTAACACAAGAATGTAAAAAATGTGCAGGTTATTTGTGGTGTCTTTGTGTGTGTAATGACTTTGGCATTGTCTATCCTCTTGGCCTGGCATGTTTACCTCATCTTGCATAATAAAACTACTATTGAGGTTTGAAAAATAGGATCCCTTCTCTTTGAGGACTTAATTGTTTGCCTATCTATAATGGTTAGCTATGGTTTGCAGTACCATGAAGGAGTTAGGTCAATGTGGTTGGCAGAGAAGGCTGGAAATCTTTACCATCATCCATATGATCTTGGTGTCTATCATAATATTGTTTCAGTAAGAACTCTTTCCATCACTTCTCTTTTACACATACTGCAAACACTTCAGCACTCAAGTATGTTTACCATGCAATGATGCAAATGCCTTGTCAGTAACTTTGTTAATAGCCTCTCTAAGTCCATGACCGTGCTTTCTACCTGTCCATTCAAACGGTGTAAATGCAGTATTCCAGAATTTTTTTTATGACAAAAATAAAGACACTATTTATCTCTGCAAATTTTGGCAAGAAAAATTCGGACCACTATTACATCTTGCTATCTCTTATGTCCAGCATGGTTTATATGGCATTTTTCATATTAACCTTTTATTTTGTGTGGAATACGCATATGTTTGCACAATTTTTTGGTACTGCTAATATTCTCATACAGTACATAACTTCTGAATATTTCAATCTTTTTCAAAATGTGCAAGTGGACACACTTGATAGTGGGGGCATGCCAGCACGTTCCTAAAATATGCACCCGGTTTTTTCTTACTAAACGCCAGTTCAGAATGCTTCTTAATATGTACATTTATGTTTTAAAAGTATAACAGAAATCATGGGGCATCGGTTTTCTCAACTCTTTCCCCTATGACAGGTGCTAGGCCCCAACATGCTATGCTGGTTCTGCCCTGAATCGAGGAACATAGGCAACGGCGTTCGTTTCCGCACATCATATGATATTCCGCTATCTACACCACCATCCAAAGCAGAAAAGCATCTGGCAATGTCTTGAGCTCTTGCATTGAGAGCGTATATTGTGGGATCAAATCCGTGAATCATGCTGCAAGTGTAAGGTACATAGTGGGGGCTGAGGAGCTTCAAGAGTATTTCCTCCAGGCCCCAGGGATGTATCTGGAGTTAGAAATCCTAATCTAGCTAGTCATTCCATTATACTTTTTGGCCTGCTTGATGAGAAGAATCACCGATGGGCCTCTCCAGATCTGGAGTGGCCTGGCCTGCCTGTACTCATACAAAAAAGTCTGAACTGAAGAGTCAAAGACCGCTCTGTTGTAAAGTACAGTAAGTCCCTGTAGTGTCGTTTACCCTGAAGTTCGTATATTGCGTTTTCGTGTCACAGAGAGTTAAGGGACAAATGTCCAATTTACTCAATATGTATAGAGCTGTTGTGTTATAGATGTTGAATCCGTGGAATCTGTTTACAAAATGTGTGTCTATACGTGCTGCCAGGCACAGGGTTTTTCCTGGCCAGACCGGAAAGCAGGCCATTCTCTGTGAAACTTATTCAGCCTGTGGCGCATGAGAAGCTGCGATGGCTGAATTTGGCGGTTTCAAATTCAATTTAGGAGCTGTTTCCATTGTTGGCCGAAGGCTGCTATGATCACCGAACTGCAGTACTAGAACTCATCTCTTACCTAGTTATCTTACCAGTGCCTTGCCTGGATGACTGGTAAAAAACTAAAAATGGACACAATGAACAAGTGCCTTGCCTGGATGACTGGTAAAAAACAAAAAATGGACACAGTGCACATAACTCGAATGTGAGCAACAGAGGATTGTCTCAAAGGACATCTTTTGTGATCATATGCAAGTTCCTATTCTGTAGTTTTTACAGCCAGGCACGGCAATGAGAAATTATTCTAAGCCCTCTAGGCCCTGTTTGACACTCATTATTCTGAAGGGTGAGACAAACCAAGATGATCAAAATTGCAGTTTTTCTTTTTGAAATACCATTCGTCTGAAACCAAACGTACTGCTTATTGTTTCTTTAGGACATTGTTTGTTACGGGGCTAGTAACAGTAGTAGAATTGTCTCGAGAAAAAGTAACAGTACTCTCTCTATTCACTTTTATAAGTCCTTGAAGACATTTCAAACAGTGTGTAAAACAGTCCATTTTCTTACGTCTGAAACGACTTACAATAGTGAACGGAGGGAGTAGTAGAAAAGAGAGAAGCATGACAGGAAAGCTAATACTGGCTCTCAATCTGGACCAGTATTGATGCTCCTAGATAGTTCCCTCTGCAGCGCTTAAAACCCTCACCGTGTCCCTTCATCTCTTGCGACTTGCACTCGCAGTTTGCGGCCCCAACAAACCTGCAAACATCAAAATCAAAACATGAAAATCTGTTAACATATACCCGATCAGAGCAAGAAAAATGTTGCTTCAAAATTATCTGCGATGCCGATCATCCCGGTTAAACCAAATCTGTATCATCCGCACATACAACAAATGACAGGAAACCTACCAGAGACTATGCACTGACTGACCTGCTTGTTGAGGTGCCAAATGGCGTTCTCCGATTCCTGCCGCGTCGCCATCGTGACGAAACCGAACGGGGAGCGCCCGGCTTCCCTTCCGCGGTGGTAAACAACTTTAGCACTGACCACTTCACCATAGTCACCGAACAACTGCTTCAGATTAGAGTTGCTCACTTTCCAGGGAAGATTGTCCACATAGATCTTGAACGAAGAAGACGCTGATCGACAGGGACGGGGAGACGGTGTTTCTTCTGTCCGAGCACCTCTGGTAGCAGCTGTCCTGTACACAGTCAGGGGCCAGCCGTCCATCTCCTGCATGTTCAGATTAAAGGTAAGTCAGCAAAGCATGAGTATTTCTATCACATTCTTAAGCATAGTGATTACACGTGACACTGGCCTTGATAAGTAATAACAAATTAACAACTACAAGAAGCACTATGTCAAAGAACAGTCTCATGTACTCCCTCTATACCGAATTTTTTGTAGTTGGAGGAAACTAGTACAAGTTCCCCCAGCTACAAGTATTTTGGTACAGAGGAAGTTGTTGACGCTCTGGAAACGGGGGTACCCAGACTTGCCTGCCTGCGGCCCAGGGCATGGCTCATCAGGCGCCCTAGTACGGCCCAACCTCTTCAGCAATCACTCAAGACCCTCGCGAGGGGCCAAGCCTCGCGAGGCGAACGACGCAACACATCTCCTGAGGCGGCCTCACTAGGCTGGCTCATGAGGATCGGGGATATCAAGGCAAGGGGCACCTCGCGAGGTCCTCGTGACGTGAGCAGTGATGACCAAGGCCAGGCGGGCGCAGAGTGACAGTTTCCTCTTTGGTGCTAAAGGAGCAGGTGCAGGCGAGGAGTCCCGAGGCGTCAGGCAAAGGTTTCCATATCGGTGCAATGAGACCAAGACCAGCAGGACGGCAGAGCGGAGGTCATCGCGGAGCCCACGGCGGCGTCACCACCAGAGCCTTTGGCAGGCGAAGACCACCTTTTGTCAGGATATCTTGTACTAGTTGTCCCTCTTCAAATTTGCCCGTTGTGGAACCCTTCCCGCTCAATATTTGGGAAGAGGACCCATGCCACTATAAATAGGACTAGCCACCACCATTGGGGGAGGGATCATCTCGAGTTGATCAGATAGAAGGCCGGACACCCACAAGCTCACTCGAGCACAAGAACACCTCTCCTCGGGAGGTAGTTCACTCCATGTAGTAGTTCTTCCTCAGCCTACAAGGCAGTCCACCACACCACACTATATTAGGGTGTTACACCACAACGGTGGCCTGAACCAGTATAAACCTTGTGTCCCTTGTTCTTCGGATCTGACGAGCTAGGCCTAGGGATCGGCGAGTAGACGAGCTAGGGCGGAAGGAGAGATCTTCGTGCGCACCCCGGAGTTCGAACTGCAAGGGTTTTGCCGGAACCCAAGATCCGACATTTGGCGCGCCAGGTAGGGGGCCGCCGGATCTGTTCTTCCGTTGTTCGTTTCGTCATCGCTCCACAGTCTCGATGGCCGACGATCAGGGAGCTCATGCCGACCGCTGGGTGGCCTGGCCCGCGCGGGCGGTGCCGTCCACCCATGGAGGCCTCAACCCCGCACTCCAGGCGGCTCCCGCACCGCCCGACGCCGCCAGCCGCGGGCGGCGCGGGCCCGCAACCACCGCCTCGGCGTCACGGCGCGCGCGCTCCGCGGCGCAATCTGTGAACCACGCCGCGGCAACAGCACCCTACACCCGACGGGAGCAGGCGAACATGAGGGCTACGCTCATCGTGGCGCGAGAGCTGTTACGATCCAGGCTGGACGAGGGTGGCCATGACGTGCTGCTGGAACGCGTCGCTGAACTACTGAGCTGCGCTTGCAGGGGCGCGCCGCCGTTCTGTTCCTCACCCCGCCCCAGGTCGCAGATGGGGCGCCGGGGAGGTCCCGGTAGGCGCGAGCGTCCCCTGGAGCGATGGGAAGACCTGACGACACAAACAGGAGCGTTGGCGCCATCCTCCCAACCGCATCGACTTCATCACAGGCAGGAGCAAGCGCCGGCGACCCCTTACGAGGGTACGCCGGGGTACAACTCAGCGGCCGCCAAGGCCAGGTGCCCCAGCTGGAGGCTCAAGGCGCGGGGCACTCAGGCGGAGCCCCCGGTGGGGCGGCCGCCGAAGCCTACGTGCCCCGCATGGTGGACCTGACATACGTGTTCCGGGAAGGCCCCAATGCCTTCCTCGGGCCGAGATGGAACGATGGGACGCTCAAGGAAGAAGATTACCACGAGTCGCCTGGGGGCTCCGTTGACCCCTTCAGCGACGACGATAGAGCGCAGCAGGTATCACAGCAGCAGGCATACGCTAACAATGGACTGCAGGTAAATCAGACCACGAAAATGGCCGGGGACCTGAGAGCGGCCGCTCCACCCTCAACCGGAGCAGAACTCTGGGGGCTGCATGTGGAGGGCCTAGAGCTGCGGCCTCCCCCGCGACGCGTGGAGCAGGGAAGTATGCAAAAGTAGGTCCTCTGTCGAGGCGAGCATCGCCAAGCTTCCCCCCCGGCAGAGGACCCGTGGTCGCCGAGGGCGCCGCTGGCGCCCCCCTTGCCTGCTTGGTCCTGTCCTGATTTCCGATCGCCCCAACGGAGGTCGGCGGTGGCGCAAGACGAGGCCCTCGTCGAGCGATATGAAGTAAGGCTCACGCCTGTGAAGATCTTCGCCCATGACACTCTCACGTAATAATGAGTGGGGTTGTACATGCCCCGGAGTCTCCGGAGAGCCGCCCTCGAGCCTCGGGGGCTCCCTCCCACGTCCTAGTGGCAGCACTTAGCTCCGCGCTCGTGAGAAGACTTGAAGACTAGATAGGTGCCGGGCGCGGCTATTTGCTTTCCTCAACTTCCTTTTTGTAATTGGATTCAGCGTGTCTTTTGAATTGAATTTGAAGTCTTGCTCGTTGCCGAAATGGGGGGGGGGAGAGTTTTTGTTGATTTCTGCTGGATTTTGCCGCCTCTGGCTGTCTTGAAGATCTTACCCCGGGCCCTTTGGCTCGGGGACCAGAAGGCCAATCCCACTTGGTGTGCCGCTGTAACCTCGGCAGGACCCCCTCGGGGCAAGAGCCTACGTGCCGCAATTTTGCCGCGTAGGCATCCTACCGCGGCCAGCGGAACACCCCTGGCCCTGCTCCCCGGAGCAGGGCCACGCGCTGCTCAGGAGACTCAGGGCCGCAGACCCCTAGCGATCCACCCTAGGAGGGAGGCGAGCCCACGGCCTCGTAACCCGCATGAGGACAGGTAAGATCTAGGTGAGTTACAACGGCAACTAAGCTCGGGAAACTTGAGGACGCACGTCCCGGGTTCGGATTCAAGCACCAAAAGAAGGAAAGTGGAATACCAGTTTACACACATAGGCGGCTCCTCCCATCAAAACGCTCTCACGCCGTACGGGGCCTCGTGCAAGTCTGTGCGTGCAGGGTCAAGGAAAAGGAACACAAGCTCAACCGGACACATCGCTAGCCGCGCCGTCCGAGTCGCTCTCATGTATACTGCCAGCGCTGTCGCTGGCCACGTCTTCAACTGCGCCACCTTCATCCACCACGACCATGGCATCGTCATCATCGGTGGCAAAGGCCCTGAGCAGAGCATCCACATGGTCGTTCACCCAGTGCGCCAGGTTGTCTCGGACAGCCCCAGGCACTGGGGCGATGGCGGCGTCGAAGTCAAAGTCGGGGTCAATGCTCTGGAGGTAGCTGAAGACCCGGGAGAACGCGCGCCCAAGGAGGCTCCGACTCTTTTCTTTAACAAGACGTCGGGACCTCGCGGCCTGGCTCTCCAGGTGCGTCACAACCTCGGTGAAGAAGACAAGATGGCCAGTGTAATCCTCCACGTGGGGGTAGGGGCGCTCTCCTGACAGATGGCCCCCAATGCCCGGTTGGCCTTCACCCGAAGAGTCCGCAGCATGGGGACATGCTCATGCTGCAGTAGTAGTCGACGACAAGCCTCGTCCTTGCTCTGCTGTGCAAGAGCTACGACACCATCAACTTGTTGCCGGGCCAAGTCGGCCTATGCGGAGTGCAGCTCAGCTTGAGCAGAAGATTAGGCTATGCGGCGGCCCTCTCGCGTTGCTCTACTTCTTCCAGCCTCGCCCTGACGACAACAGTCCTCCCATCAGCCTCTGCCCGCTGGAGCTCCAACTTCAAGTCATACCCCTTGGCAAGGTTTGCTCGGGCCTCCGCCACCTTCCAGTCAATTTCCTCCTGGACTTTGGCCTCGCGAGTGGAGACGACATCCTCAGCCAGGGTCACATGGCGCTCCCTCGCCTCCAGCCACTCAAGCTCAAGGCTGCGCTCCGTGGCTTCTAGCATCAGTGCCTCCTCACGCCGCAAGATCTCCGCCTCTTCGGAGGGTGTCCCCTTCATCGACGCCAGGGCGGCCCTGCGCGCCTGAGCTCGCTCCTCCAGGTTGTCGTTCAGGGCCTGAAGCTCTAGCAGGTGCCCCTCTGCAGCCTCGCGGCGGAGGTCGGCTTCCCTGTCCTCCTCCAGGGCTCGGGCACAGGCCTCTCGCGAGGCTGCGAGGGACGCGTCAGCCTTCGCTTTCGCGTGCTCGTGCTGGAGGCACCCGAGGTTAATGGCCACCCCCAGTCGGTGCCACTCATCCATCAGTTGAAGGCCCTCAGCCTCAAGACAGGCGTCGACCCCCTCAAGCTCTTCCCCAAGTTGACCCAGCGCATTCATCGCCTCCCGGAGAAGCTCGCGGCGGGCGGCTCCCTGCCTGCGCGCTGACTCAAGCAGGAGGCCAAGACCCTCCTCGGTGCCAAGAGCAGTTGAATAAGCCTGAGGAGACTCGTCTCCCCTCGAAGGTGGGACCAGGGTCTCCTCCGCCCCAGTCGTCTCTCGGGCCTCAGCTGGGGCACGGAGGGGCCGGGGCCCGCCACTAGAAGAAGATGCCAAGGTCAAGGTGTCCCCACTATGTTCGACGACCATGGGGGGAGCCCTCGGCACGCGTCCCGCTCCCCAGGCAAAGCCGGGAAGGAGCGGCGAGAACGCGGGGTCAAGACACCAGGCCGGCGCGTCTGAACCCATGGGCAGCCTCGCGCCAGAGATATCGCATCGACTGAGGGCGCCTAGGACTGTCGGGGAGCTCGGGATCATGGGGGCCTGCTTCTCAGTAGATTTCGTCGCCTTGGCAGGAGGGGCCCTGAGGAATCGCGGTCAGGAAGGAAGGCAGCACACAAGGAATTACAAAGATAAGCTACTCACTTGTCTATGGCGATGTACTTCCTCTGCTTCAATGGCCGGAAGGCGTCACCACTACAGCCTAGAGGCCTCCTCCTCTTGCGGAGAGCTTTGAAGTTTGGCCGGAGCTGGCCAAAGCCCCGGAAGCGATCGGCAACATCAGGCACAATCAAGGCAGCTCCGGAGGAGGCGCCCCCAGAAGTGCTAGGTCGGGCGGGGCCCCCGTCTCGGAGCTATGCAAAGAGGTCACGGGGGCTTCAGCCTCTGGAGAATCAGGCAGCACCTGCACCTGAGCCGTCCTTTTTGGGTGGCTCTCCTATGCCCCAGAGGACGGCGCTTCAGGAGCCTGATGAGACGCCAACATCGAAGTAGCAGCGCCACCAGCACTCAGCAGCAATCGTCCCCCCGCACCCACTTCTGGGACGATCACCTCGACAGCGGCAGACAAGGGAGCCACGCAGACAGGGTTCTCATGAGACCCGACGAGGACGGGTGGACGAAGCCCCCGTTCATCAAAGGAGGGCATCTGCCTCACAAACTCCACCCTGTTTGAGCAGCAGTACAGAAGGCAACCTTCCTCCGGTAAACGAGCTGGCGTTGGGTCACCCGTCAGGACCTCGAGCACCGTGCGCCGTACCTTGCGAGGGAGAGCAGACGCTTGGAGCCTCATGCGGTCCCCATAGCCGGAGATGGCCCACATCGACCAAGAGTGGCGCTGAAGCGGGGTAATGCAGTGCTGGATGAACTCCCTCGCCACCATAGGCGCCGTCACTCCAAGACTTTGCAGCCTGGCCAGCCGGAGCCAAACGGGAGCCAGCCTCGAGTCGACGAGCCTCACGTGGTTCCAGCTGGAGCTCGGAGCGGCCAGAATCCGTGGTGGGAGCAGCAGGGGGCTGCGCACCTCGACATCGACGAACACCCACCGCTTCCTGAAGCCGCCAACAACCGTCGAAAGGTCAAATGCAACGAGAAGAAGTGGCGGAGCAAGGCCTCGGAGGGGGCAATGCCCACCATGGCTTCGTAGACGAAGGCGAAAACAACAAGGAGGACAATGGATTGAGGATCAAGATGCAGCGCGCTGATCTGGTAGTGCGAGAGCACCGCGTTGAAGAAATCGAAAAAGGGAGGGATCAGGCCTGCCCAGAGGGCGTGAAGGTGGAGGGGGACCTCGATGGCTGACCTGTCGATCTTGGCACGGGAAGCGGGCCAAGCCACCGTCGCCCCCACTCATTGGAATCGGTGGTGAGTGCCGGGCGCACCTTATCCATCATTTCTTCGTTGATCACCACCGACCGCTCGGTGGCGGGCCCGAAGGCCAGCGGCGAGGGGGCCAAGGTGCAAAGCTCCGCCCCCTCTTCCTTCTCTCGGCTGGAGGCCATGGTGGTGGAAGAAGTTGGTGTCGGATCAATCCGGGGGAAGGGACCGAGAGGATGAGGAAGCCGTCGGGCGAGCTACCGGCAAAGGAGGTGGAGTCGAGCAAGTAGCAGTGGCCGTCCAGCCGGGCGAGAATCAAGGCTGCGTGGGGAAGTGGACACGCCTACGTCCAATTAGTCACCATGCGTCAGTCAAGGCCATAGGCTTTTGCGGCCCACGGCGCTCCGCACTTGACCCTTGGCTTCGCCGCGAAGCCAAGCCCGAGCGCACCTTGGGCCCGGGGGCTACTGCCGGTGTTCTGGGAACGGGGGTACCCAGACTTGCTTGCCTGCGGCCCAGGGCGTGGCTCATCAGGCGGCCTGGTACGACCCAACCTCTTCAGCAATCACTCAAGACCCTCGCGAGGGGCCAAGCCTCGCGAGGCGGACGACGCAACACATCCCCTGAGGCGGCCTCACTAGGCTGGCTCATGAGGATCGGGGATATCAAGGCAAGGGGCACCTCGCGAGGTCCTCGTGACGTGAGCAGTGACGACCAAGGCCAGGCGGGTGCAGAGTGCCAGTTTCCTCTTTGGTGCTAAAGGAGCAGGTGCAGGCGAGGAGTCCTGAGGCGTCAGGCGAAGGTTTCCATATCGGTGCAATGAGACCAAGACTAGCTGGACGGCAGAGCGGAGGTCATCGCGGAGCCCACGGCGGCGTCACCACCAGAGCCTTTGGCAGGCGAAGACCACCTTTTGTTAGGATAGCTTCTACTTGCTGTCCCCCTTCAAATTTGGCCGTTGTGGGATCCCTTCCCGCTCAATATTTGGGAAGAGGACCCGGGCCACTATAAATAGGACTAACCACCACCATTGGGGGAGGGATCATCTCGAGTTGATCAGATAGAAGGCCGGACACCCACAAGCTCTCTCGAGCATAAGAACACCTCTCCTCGGGAGGTAGTTCACTCCATGTACTAGTTCTTCCTCAGCCTACAAGGCAGTCCACCAAACCTCACTGGATTAGGGTATTACACCACAACGGTGGCCCGAACCAGTATAAACCTTGTGTCCCTTGTTCTTTGGATCTGACGAGCTAGGGCTAGGGATCGGCGAGTAGATGAGCTAGGGCGGAAGGAGAGATCTTCGTGCGCACCCCAGAGTTCGTACCGCAAGGATTTTGCCGGAACCCAAGATCCGACAGAAGTAGATGGTGTGCCATTGCATGCTTTTTTATGAAAAGGGGTCCCCCCCGCCCCATTTTATTAATGAAGCGAAACTCCAAAACCAGTCTTACTCAAAGAAATATTTCTCTCCAAGGGAACACAGCACCCCAACACAGAAGTTCTAAGATAGCTACTTATTACATCCCAAGCAACAGGAAACTGTGACCAAACTAGAAGTAAGGCTTCAGGTTAGACCCCATCTTCCTGATCTCCATGCTCACATCCACGCAAACCCTCAGCGGTTCTCCACGGTGTCTGTCTAGAAGGCGAATGCATCGTTGCAACAGCTTTGCCTGAGTGACATCGCAGAGAACTTTCCATTGTTGCAGATACAAGCTTAGTTTTAATAGGACACATCTGGCATCTCTCTAGGTACGCCCCTGAAAATAGAAGTCATTCCTTAGTTTCCAAATACTCCACAAGGATGAAGCCACTACCATGTGAAGCATATCATCATGTTTATTATTCTGCCAGAAGGCACAAATGTCATCAAATTTAGAAATGCATGGACGAACAAAACATTCAGAAACAAAGTCCCAAACCTATTTGGCAACCACACATTCAAACAACAAATGCTGGACAATTTCATTTTCACTACAAAATAGGCAGGACAAGTCTTCCATGTGTTATGTACCATTGCATGATCTAGTAAACAAATTGGCAGAATGAGGATAGTATTAGGTTGGGCTTCAGATTAAGGAGTTGCTTAAATCAGAAACCAAGGGCGCTGTTACGAAAATGATTAACTTTGTATGTGTGGAATCTAGGGTTCCGGCAAAACCCTTAAGGTTCTAACTCTGGGGTGCGCACGAAGATCTCTCCTTCCGCCCTAGCTCGTCTACTTGCCGATCTCTAGGCCTAGCTCGTCAGATCCGAAGAACAAGGTACACAAGGTTTATATTGGTTCAGGCCACCGTTGTGGTGTAATACCCTAATCCAGTGTGGTGTGGTGGATTGCCTTGTAGGCTGAGAAAGAACTAGTACATGGAAGAACTGCCTCCTGAGGAGAGGGGTTCTTGCGCTCGGGTGAGCTTGTGGTGTGTGGCCTTCTATCTGATGAACTCAAGATGAGATGATCCCAGTGGTGGTGGCTAGTCCTATTTATTATGGCCCATGTCCTCTTCCAAAATATTGAGCGGGAAGGGATCCCGCAACGACAAAATTTGAAGGGGGACAGCTAGTACAAGTTATCCTGACAAAAGGTGGTCTTCGCTGCTAAAGGCTCTGGTGGTGACGCCGTCGTGGGCTCCGTGATGACCTTTGTCCTGCCGTCCTGCTGGTCTTGGTCTTGTTGCACCGATATCTAAACCTTTTCCTGACGCCTCGGGACTCCGCGCCTGCACCTACTCCTTTAGCACCGAAGAGGAAACTGGCACTCTGCGCCCGCTGGCGCCCGCCTGGCTTTGGTCGTCACTACTCACGTCATGAGGACCTCGCGAGGCACCCCTTTCCTTGATAACTCCGATCCTCATGAGCCGGCCTGGCGAGGCTGCCCTAGGGGATGCCTTGTGTCGTCCGCCTCGCGAGGCTTGGCTCCTCGCGAGGCTCTTGAGAGGTTGCTGAAGATGCTGGGCCATACTGGGCCGTCTTGTGAGCCATGCCCTGGGCTGCAGGCAGGTAAGTCTGGGTACCCCTGTTCTTAGGACGCCGACAGTAGCCCCCGGGCCCAAGGCGCGCTCGGGCTTGGTTTCGCGGTGAAGCCAAGGGCCAAGCGCGGAGAGCCGCGGGCCCCCAAGCCCGCGGTCCTGACTGACGCATGGCGATTGACCGGACGTGGGCGCCTCCACTTCCCCATATAGCCTCGATTTTCGCCCGGCCAGGCGGCCACTGTTACCTGCTCAACTCTTCTTCCTCTGTCAGCGGTTTTCTTCATCTCTTGAATCTTCTTCCATGGACTGATCCAACACCAAACCCCTCCACCGCCATGGCTTCTGGTAGAGAGGGGGAAGAGGGAGCGGAACCTAGCGCCTCAGCTCTTCGCCGCCCGCCTTCATGCCCGCCACCGAGCGGTCGGTGGCGATTAATGAAGAGATGATGGAGAAGGTGCGCCCGGTGCTCGCCGCCGTCTCCAATGAGTGGGGGGCGACAGTGGCCTGGCCTGCTTCTCGCGCTGCGATTGATAGGTCCGCCACCGAGGTCCCCCTTCATCTTCACGCCCTTTGGGCTGGCCTGATTCCTCCCTTCTTCGACTTCTTCAATGCGGTGCTGTCGCACTACCAAATCAGTGCGTTGCATCTTGACCCTCAGTCCACCATCCTCCTTGCTATTTTCGCCTTCGTCAGCGAGGCCATGGTGGGCATTGCTCCCTCCATGGCCTTGTTCCGCCACTTCTTCTCGCTGCATCTGACGGGCGCGCTCCAATGCTCTGGATGCACGTCCTTCCAAACCATCGCAGCAACGGCCAGCGCGGGTATAGATTTTGACCTTGAGCCGATTGTTGGTGGCTTCCGGAAGCAGTGGGTGCTCGTCGATGTCAGAATGCGCAGCCCCCTGCTGATCCCTCCTCAGAGCCCGGCCGCTTCGAGCTCCGGCTGGGGCCATGTGAGGCTTGCTAGCCCGAAGCTAGCTCCTGTTTGGTTCCGGTTCTCCAGGTTGCGGAGGCTTGGTGTGATGGCGCCCATGGTGATGAGGGAGTTCATCTAGTGCCGCGTAGCTCCGCTCTAGCGCCACTCTCGGCCGATGTAGGCCTTCTCCGGTCATGGGGACCGCCTGAAGCTCCAGGCACCCGCCCTTCCTCGCGAGGCACGGCACATGGTGCTCAAGATCTTGACGGGTGATCCGTCACCAGCTCGCCTACCGAAGGAGGCCTGCCTTCTATATTGCTGCTCAAACAGGGCGAAGTTCATGAGGCAGATGCCCTCTTTCGACGAATGGGGGCTTCGTCCGCCCGGACTGGTTGGGTCTCGCGAGAACTGTGGGGACCCCGACTTAGAAGTCGAGATCACCGAATGCACATGTACAGTGATCCCAGAGATCAATGCTCACTGAACACACAGAAGCTGAATACAACAAGAGTCTTACATCCATACAAATAGTCTTACACGAATTATGGCCATTATAGCCAAGTCTTACATAGATAGAGCCTCACGGGCTGAATAGCAAATAACTCAAATAGCGGAAGTCTTCGATAACGGGTAGAACCCATGCCATCTGCCTTAACCCTACATGCATTCTGACTGGGATAGCGTCCTAGTTCGCATGTTCGTCTCCAAAGAACTCTTCCTCATATTCCTGTTCTTCCATGCCTGGCCAATTAAATAACCAGTGGCAAGCCAATGAGTACTTTGAATGTACTTGCAAGCAACCCATGATGTGGTTCAAAGTAACAGTGCAATTGAATAATAATGATCAATCTAGCAAGGCTAGAACAAACATTCTACTATCAAGTTTATGCATCAATAACCTCGCGTAACCTCGAAGACAGGTTACCGATATCAACATGAATAAGATTCAACTCATCGAGTCAAGTCACCACCTTGACTCATCACACGAATACCAACACCGATGAAGTAAAATTCTGGACATAGTTTAAGTAGCACCACCCAACTGTCCATGACCGTGGACACGGCTATTCGAATAGTTTTACACTCTGCAGAGGTTGCGCACTTTACCCACAAGATCCGGGGAACTTCCGTGTCATCCACGACCCGCGGTACCTCAAGTACCCGGGGTAAGCACCCGGTCATTACCTTTCCTTAGACGACACTAACATAGAGTCCACTCGTTGGTACACGGCCCTCGGGTACAAACAATAGATCACGGGACTTGCCCTAATTTCAATGTTCACGCGTACCCGAAGGGACCAACGGTGTGTCCGGTGCCCTGTGAAAACAGTCATGGTCGTCTATCCAAGCACGACCCCGTCCCGGAAAAGACCTCAAGTCTTACCGTCACTAGTATTGCGGGCACCATGCTAGTATCGACCTAAGTAATCAATAAAGCCCCGTCCCATAAGGGGTAGTGTGGTTGCACATGTTTGGTTGGGACGGTAGTCACACATAAATCTAATCCATCATTCCACCATGCACATGATTTACCGGCACATCACTTCTTTCTCAAGTGATGACCTAACACATCATCACCCTCGGGCATTAGGGGCACCCGATGGGTTCATGCAAATGATTTCACTACGGAGGTTCAAATCACACGTGCATCATTTAAGCATCATGACCAACTATTTGCATGTCATCTAGCACATAGTAAGATCACCAATAAAGCATGCATCATGAGGTGGTTCATCTAGGTCACCATCGTAACCCTAACATCATGCATCGGAAACAAACGGGTTCCGAGAACAAGTGTATCATGGTCAAAGGGCTGCTTGCCTGGATTGGCTTGGTCTTCAAAGTCTTCAAATCCTTCTCCTTCTCCTTCCACAGCAACTTCGTCAAATACGGGATCTATACGTCGCATAATAACCACGGGAAAATAAGAATACAAACAAAACAGAAAAATCAAAGTGCTCAGAAAAATGTCAACTCATTTTTGTAAAATACTAGAGGGATTTCTAAGATGGGGAAAAATCTTAGTTGGGGTTTTGGAGTAACAGAATGGAATCTACTGATTTTTGAACAGGAGTATTACTGCCCAAATTTGAATTTAAATTTGAACAGTACAGAAAAGTTTCATGGATTTGAGTGAAAGTGGTACCATTAAATAGGTTGGAATATTACAAGATTTTAGGAGTTGGAATTATTTAATTTGGACCATTATTCTTTTCTGTAGAAATGTTTAAAACATTTACAGAAAAAGAAAAAGAAAATGTGTCCTGTGCACTGGGCCAGAGGAGGCCACAATGCACGGCCCAGGCGGTCCAGCCCAACCGCACGGGAGCCTGCGCGCGCACGTCAGGTTTTTGAACCTGACGGGCGGGGCCCGTGGGTCAGTGGCAGAGAGGAGGGGGAGAGAGGTGTGGGGATGACAGGCGGGGCCCGCCTGTCATCTCCAACCTTGCGGCCACGGCGATGGCGAGCTCGCCGGCGAGGTTTCCGGCCACGGTGACGGCAACGGAGGCCAGGAATGGACTCAGCGTCGAGTGGCGGTTGCAGTGGTGGTGGTGCGGCACGCCGGGGAGGTCAGGTTCGCCGGCGGCAAGGTGGGACGGCGGAAGCTCGTCGGGAGGTTGTTGCTCCGGTCGTTTCCGACTGCAAACGGAGGGGGAAACAAGGGGGAAAGGGTCAGTGGAGCACGGCGGTTCCGAATCGGGTGAAAGGAGGGGCAGGGGAGGCCCATACCGAGAGATCACCGGCGGCCCGACGCGGCGGCGCTCCAGTCGATCCCGAGTACTGGGACCTCCTGGGGTCGAACTGATGGTGCTGGGGGGCTTAGTGGAGTGAGGTGAGGCTGGTGGTGCTGCTGGAGAGGCTCGGGAGGGGCTATATATAGGAGGTCGACGGAGGCCCGTGGTCCAGTGCGCCGGCAAGCTCCGGCTCGAGGCTACAGCGCACGGGAGGCCAAGGGAATGAGTCCATGGAGTTCCTGGACGAGCTCCACGTCCAGTAGAAGTGAGAGGAGGAGCGGGGGAGCGTCTGGAGCGTGCGTGCGTGTGAAGCAACAGAGTGGCCGTCGCGGGCGGCCAGCGCGCGTGCGACGACGACCACTGGAGGGCGCAGGAGGAGGGGGGACAGCGCCGGGGAGGTTGCGGACGTCGAGATGCCTCGACTGGCGCGAAGGGGAGGCCCGAGGCTGTCGGGAGAGGCTGATTGGCTGGAGCTACAGTGCGTGTCTGCACTGTTGCGTGCTCCAGAGCGCGCGTATTGCTGGCATCAACGCGCTCTCGCCGCTTTGGTCAAAACCAGCGTGTCCAGGAGTGTCTAGAAGGCCAGGGGGGAAGTAAAGAATTGGCCTGAGGCCTTGGGTGCCCTGGAGATGCTGAGAGAGAGTGAGGGTGCTGGTGACTTGGTGAAAACCTGCTGTCCAGCAAGGTAAAACAGGGTTCTTACCCCTCAATCATGGAGCTTGGGTGCTGGGGAAGTTACTGGAGGTAGCTAGTAACTCAATGATCATGTGGTAACAAGTTGAGGCCATGGAGAAAAGTAAAAGTGATCTAGTTGGAGGTTTTAGTGAAAAGCCAGAAGGTGTTTGATCAGTGTTTGGTTAAGTAAATGACCTCCACTTGATATGGCACTTAACAGGGTTGAAGGACATGAGAAAATAGGGTGCTTCACCAAATTTGGGCTCATTTGAAGAAACTAGCCAATGTAACTTTGGTGAACCCTAGAAATTAACAGAAACAGCTTCATCTTGTTTGAGTCAAGCTAATCACCTCCCCTTGATGCACCACTTGGTGTAGCATCATCATTTAGGGTATTGATCATGCCCACAAAGTTTGAAGCTCCAGATAAAAAGTTGGTAATGTAAAGTTGTTCAAATTTGCATTTGAACAGAAAGGGTTTTAAGGTGATCTGATCAAGTTGCTCTATTCCAAATCTTGTGCCATTTGGTCTAGATGCCTTATTAGGCCATTCTAGTATGTGCACCAAATTTGAGAGCAGCTGGACAAGTTTGGCAATGTAAAGTTGCTCAAACTTCAAATATGGACAGAATGGTTATGAAGGGGTTTGAGGATGTTTTCTTGCTTCCCAAGGCATGGGACTTGGCAAGATCATCACATATGTCATATATGACATGATAGAATTTCCCTGGAATTTTTGGAGAATATTTCCTTTGTAAATATTTCAAAAGCTTGAAATATCCAGAAAGGGTTTTAGAGGGTTTAGCCCATTATTTTGAACATGACCAAGTGTTGAAACTCTTATATATGGACAATATATGTCCTCTGAGTCTCTCTGAATTTTGGCAAATATTTTTGAAACAGTTAAATAATTTTCCCTTATTAAAGACCATTTCTGGCTTTAAGAAAAAGCTTTTAAATAAAAGTAGGAAAATAACTTTTAAAATTATACCTTTGTGGTTTCTGGGAGTCCTATGACTACTAGGTCTCAAATGTCCCTTTTGAAATAATTTTCTTACCCTAAATCAAGTACTTGCAGTGCAAATCTCAATTCAGGGGTTTTTGGAAAACTAAATTTATAAAATACATTTTGGCCAAATTAATTTGGTAAGAAAATACTATACTATTATAGAACACTTGGCATGATCATTGGGCAGAAGTTTTGAGTATGGAGATGAATTCTACAAGAGGTCATAGTTGACTTTAATGAGCACATGAAAAGCACATGAAGAAAAACCCAAATCCAATTAAAAACCAAATGATGCTAAAATTTTTTGCTGGTCCAAATTTTCATGCTTCAAAGTTACAAATAACATGTTACAAAATGCAGGGTGTGACAGACCTACCCCCCTTACAAGAATCTCGTCCCCGAGATTCCTAAACTAGGGCTTAAAAGAGATCGGGAAACTCGGATCTAAGATAGTCTTCTCGTTCCCAGGTTGCTTCTGCTTCGGTGTGGTTGCTCCACTGGACCTTGAAATACTTGATGGTACGGCTCCGCGTACGTCGTTCTGCTTCGTCCAGAATGCGAATGGGCTTCTCGCGGTAGGTCAAATCAGGCTGCAGATCAATGGCTTGGTGATCCACATCCCTGTAGAGATTGGGCTTGTCTGGAACTTGGAGACACTTCCGGAGTTGTGACACATGGAACACATTGTGCACATCGGATAGCTCAGGTGGTAGTTCCAACTGGTAAGCCACTTCTCCTCGTCGTGAAGTGATCTCAAAGGGTCCAATGAACCTTGGTGCGAGCTTCCCCTTGACTTGGAAACGCTTGGTTCCCTTCAGAGGAGTTACCCGCAGGTACACATGGTCCCCGACATGGAAACTCATGTTCCGACGGTGAGTGTCAGCATAGCTCTTCTGCCTTGACTTGGCTGCCTTTAATCGCTCTCTGACTAGTTGGACTTGCTCTTCTGCTGCGCGGAGATTATCCGGTCCAAAGACTAGTCCTTCTCCAGTCTCCGACCAATTGAGGGGTGTGCGACATCTGCGTCCGTACACCACCTCAAATGGTGCCTTCTGAAGGCTTGACTGGTAACTGTTGTTGTAGGAGAACTCGGCAAAAGGGAGACAATCTTCCCACTTGGCTCCATACGCCAGGACACAGGCTCGGAGCATGTCTTCGAGAATCTGATTGACTCGCTCTGTTTGACCTCCGGTCTGTGGGTGGAAAGCTGTGCTGAAAGACAACTTGGTTCCCAAGGCTTCTTGGAACTTCTTCCAGAACCTTGAGGTGAACTGGGTTCCTCGATCTGACACAATCTCCTTGGGAACGCCGTGAAGACTTACGATTCGGTCGATGTAGAGAGCTGCCAGCCGGTTGCCATCATAAGTGGTCTTGACAGGAATGAAATGGGCCACCTTGGTCAAATGATCGACTATGACCCAGATGGAGTCATGTCCTCTATTCGACCTTGATAATCCAGTGATGAAGTCCATTCCGACTTTATCCCACTTCCACTCAGGAACCTTGAGTGGTTGGAGCAATCCAGCAGGTCGCTGATATTCAGCCTTGACCCTTTGGCACACATCACACTTTGCAACATAGGTTGCAATCTCTCTTTTCATCCCGTGCCACCAGAATCGTGCCTTCAAGTCTTGGTACATCTTGGTTCCTCCGGGGTGGATGGAATACAGAGTGTCGTGGGCTTCTTGCAGAATCAGCGTCTTCAGCTCGGTGTTGTTTGGTACGCAAATGTGACCTTTGTACCAAACAATCTCGTGCTCATCTTCGGAGAATCCTGGGGCTTTGCCCAGCTTCATCTTCTTCTTGATGCCTTCAATGCTTGCGTGCCCATCTTGTGCCCTCTTGACGTCGTCCAGCAGGGTAGGTCTGACTTCCAAATGATCCAGAAATCCAGGGGTGACCAATTCCAAACTGAATTGTTCGATCTCCTTAAACAAGGCTGGCTGCCTTTCTTGAATAACGGCATTCAAAGAGCAAGCCTTCCTGCTTAAGGCATCGGCCACCACGTTAGCCTTCCCAGGGTGATACTGAACACTGAGGTCATAGTCTTCGATGAGTTCCAACCATCTCCGCTGCCTCATGTTCGATTCCTTTTGGGTGAAAATATACTTCAGACTCTTGTGGTCTGTGTAGATCTCACACCGTTTCCCTAGGAGGTAATGCCGCCATGTCTTCAAGGCATGAACTACTGCCGCTAGCTCAAGATCGTGAGTAGCGTAGTTCTCCTCATGGGGTCGTAGCTGCCTGGAGAGGTATGCTATGACGCGGCCTTCTTGCATCAGAACGCTTCCCAATCCGGTTCGAGAGGCATCACAATATATCACGAACTCCTTGTGAATATCAGGTGTTGCCAGAACTGGGGCGGTGGTCAATCTCTTCTTGAGCTCTTGGAAGCTCTCTTCGCATTTTGGCGTCCACTCGAACTTCTTGTCCTTCTTGAGGAGCTGAGTCATTGGTCGTGCAATGCTAGAGAATCCTTCCACGAACTTGCGGTAATAGCCCGCTAGTCCGAGGAAGCTTCTGACTTCCTTGACGGTCGTTGGAGATTGCCATTGGGTCACAGCTTCGATCTTTGCAGGATCAACAGATAATCCTTCCTCGGTCAAGACATGACCTAAGAATCCAACTTTATGCAGCCAGAACTCACACTTGCTGAATTTGGCATATAGTTGGTGCTCACGAAGCTTGTCTAGGACCATCCTCAGATGCTGCTCGTGCTCTTCCTCCGACTTCAAGAACACAAGAATGTCATCAATGAAGACAACAACAAACTTGTCCAAATATTCCATGAAGACTTTATTCATGAGATACATGAAGTAAGCTGGGGCATTGGTTAACCCAAAAGACATGACCGTGCACTCGTACAGGCCATATCTGGTTACGAATGCCGTCTTCGGAATATCTTGGGGTCTGATCTTCAGCTGGTAGTACCCAGATCTGAGATCGATCTTGGAGAATACCTTGGCTCCGCTGAGCTGATCAAACAGATCTTCGATCTTGGGAAGTGGATACTTGTTCTTGATTGTAACTTCATTGAGGGAACGATAGTCAATGCATAAGCGGATGGTACCGTCCCTCTTTGCCACAAACAGAACAGGAGATCCCCAAGGGGAGGCGCTTGGGCGGATAAATCCCTTCCTTAGCTGCTCTTCCAGCTGCTTCTTCAACTCGGCTAATTCTTCCATCCCCATTCTATAAGGCTTCTTATAGATGGGTCCTGCTCCGGGCACGAGCTCGATGATGAACTCAATGTCACGGTCAGGGGGCATTCCCGGTAGTTCATCCGGAAAGACATCAGGATACTCACATACCACCGGTACTTGATCTAGCCCAACTTTAGACAGACAGTTGACTTTAGCGGCTTGAGCGGAAGAGGAGTTGGAAGCAAACTTGACTTCGACTCCTTGGTCATTAGTCACAGTGACTGTCCGATTGGCATAGTCTAACAAGCCTTGGTGCTTACTGAGCCAATCCATCCCTAAGATCACATCCAAGCCTTGCGATCTCAGGATGATGAGGTCTGCTAGGAAATCTACACCGTTAATGGTAATACCGATTCCTTTACAGCCTATCTTGGCTCTCATCTCGGCTCCGGGGGTTTGTACCACCATAGGGTTATTCAGGGGTGTAGGGGTCATGCCACTTTTTAATGCAAATCTTTGAGTGACAAATGAATGCATTGCTCCAGAATCAAACAAGACAGTTGCAGGTGCTGAGTTGACAAGGAACATACCCAGCACGACGTCCGGGTCTTCCTGGGCTTCTTATGAAGTGACGTGATTCACAAGCCCCTTCCCTTGGTTCAGTGGATTGCGAGGAGCTGGGTTCCTTGGTGGCATTCCATGGCCTTGTCCCTGGTTCTGCGCATTGGGGCGCGGGGCATCAGGCTTCTTGTTGGGACACACCCTTGAGATGTGTCCGGGCTGACCACATCCAAAGCAAGTGACTTGGTTTGGATTGATCTTGTTGCCACCACTGGTATTGGGGTTGAAAGCTGGCCTGGGGTTGGCATACTGCTGAGGCTGAGGGTTGGCACGAGGTGCAGGAGCTCTTGGTTGCTGATAGGTTGGCTTGGCCGGGGCTGACTGCCACGGACGAGGCTTCTGGTTGCTGGAACTTCCCTTACTGACCAACTTGCGCTTGCGAGTGTCTTCCAAAGCACGCCGCTTGTCTTCAAGCATAAGTGCCTTGTTCACCAGGTCAGGGAAAGACGGGCAGTCGCACACGACAAGCGAGTATTGCAGAGTCTGATTAAGGCCTTCCATGAAGTGCTCCCTTTTGGCAGCATCAGTGCTGACATCTTCAGGGGCATACCTTGACAGAATACTGAACTTCTGCATGTACTCCTTGACAGTGCCACTTCCTTGCTTCAGGGCTCGGAACTCACGCTTTTTGATAGCCATGATTCCGGAAGGAATGTGGGCCTTGCGGAATTCTGCCTTGAAGTTAACCCAAGTGATGTCTTGTTCAGCGTGCATGACCTTGAATCCATCCCACCAAGCTCTAGCAGTCCCGCCGAGGCAGTGGGCTGCATAAGCCACCTTCTCGCGGTCTTTGGTGCATCCGACCAGTTCCAGTATCTCCTCGATGGAACGGACCCAGTCGTCTGCATCCAGGGGTTTAGCAGTCTCGATAAAGGTTGGCGGTGCATGCTTCTTGAACTCTGCCAACGTGGAACGTCCATTGCCATTCCCCGCCGGTTGGCGGTTGTTGGTGACAGCTTGAGCAATCAGCTGGAGAGCTGCAGTGTTGGCTTGGCGTTCCTCTCGGAAAGCTTGGAGAAGCTGAGCCATGTCCATGCTTGGAGGAGGTGGTGGTGGTGGAGCTTGGTCGTTGGTTTGGTCATGGCCTGCCTCTGGCTGAGAGGATGCTCCGGCTTCGGGCTGCTGGGTAGAGGTACCAGTACGAGTTACAACAGGCATCCTGTTGGAGCGGTAAAAGGTCTCATGACTCGGAAGAGGGAAAGCAAGATAGATGGGTGCCTAGTAAGGGGGTGGGTGTGACACTAAATCAAATCATGCAGGGGCCGAAAGGCCAAAACACATTCATTAAAATCCAAATGGGTGATGCAGTCGTTTACACATTCCCGAAGGAAGAATACGACATACATCCAGACACAACAAAAGCAAGCACTAGATGGTTTCATATGAACCATACAAGGACTCGACTGCGCATAGGGGTTACACGACCTATCCTACCGTAGAGGTTACACGGGCATATCCGAGTAGCGAATAATGCCTAAGCGGCGGAATGCTCGGTCGCGTATTCCGGCTCTTCTGGGTCTTCCTCCTTGTCTTCATCTGTCTGGGCCCCCTTGTCACTTGAGGGTGTGGGTGAGTGGAGGAGTTGGATACGACGGTGCTTCGTCGGTGGTGCAGGGAAAAGCTTGCGATATTCCCTTGCTGTCATCCGGCGTCGCCGAGGTGGTTCTTCACCCTTGGAAGATACATCCTCGGAGGGCCTTCCGCCTCGATATGCGATAGCGGATTGTCCAGAAGGTGCTCCTTCCTTCTTAATCCTATTTGTCTTCTCTTGAGCTCGACGAAGAAGTGCCTTGGTCTTGTGAAGTTCTTCTCGAAGCTTCATTGCTTCAGAGGCCAAGTCTTGTGCCAAGCTGTCGGCACATAGACTGAAGTAGGTCTGGAACCGAAGCGAGAGTCCTTCCTTCAGTGGAGGGGCTAGTGCACTGCTTTCTTCTTCACCTTCCTTCCGGTAAGGTAAGAAGCGAGTTGTCATCTTGGCTGACATCTCCGGAAGAAGCTCGCGGAGACGGGTTAATGCCTTAAGTGCAGCAGCCTCGACAGCGAGTGGTAGTGTTGCCATCTGGGGTCACTCGAAGAACCAACTTGTGGGAGGATCGTTTGCCTTCACGATCACTTCCACATGGTACTCCACCTCAGTATCGCTAACCCAATGCTCAAGGTAGGTGAGGATGGGTGCTCGGTGGAACTGACACTCCTGGAGGCTATCCTCGAGAAGTAAGGGAAACCCAGTGGTCAGGTGCTCTTCGGGTACAGCGGCCATCTACAAAGGTGGAATAGGAGGGGTTAATAAGCTGATGAAATCTCAGGTTTAGAAAAGAAGAGAGGTTCAGAAGGTTTTTGAAAAGGGGTCTCATCTAACTAACGCCCATGCTAACTAAGGCTTCCTACAGTCAGGATGGCTCTGATACCAGCTCTGTGGGGACCCCGACTTAGAAGTCGAGATCACCGAATGCACGTGTACAGTGATCCCAGAGATCAATGCTCACTGAACACACAGAAGCTGAATATAACAAGAGTTTTACATCCATACAAATAGTCTTACACGAATTATGGCCATTATAGCCAAGTCTTACATAGATAGAGCCTCACAGGCTAAATAGCAAATAACTCAAATAGCGGAAGTCTTCGATAACGGGTAGAACCCATGCCATCTGCCTTAACCCTACAGGCATTCTGACTGGGATAGCGTCCTAGTTCGCATGTTCGTCTCCAAAGAACTCTTCCTCATATTCCTGTTCTTCCATGCCTGGCCAATTAAATAACCAGTGGCAAGCCAATGAGTACTTTGAATGTACTCGCAAGAAACCCATGATGTGGTTCAAAGTAACAGTGCAATTGAATAATAATGATCAATCTAGCAAGGCTAGAACAAACATTCTACTATCAAGTTTATGCATCAATAACCTCGCGTAACCTCGAAGACAGGTTACCGATATCAACATGAATAAGATTCAACTCATCGAGTCAAGTCACCACCTTGACTCATCACACGAATACCAACTCCGATGAAGTAAAATTCTGGACATAGTTTAAGTAGCACCACCCAACTGTCCATGACCGTGGACACGGCTATTCGAATAGTTTTACACTCTGCAGAGGTTGCGCACTTTACCCACAAGATCCGGGGAACTTCTGTGTCATCCACGACCCGCGGTACCTCAAGTACCCGGGGTAAGCACCCGGTCATTACCTTTCCTTAGACGACACTAACATAGAGTCCACTCGTTGGTACACGGCCCTCGGGTACAAACAATAGATCACGGACTTGCCCTAATTTCAATGTTCACGCGTACCCGAAGGGACCAACGTTGTGTCCGGTGCCCTGTGAAAACAGTCATGGTCGTCTATCCAAGCACGACCCCGTCCCGGAAAAGACCTCAAGCCTTCCCGTCACTAGTATTGCGGGCACCATGCTAGTATCGACCTAAGTAATCAATAAAGCCCCGTCCCATAAGGGGTAGTGTGGTTGCACATGTTTGGTTGGGACGGTAGTCACACATAAATCTAATCCATCATTCCACCATGCACATGATTTACTGGCACATCACTTCTTTCTCAAGTGATGACCTAACACATCATCACCCTCGGGCATTAGGGGCACCCGATGGGTTCATGCAAATGATTTCACTACGGAGGTTCAAATCACACGTGGATCATTTAAGAATCATGACCAACTATTTGCATGTCATCTAGCACATAGTAAGATCACCAATAAAGCATGCATCATGAGGTGGTTCATCTAGGTCACCATCGTAACCCAAACATCATGCATCAGAAACAAACGGGTTCCGAGAACAAGTGTATCATGGTCAAAGGGCTGCTTGCCTGGATTGGCTTGGTCTTCAAAGTCTTCAAATCCTTCTCCTTCTCCTTCCACAGCAACTTCGTCAAATACGAGATCTATACGTCGCATAATAACCACGGGAAAATAAGAATACAAACAAAACAGAAAAATCAAAGTGCTCAGAAAAATGTCAACTCATTTTTGTAAAATATTAGAGGGATTTCTAAGATGGGGAAAAATCTTAGTTGGGGTTTTGGAGTAACAGAATGTAATCTACTGATTTTTGAACATGAGTATTACTGCCCAAATTTGAATTTAAATTTGAACAGTACAGAAAAGTTTCATGGATTTGAGTGAAAGTGGTACCATTAAATAGGTTGGAATATTACAAGATTTTAGGAGTTGGAATTATTTAATTTGGACCATTATTCTTTTCTGTAGAAATGTTTAAAACATTTACAGAAAAAGAAAAAGAAAATGTGTCCTGTGCACTGGGCCAGAGGAGGCCACAGTGCACGGCCCAGGCGGTCCAGCCCAACCGCACGGGAGCCTGCGCGCGCACGTCAGGTTTTTGAACCTGACGGCGGGGCCCGTGGGTCAGTGGCAGATAGGAGGGGGAGAGATGTGTGGGATGAGAGGCGGGGCCCGCCTGTCATCTCCAACCTTGCGGCCACGGCGACGGCGAGCTCACCGGCGAGGTTTCCGGCCACGACGACGGCAACGGAGGCCAGGAATGGACTCAGCGTCGAGTGGCGGTTGCAGTGGTGGTGGTGCGGCAGGCCGGGGAGGTCAGGTTCGCCGGTGGCGAGGTGGGACGGCGGAAGCTCGTCGGGAGGTTGTTGCTCCGGTCGTTTCCGACTGCAAACGGAGGGGGAAACAAGGGGGAAAGGGTCAGTGGAGCACGGCGGTTCCGAATCGGGTGAAAGGAGGGGCAGGGGAGGCCCGTACCGCGAGATCACCGGCGGCCCGACGCGGCGGCGCTCCGGTCGATCCCGAGTACTGGGACCTCCTGGGGTGGAACTGATGGTGCTGGGGGGCTTAGTGGAGTGAGGTGAGGCTGGTGGTGCTGCTGGAGAGGCTCGGGAGGGGCTATATATAGGAGGTCGACGGAGGCCCGTGGTCCAGTGCGCCGGCGAGCTCCGGCTCGAGGCTACAGCGCACGGGAGGCCAAGGGAATGAGTCCATGGAGTTCCTGGACGAGCTCCACGTCCAGTAGAAGTGAGAGGAGGAGCGGGGGAGCGTCTGAAGCGTGCGCGCGTGTGAAGCAGCAGAGTGGCCGTCGCGGGCGGCTAGCGCGCGTGCGACGACGACCACTGGAGGGCGCAGGAGGAGGGGAGGACAGCGCCGGGGAGGTTGCGGACGTCGAGATGCCTCGACTGGCGCAAAGGGGAGGCCCGAGGCTGTCGGGAGAGGCTGATTGGCTGGAGCTACAGTGCGTGTCTGCACTGTTGCGTGCTCCAGAGCGCGCATATTGCTGGCATCATCGCGCTCTCGCCGCTTTGGTCAAAACCAGCGTGTCCAGGAGTGTCTAGAAGGTCAGGGGGGAAGTAAAGAATTGGCCTGAGGCCTTGGGTGCCCTGGAGATGCTGAGAGAGAGTGAGGGTGCTGGTGACTTGGTGAAAACCTGCTGTCCAGCAAGGTAAAACAAGGTTCTTACCCCTCAATCATGGAGCTTGGGTGCTGGGGAAGTTACTGGAGGTAGCTAGTAACTCAATGATCATGTGGTAAAAAGTTGAGGCCATGGAGAAAAGTAAAAGTGATCTAGTTGGAGGTTTTAGTGAAAAGCCAGAAGGTGTTTGATCAGTGTTTGGTCAAGTAAATGACCTCCACTTGATATGGCACTTAACAGGGTTGAAAGACATGAGAAAATAGGGTGCTTCACCAAATTTGGGCTCATTTGAAGAAACTAGCCAATGTAACTTTGGTGAACCCTAGAAATTAACAGAAACAACTTCATCTTGTTTGAGTCAAGCTAATCACCTCCCCTTGATTCACCACTTGGTGTAGCATCATCATTTTGGGTACTGATCATGCCCACAAAGTTTGAAGCTCCAGATAAAAAGTTGGTAATGTAAAGTTGTTCAAATTTGCATTTGAACAAAAAGGGTTTTAAGGTGATCTGATCAAGTTGCTCTATTCCAAATCTTGTGCCATTTGGTCTAGATGCCTTATTAGGCCATTCTAGTATGTGCACCAAATTTGAGAGCAGCTGGACAAGTTTGGCAATGTAAAGTTGCTCAAACTTCAAATATGGACAGAATGGTTATGAAGGGGTTTGTGGATGTTTTCTTGCTTCCCAAGGCACGGGACTTGGCAAGATCATCACATATGTCATATATGACATGATAGAATTTCCTTGGAATTTTTGGAGAATATTTCCTTTGTAAATATTTCAAAAGCTTGAAATATCCAGAAAGGGTTTTAGAGGGTTTAGCCCATTATTTTGAACATGACCAAGTGTTGAAACTCTTATATATGGACAATATATGTCCTCTGAGTCTCTCTGAATTTTGGCAAATATTTTTGAAACAGTTAAATAATTTTCCCTTATTAAAGACCATTTCTGGCTTTAAGAAAAAGCTTTTAAATAAAATAGGAAAATAACTTTTAAAATTATACCTTTGTGGTTTCTGGGAGTCCTATGACTACTAGGTCTCAAATGTCCCTTTTGAAATAATTTTCTTACCCTAAATCAAGTACTTGCAGTGCAAATCTCAATTCAGGGGTTTTTGGAAAACTAAATTTATAAAATACATTTTGGCCAAATTAATTTTGTAAGAAAATACTATACTGTTATATAACACTTGGCATGATCATTGGGCAGAAGTTTTGAGTATGGAGATGAATTCTACAAGAGGTCATAGTTGACTTTAATGAGCACATGAAAAGCACATGAAGAAAAACCCAAATCCAATGTAAAACCAAATGATGCTAAAAAAATTTGCTGGTCCAAATTTTCATGCTTCAAAGTTACAAATTGTTGGAAATATGCCCTAGAGGCAATAATAAATTGGTTATTATTATATTTCCTTGTTCACGATAATCGTTTATTATCCATGCTAGAATTGTATTGAAAGGAAACTCAGATACATGTGTGGATACATAGACAAACACCATGTCCCTAGTAAGCCTCTAGACGACTAGCTCGTTGATCAATAGATGGTTACGGTTTCCTAACCATGGACATTGGATGTCGTTGATAACGGGATCACATCATTAGGAGAATGATGTGATGGACAAGACCCAATCCTAAGCCTAGCACAGATCGTGTAGTTCGTATGCTAAAGCTTTTCTATATGTCAAGTATCTTTTCCTTAGACCATGAGATTGTGCAACTCCCGGATACCGTAGGAATGCTTTGGGTGTACCAAACGTCACAACGTAACTGGGTGGCTATAAAGGTGCACTACAGGTATCTCCGAAAGTGTCTGTTGGGTTGGCACGAATCGAGACTGGGATTTGTCACTCCGTATGACGGAGAGGTATCTCTGGCTCCACTCGGTAGGACATCATCATAATGTGCACAATATGTGATCAAGGAGTTGATCACGGGATGATGTGTTACGGAACGAGTAAAGAGACTTGCCGGTGACGAGATTGAGCAAGGTATCGGTATACCGACGATCGAATCTCGGGCAAGTGCTATACCGATAGACAAAGGGAATCGTATACGGGATTGATTGAATCCTTGACATCGTGGTTCATCCGATGAGATCATCGTGGAACATGTGGGAGCCAACATGGGTATCCAGATCCCGCTGTTGGTTATTGGTCGGAGAGTTGTCTCGGTCATGTCTACATGGTTCCCGAGCCCGTAGGGTCTACACACTTAAGGTTCGATGACGCTAGGGTTATAGGGAAAGTATGTACGCGGTTACCGAATGTTGTTCGGAGTCCCGGATGAGATCCCGGACGTCACGAGGAGTTCCGGAATGGTCCGGAGGTAAAGATTCATATATGGGAAGTCCTGTTTTGGTCACCGGAAAAGTTTCGGGCGATATCGGTAATGTACCGGGACCACCGGGAGGGTCCCGGGGGTCCACCAGGTGGGGCCACCAGCCCCAGAAGGCTGCGTGGGCTAAGTGTGGGAGGGGACCAGCCCCAAGGGGGCTGGTGCGCCCCCCACCAAGTCCCTAGGCGCATGGAGAGTGGAGGGGGGCAAACCCTAGGTCCAGATGGGCCTTAAGGCCCACCCTAGGGTGCCCCCTCTCTCTCCCCCCCCTTGGCCGCACCCTAGATGGGTTTTCTAGGGCTGGCCGCACCCCTAGGGGTGGGAAACCCTAAAGGGGGCGCAGCCCTCCCTTCCCCCTATATATATGTGAGGTTTTGGGGCTGCTAGACACACGAGAACGTCTCCCTCTTGGCGCAGCCCTACCCCTCTCCCTCCTCGTCTCTTGCAGCGCTTGGCGAAGCCCTGCTGGAGTCCCGCGCTCCTCCACCACCACCACGCCGTCGTGTTGCTGTTGGATGGAGTCTTCCCCAACCTCTCCCTCTCTCCTTGCTGGATCAAGGCGTGGGAGACGTCACCGGGCTGCACGTGTGAAGAACGCGGAGGCACCGTCCGTTCGGTGCTAGGATCTTCGGCGATCTGAATCGCGGCGAGTACGACTCCATCAACCGCGTTCTTGAACGCTTCCGCTTAGCGATCTACAAGGGTATGTGGATCCAACTCTCCTCTCGTAGATGCATCTCCTAGATTGATCTTGGTGAACGTAGGAAAATTTTTGTTTCCCATGCGACGTTCCCCAACAGTGGCATCATGAGCTAGGTTCTTGCGTAGATGTTTTCACGAGTAGAACACAAAGGGGTTTGTGGGCGTTGATGTTTAGATTGCTTCCATCCTTGGTCTTTCTTGATTCAGCGGTATTATGGGATGAAGCGGCCCGGACCAACTTTACATGTCCACGTACATGAGACCGGTTCCATCGACAGACATGCGACTTTTGTTGCATAAGATGGCTGGCGGGTGTCTGTCTCTCCTATCTTAGTTGAATCGGAATAGACAAAGGCGGTCCTTGTAGAAGGTTAAATAGCAACTTAAATATCACCGTTGTGGCTTTGCGTAGGTAAGAAGCGTTCTTGCTAGATACCCATAGCAGCCACGTAAAACATGCAACAACAAATTAGAGGACGTCTAACTTGTTTTTGCAGGGTATGTATGTGATATGATATGGCCAATGACATGATGAGATATATTTTGATGTATGAGGTGATCATGTTGTAATAGTTAATATCGACTTGCATGTCGATGTATACGGCAACCGGCAGGAGCCATAGGGTTGTCTTTAATTTTTGTATGACCTGCGTGTCAATCATTAAGCGCTATGTAATGCTTTACTTTATTGCTAAACGGTAGCAATAGTAGTAAGAGCATGGTGGGCGCGCGACAACCCCGATGGCGACACGATGATTGAGATCATGATGATGGGGATCATGGTGTTACGCCGGTGACGATGGAGATCATGCCGGTGCTTTGGAGATGGAGATCAAAAGCACGAGTTGATGGCCATATCATGTCACTTATGATTTGCATGTGATGTTAATCCTTTTATGCATCTTATTTTGCTTAGGACGGCGGTAGCATTATAAGATGATCCCTCACTAAAATTTCAAGATGAAATTGTGTTCCCCCCGAGTGTGCGCCGTTGCGAAGGTTCGTCGTTTCGAAGCACCACGTGATGATCGGGTGTGATAGACTCTACGTTCGCATACAACGGGTGCAAGCCAGTTTTGCACATGCAGAACACTCGGGTTAGACTTGACGAGCCTAGCATGTACAGACATGGCCTCGGAACACGGAAGACCGAAAGGTCGAGCATGAGTCATATAGTAGATATGATCAACATGAAGATGTTCACCATTGACACCACCTCATCTCACGTGATGATCGGACTTGGGTTGGTGGATTTGGATCATGTCAGGCTCGGATGACCAGAGGGATGTCATTTTGAGTGGGAGTTATAAGTAATTTGATTAGTTAAACTCACTTATCATGAACAATAGTCTAAGTTGCCTTTGCAAATTATGTTGTAGATCAATAGCTTGCGTTGTAGCTCCCTGTTTAATACGATCCTAGAGAAAGACTAAGTTGAAAGATATTGTAAGCAAGGATGCGGACTGGGTCCGTAGTCCGAGGAGTGTCCTCACTACTGCACAGAAAGCTTACGTCTTTGATGCACCGCTCGATGTGCAAACCCCTACAACGTTGTCTGTGGATGTTGTGAACACCTGACAGAGACGTCCTGATGACTACTTGATAGTTTAGTGCACCATACTTTACGGCTTAGAATCGGGATTCCAATGACGTTTTGAACGCCATAGAACATATGAGATGTTCTAAGAGCTGAAATTGGGATTTCAGGCTCATGCCCATGTTGAGAGGTATGAGACCTCTGACAAGTTCCTTTGCCAAAAAGATGGAGGAGAATAGCGCAACTAGTGAGCATGTGCACAGAATGTCTGGGTGCTGAAATCACTTGAACCAAGTGGGAGTTAATCTTCCAGGTGAGATAGTGGTTGACGGAATTCTCTAGACACTATCACCAAGCTACTAGAACTTCGTGATGAACTATGACATGCAAAGGATGGTGATAATCCCGGTGCTGTCAGCGGTTCTTAGTACCGCAAAAGTAGAGATCAAGAAGGAGCATCAACTGTTGATGGTTTAACAAGACCACTGGTTTCAAAAGGGTAAGGGCTAGAAGGGAAACTTCATGAATGGCAAACCTGTTGTCGCTCTGATGAAGGAACCCATGGTTGAACCCAAACCTCGAGACTAAGTGCTTCTATTGTAAGGGGAACGGTCACATGGTAGCGGAACCACCCCAAATACATGGTAGACATGATAGCTAGCAACTTCAACAAAGTATATTTGATATACGTGTTATTGATGTGTACCTTAGTAGTACTCCTTGTAGCACCTGGGTATTGGATACCGGTTCAGTTGCTATTATTAGTGACTTGAAGCAAAAGCTACGGACTGAACGGAGACTAGCTAAGGGCGAGGTGACGATGTGTGTTGGAAGTGTTTCCAAGGTTGATGAGATCACCATCGCACACTTCCTCTATTTTCGAGATTAGTGTTGAACCTAGATAAATGTTATCAGGTGTCTGCGTTGAGCATGAAAATGATTAGATCATGTTCATTACAATACGATTATTCATTTAAGTCAGAGAATAATGGTTATTCTGTTTACATGAATAATACCTTTATGGTCATGCACCCAATGGTTTGTTGAATCTCGATCATGGTAATACACATAATGATAATATTAATGCCAAAAGATGTAGAGTTAATAATGATAATACCACTTTCTTGTGGCACTGCCGCTTAGGTCATTTTGGCATAAAATGCATGAAGAAACTCCATGCTGATGGATGTTTGGAGTCACTTGATTTTGAATCACTTGACACATGCGAGCCATGCCTCATGGGCAGGATGACTGAGATCCCGTTTTCAGGTACAATGAAATGGGCAAGTGACTTGTTGGAAATCATACATGCTGATGTATGTGATCCAATGAGAATTAAGGCGTGTGGTGGATATCGTTATTTTCTCATCTTCACTGATGATTTGAGTAGATATGGTATATTTACTTAATGAAGCAAAAGTCTGAAACGTTTGAAAGGTTCAAAAATTTCAGAGTGAAGATTAAGAATCATCATAACAAGAAGATCATGTTCCTACGATCTGATCAAGGGGATATTATCTGAATTATGAGTTTGGCAATCACTTAAGACATTGTGGAATTGTTTCGCAGTTGAAGTCCCCTGGAACACCACAGCGTAATGGTGTGTCCGGACATCGTAATCGAACCTTATGAGATATGGTGCGATCTATGATGTATCTTACCGATCTACCGCTGTTATTTTAAGGTTATGCATTAGAGACAGCTGCATTCACTTTAGATAGGGCACCATCTAAGTCCGTTGAGACGACGTCGTATGGTTTGGCAAGAAACCAAAGTTGTCGTTTTCTTAAATGTTTGGGGCTGCGATGGCTTCAGCCAGGAAAAGCTCGAACCCAAAGCGGACAAATACATCTTCATGGAATACCCACTGGTAACGGTTGGGTATACCTTCTATCTCAGATCCAAGGACAAAATGTTTGTCGCTAAGAATGGGTCCTTTCTCGAGAAGGAGTTTCTCTCGAAAGAATTGAGTGGGAGGAAGATAGAACTTGATGAGGTTGTCGAACCCTCACTTCAACCGGAGAGTAGTGCAACACAGAAAGATGTTTCTGTGGAACCTACGACAGTTGAAGAGGATACTAATGATAGTGATCATGAAGCTCCAGATCAAGTTGCTATCGAACCTCGTGGGTCGACAAGGATATGTACTACTCCTGAGTGGTACGGTGATCCTGTCTTAGATGTCATGTTGTTGAACAACAATGAACCTACGAACTATGGAGAAGCGATGGTGGGCCCATATTCCGACAAATGGTTAGAAGCCGATAAATCCGAGATAGGATCCATGTATCAAAACAAAGTATGGACTTTGGTGGACTTGCCCTATGATCGGCAAGCCATTGAGACAAATGGATCTTTAAGACTAAGACGGACGTGGACGGTAATGTCACCGTCTATGAAGCTCGACTTGTGGCGAAGAGTTTTCCACAAGTTCAAGGAGTTGACTACGATGAGATTTTCTCACCCGTAGCGATGCTTAAGTCCGTCGGAATCATGTTAGCATTAGCTGCATTTATGAAATCTGGCAGATGGATGACAAAACAAGTTTCCTTACCAGTTTTCGTAAGGAAAGGTTGTATGTGATACAATCAGAGAGGTTTTGTCGATCCTAAGGATGCTAAAAGATATGCTAGCTCCAGCGATCCTTCCATGGACTAGAGCAAGCATCTCGGAGTCGGAATATACACTTTGATGGAGTGATCAAAGTTTTTGGGTATACAAAGTTTGTTGGAAACTTGTATTTGCAATAAAGTGAGTGGGAGCACTACAACATTTCTGATAAGTATATGTGAATGACATATTGTTGATCCGAAATGATGTAGAATTTCTGGAAAGCATAAAGGGTTGTTTGAAATGAGTTTTTCAAAGGAAGACCTGGATAAAGCTGCTTACATATTGGGCATCAAGACCTATACAGATAGATCAAGACGCCTGATGATACTTTCAAAAGAACACACACCTTTGACATGATTTTGAAGGAGTTCAAAATAGATCAGTCAAAGAAGGAGTTCTTACCTGAGTTGTAAGGTGTGAAGTTGGGTAAGACTCAAAACTTGACCACGACAGAAGGAAGAGGAAGGACGAAGGTCGTCCCCTATGCTTTTGTCATAGGCTCTATACGGTATGCCATGCTAAGTACCGCACCTGATGTGTGCCTTGCCACATGTCTGGCAAGAGGGTACAAAGGTGATCCAGGAGTGGATTACTAGATAGTGGTCAAAATTATCCTTAGAGGAGTAAGGAAATGTTTCTCGGTTATGGAGGTGATAAAGAGTTCGACGTAAAGAGTTACGTCGATGCAAGCTTAACACCTATCCGGATAACTCTAAGTGGAGATACCGGATACGTATAATGGAGCAACAGTTTGGAATAGCTCCAAGTGGAACGTGGTAGCAGCATCTACGATATGACATAAAGTTTTGCGAAGAACATAGGGATCTGAATGTTGCAGACCCGTTGACTACAACCTCTCTCACAAGCATAACATGATCAAACCAAGAACTCATTGAGTATTAATCACATATTGATGTGAACTAGATTACTGACTCTAGTGAACTCTTGGGTGTTAGTCACATGGCGATGTGACCTGTGAGTGTTAATCACATGGCGATGTGAACTAGATTATTGACTCTAGTGCAAGTGGGAGACTGTTGGAAATATGCCCTAGAGGCAATAATAAATTGGTTATTATTATATTTCCTTGTTCACGATAATCGTTTATTATCCATGCTAGAATTGTATTGAAAGGAAACTCAGATACATGTGTGGATACATAGACAAACACCATGTCCCTAGTAAGCCTCTAGACGACTAGCTCGTTGATCAATAGATGGTTACGGTTTCCTAACCATGGACATTGGATGTCGTTGATAACGGGATCACATCATTAGGAGAATGATGTGATGGACAAGACCCAATCCTAAGCCTAGCACAGATCGTGTAGTTCATATGCTAAAGCTTTTCTATATGTCAAGTATCTTTTCCTTAGACCATGAGATTGTGCAACTCCCGGATACCGTAGGAATGCTTTGGGTGTACCAAACGTCACAACGTAACTGGGTGGCTATAAAGGTGCACTACAGGTATCTCCGAAAGTGTCTGTTGGGTTGGCACGAATCGAGACTGGGATTTGTCACTCCGTATGACGGAGAGGTATCTCTGGGCCCACTCGGTAGGACATCATCATAATGTGCACAATATGTGATCAAGGAGTTGATCACGGGATGATGTGTTACGGAACGAGTAAAGAGACTTGCCGGTGACGAGATTGAGCAAGGTATCGGTATACCGACGATCGAATCTCGGGCAAGTGCTATACCGATAGACAAAGGGAATCGTATACGGGATTGATTGAATCCTTGACATCGTGGTTCATCCGATGAGATCATCGTGGAACATGTGGGAGCCAACATGGGTATCCAGATCCCGCTGTTGGTTATTGGTCGGAGAGTTGTCTCGGTCATGTCTACATGGTTCCCGAGGCCGTAGGGTCTACACACTTAAGGTTCGATGACGCTAGGGTTATAGGGAAAGTATGTACGCGGTTACCGAATGTTGTTCGGAGTCCCGGATGAGATCCCGGACGTCACGAGGAGTTCCGGAATGGTCCGGAGGTAAAGATTCATATATGGGAAGTCCTGTTTTGGTCACCGGAAAAGTTTCGGGCGATATCGGTAATGTATCGGGACCACCGGGAGGGTCCCGGGGGTCCACCAGGTGGGGCCACCAGCCCCAGAAGGCTGCGTGGGCTAAGTGTGGGAGGGGACCAGCCCCAAGGGGGCTGGTGCGCCCCCCCACCAAGTCCCTAGGCGCATGGAGAGTGGAGGGGGCAAACCCTAGGTCCAGATGGGCCTTAAGGCCCACCCTAGGGCGCCCCCTCTCTCTCCCCCCCCTTGGCCACACCCTAGATGGGTTTTCTAGGGCTGGCCGCACCCCTAGGGGTGGGAAACCCTAAAGGGGGCGCAGCCCTCCCTTCCCCCTATATATATGTGAGGTTTTGGGGCTGCTAGACACACGAGAACGTCTCCCTCTTGGCGCAGCCCTACCCCTCTCCCTCCTCGTCTCTTGCAGCGCTTGGCGAAGCCCTGCTGGAGTCCCGCGCTCCTCCACCACCACCACGCCGTCGTGTTGCTGTTGGATGGAGTCTTCCCCAACCTCTCCCTCTCTCCTTGCTGGATCAAGGCGTGGGAGACGTCACCGGGCTGCACGTGTGAAGAACGCGGAGGCACCGTCCGTTCGGTGCTAGGATCTTCGGCGATCTGAATCGCGGCGAGTACGACTCCATCAACCGCGTTCTTGAACGCTTCCGCTTAGCGATCTACAAGGGTATGTGGATCCAACTCTCCTCTCGTAGATGCATCTCCTAGATTGATCTTGGTGAACGTAGGAAAATTTTTGTTTCCCATGCGACGTTCCCCAACACAAATAACATGTTACAAAATGCAGGGTGTGACAAGAACCCAGTCTGTGTGGCTCCCTAGCTCGCTGCTGTTGAGGTGGTCGCCCCGGAGGTGGGTGCTGGGGGACAACTGCTGCCGTGTGCTGGTGGTACTGCTGCCTCTGCTCCAGCACCTCCTGAAGTTCCTGAAGTGCCGCCCTCCAGAGCTCAAGGAAGCCGCTCGGAAGGAGTGGTTGGGGCACGAGTGCCGCCGGATGCTCCCGAGGCCGAAGCCCCCGTGGGCTCTTCGCGTCATCCTGAGGGGGGTGCTGGTGCGTTGGAGGACACCTCGCCGGGAGGTGCTTTGGTTGCGCCCGATGTAGCCGACCACTTCCAGGGCTCCGGCCGGCTCCGGCAAAAATTTGAAGTTCTCTGCAAGAGGGGGAGGGTCCCTGACGATGGCGACACTGCTCCTCGGCCGCTGAAACTGAGGAAGTTCATCACCATAAAGGAGTGAGTAGCTTGCCCTTGTGACCTCTTGCATGTTGCCTTCCTTACTGACCATGATTTCTTAGGGTTCCGCCTGTCAAGATTGCGACGCTTACTAAGGAGCATGCCCCTTCAGCCCCGAGCCTTTCGCTTGCCCGGGAGGCCTTTGATCAATGTGCCTCCCTGGCTGTGAGGGCGCCCACGACGCCGAGTGCACCAGTTTGGCGCCTCGACCCCTCATTCTTGTCGTTCGTTCGCCGCGACCCCCCCTGGGGGTTGGGGAGTGTGCCAAGGGCTCCCCTCCACGGTCGTTAAACGTGCCAGGGCCACTTCGGCTCTAGCGTCTTCTTCAGGCGGTGGGTCCCAGCCCCTCCTGGCCCCGGCTGATGACCGAGAGATGCCTGGGGCGGAGGAGATCCCGGTTCCGCCTCCAGAGGGAGACGGGTCTCCTCAGACTTCTTCATCTGTTCCTGGTGCCGAGGATGGCCCTCGTCTCCTACTCGAGTCGGTGCGTAGGCGCGGAGCTGCCCGTCGCGAGCTTCTCCGGGAGGCGGCGAACACGTTGGGCCGGCTTGGGAAGGAGCTTGATGGGGCTAATGCTTGTCTTGAGGTTGAAGGTATTCAATTGCTGGACGAGTGGCGTCGACTAAGGGTGGCTATCAACCTCGGGCGCCTCCAGCATGAGAGCGGTAGCGCGAAGGCAGACGCGTCCCTCGCCGCCTCGCGAGAGGCCTGTGCCCAAGCTATGGAGGAGGTCCGGGAAGTTGATGTCCGTCGTGAGGCCGCAGAGAGGCGCCTCCTGGAGCTTCATGTCTTGAACGCCGACTTGGAGGACCGCGCTGAGGTGCGTAAGGCCACCCTGGCGTCGATGCGGGGGATGCCCCTCGAGGAGGCAGAGGTCTTGAGGCGCGAGGAGGCGCTGATACTGGAGGCATCAACATGCCGTGGTACAATTTTTGTCCCATTTGGGGCAGGTTAGGGCATATGCTTCTCACAAACCGGAGCTTCTCACAACAAGCATGATGGTTTTCGGTAGGGAACGTCCCACCTTTGGGGACGAAACGATATCCATTGCCTCTTATTGCTTTCAATTTTTTTTTCGTGTCAGCATAGAACAACAGGAGTGTTGTGTATTTTTTTTGTTAATTTTCGGGGTTTGTTTGAACATTTTTATGCATTAACTGAGTTTTCAATGCATTTTATGTGCATAACTCAAATTGAAGTACATGCACATGCTCCAGTGCATATAAATTGGTTGAAAAATCAAATATGTATCCTTGGGTGCATGCTTAGGTCCCATTCAAGAAATGGGAATAAATTTCAGACACCGGGGCACCGTTGATTGCCGACAAAACATTGAGATGCCTGGTTTTTAAATTCTAGTAAATCCAAAACTAGTCTGAAATTTATGAAACTTGGCATGCTATCATGGAGCGGCATCAACATGCCATGGTACAATTTTTGTCCCATTTGGGGCAGGTTAGGGCATATGCTTCTCACAAACCGGAGCTTCTCACAACAAGCATGATGGTTTTCGATAGGGAATGTCCCACCTTTGGGGACGAAACGATATCCATTGCCTCTTATTGCTTTCAATTTTTTTCTCGTGTCAGCATAGAACAACAGAAGTGTTGTGTGTTTTTTTTGTGATTTTCGGGGTTCGTTTGGACATTTTTATGCATTAATTGAGTTTTCAATGCATTTTATGTGCATAATTCAAATTTGAACTACATGCACATGCTCCAGTGCATATAAATTGGTTGAAAAATCAAATATGTGTCCTTGGGTGCATGCTTAGATCCCATGCAAGAAATGGGAATGAATTTCAAACACGGAGGCACCGTTGATTGCCGACAAAACATTGAGATGCATGATTTTTAAATTCTAGTAAATCCAAAACTCGTTTGAAATTCATGAAACTTGACATGCTATCATGGAGCGGCATCAACATGCCGTGGTACAAATTTTGTCCCATTTGGGGCAGGTTAGGGTATATGCTTCTCACAAACCGGAGCTTCTCACAACAAGCATGATGCTTTTCGGTAGGTGATACGTCCAAAACGTATCTATAATTTCTGCTTGTCCATGCCACTTTTGGGTGATATTGCTATGATATTTATACACTTCCATACACTTTTGATCATATTTGGACTAACCTACTAATCCAGTGCACCCCAGTGCCAGTTTCTGTTTTCGGCTGTTTTTATATTTCAGGTTTTCACATTACGAGAACTGCCAGGAAAAATTCAGAAAAATTATATAAAAAAATCAGCATTCCAGAACCTACATTGCGCCCGAAGGACAGCCGGGGGGGG
>LR738711.1:826842230-826922188 GCA_902687465.1 Secale cereale | reverse complement strand
GCCCCGTCTGGTGCCCCCCTTTGGCATATATTTAGAGCGTCCTTCGAAACCCTCGGGACGGAAACTCTTTTTCGCGATCTCATCTCTGTTCCGCCGCCTCCGCCGCTTCCAAGATCGGGAGCACCAGGAGAACTCTTCCCGGCACCCTGCCGGAGGGGAGGATCACCACCGGGAGCTTGTCCACCACCATGGACGCCTCCCGGATGAGTTGTGAGTAGTCTCCCTTGGACCATGAGTCCATGACCAGTACATATGTGATGTTCTCCTCCCGTTCTTGTGCTTCGCTAATTAGTCCTCGTGAGCTGCCCTACATGATCGAGGCACATATGTAATCCTTATGCTGTTGCTATGATGAGTTTGCTGGGATCCGATGGATTATGAGATTATGTTCAGATTGTGATTGAGTAATATATTTGATCTACCTCTTTTATATTTATGTTCATAAGTAATTCTTGCATGTTCTCCGTTGTTATTTATTGCTTTGGCCAAGTAATGCGTAGTGACTCCAAGAGGGAACGTTATGCTTGATTGTGGGTTCATGCCCCTCGATGACTAGCTTGAGTGACAGAAACATGAGTCTAGGGGATGTGCTGTTGCCACAAGGGGGAAAACAACGGTGCTTGTGCCCGCGGGTGCAAGGATTGTTTACTTTACGCAAAGTTCTTTTAATGCAGTTGTCTGTTGCATTGAGTTTACACTATGGGTGGGGCTCGCAACTTAATACCAGCGAGATGTTCTGGATAGATATCTCAAGGTGGATGATTAGTAGTAGATATTGATGGATTTCGGTCTACTTACTTTGGCGTACCGCCCATGCTTTGAACCTCAACCTTTCTTGCAATGTAGTCAGCATTGGTTTGCGTTCGTGGTCCTGTCAATTGCCCAACTGTAATTCGTTTACCTCACATAGCTGTTTTATCGTCTTTTGGGAGAGAGACATCACTAGTGAACATCATGAGACTCCGGTCCATATTACCATCATTGATCACATCCGCTATTTACTTTTTGTTATTACTTACTATTGCAAACACTATCTATCACTACTATCATTTGCGTTTAATCCTTTGTGAACTACAAGGCCGGAGGGATTGACAACCTCTCTGTACTCGTTGGGAGCAAAGTTATTTGTATCTGTGTGCAGGTCCACGTTGATTTCTAATATCTGGCGCCGTTAGCAGTTGACACCTACTTGTTGAACCTAGGAGTCTTGTGGGATTCGATCCTTGGCATCTTTGCTAAGGGAAAAACTTCCACAACACTGCATCTCACACCTTCCACTTGGGGTAACCAACGAGGGGTTAGAGGCCAATCAGTAGGGAACGTCCCACCTTTGGGGACGAAACGATATCCATTGCCTCTTATTGCTTTCAATTTTTTTTCTTGTGTCAACATAGAACAACATGAGTGTCGTGTGAATTTTTGTGATTTTTCGGGGTTCGTTTGGACATGTTTATGCATTAACTGAGTTTTCAATGCATTTATGTGCATAATTCAAATTTGAACTACATGCACATGCTCCAGTGCATATAAATTGGTTGAAAAATCAAATATGTGTCCTTGGGTGCATGCTTAGGTCCCATGCAAGAAATGGGAATGAATTTCAAACACCAGGGCACCGTTGATTGCCGGCAAAACATTGAGATGCCTGGTTTTTCAATTCTAGTAAATCCAAAATTCTGTTAACCATTCACGTGACACCATGTGTCTTGGTTTTAATGGTTGTATGAGGTGCCATGCGGACAACTGCTTAACCTTGACTGAACGAGAGGCGTGCGAGCGCCGTCGGGTGCGCAGGCGGACCGAGAGGCGTGCCAGCTGTGTTCGAGTGTGTAGGCTCACCGAGAAGCATGCGACCTGTACGTTGTGCAGGATCACTGGGAAGCGAGCCCTTTGACTTCCTTGGCCGCCCGCCTTGCCCGTATCCTCTCCATCCCAGTTTAATTCGCTTTTTAAATATAAAACACCCATCGCAAACGTTTTAGTTAGAATACCTGTATGCAAACCAACAGCTTCCCCAGGAAGCCAAGAGAAAATGTGCCGAGAAGGATTTCTACAGCTCTTGATCGCAAACGTTTTCGATAGAACACCCGTATGCAAAGTGAGAGCAACGCAGGATTTGTGCATCCCTTTAACGCAAACGGTTGTTTTGGATGACCCGTGTGCAACCACGTACAAACAATTTGGTAAGATTGGTCAATCCTTGTAACACTGTGAATTGTCAAAATATGAAGCTAAAAATCACTAGCAGTATTTAATTTTTGCAACTAAAATTCAGTAATTAAGCATAGGTTTCATTCATAGATTAAGCAGTCGTTCTTAATTTATATAAACAGTTCAATTCGACAGCTGAACTGACCAAACTTTTCCCCAATTGTTGCCAACCACGTATTGAAATAGCTAGTTCAACTATATATACTATCTAATTTTAAGTACGTTGTACAGTTCCACCACATCTATAGTCAGATGAACTGAACAAAATAGCCCCTAAATACTAATACTACTGCGGATGGGCTTTGTACTACTTCCGGCTGCCCCTCCTGTGCCGAGCGCGCTCAGGAAGAGGCGGAGGAGGAGGAGCCTACTGACGAGCTGGGCAACCGCAATGCGGTGCCTGCCGCTAATGCAGCTTCAACGACGCTCACCTCATATGCCCTCTACCGCTCCAGACGACCCCTCTCGAAGCGGTGTTTCTCCTCGTAGATCTCCTGATTCCTCGCCTCTGAGGCGGCGTGTGCCGCGGCCACTACGGCGGTAAGGCTCTTTGCATGCTCGACAAGGTGCTCCTCCTCCTCCCGCAGGAACTCGGTGTAGCGCGCAAGGTCGCTGTCGCACGTGCGGGCATCCACCTCCTCCTCCTGCCTTCGGGCAGCGGTGGCGGAGCGGGTGATGACCCCGGCGGTCGACGATGGGCTGGCAGCCACGTCGGCCGACGACGGGGTGGCGGCCATGACCACCACCTCCCGCCTTCGGGCGGTGGTGGCGGAGCGGGTGATGGCCACAGTGGCCGACAGTGGGGTGGTGGCCACGACGACCATCTCCCGCCTTCGGGTCGCGGCAGCGGAGCGGGCGATGGCCCTGGCTTTCGACAGTGGTGTGGCGGCAATGGCGTCCGACAATAGTTGCCGACGGGCACCGGCGGCGGAGTGTGTGGTGGGTGTTTCGCGCACACCCAATAGGGATGCCACGCGCACTACACTACGCCGTGGGCCACCGCCGCGCTGTAGCCTCCCAGCTCGAGCTGTCCTCTGATGACGACAGAGTGGCTGAGCGACGACGACGGACCGGTGCCATTGGCGAATATGGGACAAGCAGACGAGATAAGCTACAGGGGTGGAGGGGAAAATGAGACACAGGACCCGTCGGCCGTGAGGGTTTTTATAGCAGGCCGGTAAGCATTGGGATTTTGGGGGAATTCATCGAGTCGGACGGGAAGCTTGCGCGGGAACCTGCGAGGTTGCGCGGGAACGGGCTCACCGATGATTCATTGGCGCCACCGTTTGGCAAAAAGAACGCCCCCGCGCGCTGCGCAAGCTTGCGCTGTAAGCCATCTACGGCAGCGGGGTGACAAGACATGCGAGAGGAGGACGAAAGGCCACAGACACGTATGGTTAATAAAAAAAGTTTGCGATTTAATTACCTACTATACCACCGTCTGGTTTATAAGTATGATTTAACTAATGAAATACGAATGCATGTCACCAAAGATTATATAGTTGGATTTGTATTTGAACATAGTTTCCAATTATATAATTTTTAAAACATGCATTAACATTTTGTTGGTTAAATTTGAGGGCAAAGTATGGCACGGAATATAAAGGAGACTATAGACTAGACGGAGGTGGTACCACACGGCCGCTCTCTACGCAGTGACGCAACTGTCGGCCGGCTTGTAGGCGACCATTTCCTGCGTGTTCAACTGGTCTATGCGTGTGGTTGCTTGCGGTTCAGGTGGCCGCGGCACGCTCTGCTCGCGTTCCGCCGTGCGCGCTCTGCTCTCGCGTCCCTCCAGGTGCTCTGCCCTCGTCCCTGCATGCGCACGATGACCCACGTTCGTGTGCAAGCGGTTGCGCCCGGCGCAACGCGACGATGCAGTTACCCGCTGCAAAAACTGCCATGCGGACGCGCCGAGAATCCACGCCGCCCGGCCCCCTTTTATTCCTGCGGCCATTTACCTTCACCTCTCGTCTCACACGACACAATAAGCACACCCATGAGGGCACATACAGAGAGGACATCCAGCGGTTCCAATGGCGCTCCCCGTGGCTCCAATGGCGCTCCCAGCGGCCGACGATGACAACGGCGGGCAGTTCACCACACATCACGTAGTGGACATCCACGTGAGGGGCAAGGCCCTCTTAGTGGTGTACACGAACGATCCGGTCTCGGTGGAGAGCTCCATCCATACTATGGAGCAGTTCCCTATCGAGGACAAGTATCGAGTGGTCGGCTTCGACCTCGAGTACACCATCGGTCATGCCGAGCACGATCAGAAGGTTACCGTCGCCAAGTTGTGCGTGCGACATGACGTCCTCGTCTACCACTTCCACCTTGCCAGAAGGCCTTGCGAGCGTTTCTCCAGGTTTATCAACAGCTTCGACTACAGTTTCGCTACGGTGGACACCACCAACGATCTAAAAGGGCTCAAGGTTTCGGACTTGAAATGCCCCAATCTTGTCAACATCCAGTACCACTACAAGGTCTGGGGCAGCGACAAAAGCAAATTAAACTCGCTAGTTGACCTCGCCTTGGCCATCATCGACCCCTACTACACGAAGATGAAGCAAGAGAGCAATAAGGACAAGAACGCCTGGCACAGTGTGTGGCATAGGAGACTGGATGAACAACATGTCAAGTACGCGGCCATGGACGCGTACACAAGCTACGAGATGTACATGCGGATCGTTGACATGAGGAACTGTCTTCTTCCTGACCCAGATGAGGGATCGAGCCTCATAGTAGTGGCGGGAGCTCACTAGAAGTAGATGACTAGACGATCGTTTCTCCTACTTTAGAATGCATGAATTGTTTATTGAGGTGTGTGCGAATGATATGTATAGTCACTTATGTAATTAGATGTTTATTTCCGTAAAATATATATACATGTTATTCTACTGTAGACAGAGCGATTCACACGGCTTATTAGCAGCAATCGTATATGTTATTATTGGTCTTCGCACACATTTCAGATTATGGACCTGTTTGCCGCGTATCACACATACCTTGATCTGGCTGACCGTTTCTTTTGTGTTGCCTAATCACACACAGTTCATCCTAGTGAACCGTATGCTGTATATCGCACACGCCTTCATCTGGCTGCCCCTTTCTTTTGTGCCTCCTCATCCCAAACAGTTAATTGAGCTGAACCGTATGCCCTGCATCGCACATGCAACTAAATTCTGAACCGTGTTTGATGCATCTGTCATCGCAAACGTTTTTCACCTTTTTTGACGTTTTTTACACCACCGTTTGCGATTATGGCATCGCACGTAGTTTCGTCGAAGGGTCTCTGATCGTAGTGTCGCGTTTGGACCATCCTGCAGTAGTGGTACTAGCTTAAAATTTCATGGAGGCAAATGGGTTAATTGGCTGGATAAAATTTAAATTTTTCATAAATCCATAACGGTTTCTATGACGAAAACAAGTATCCATGTAGGCAGCCACATCATTTAATAGGTCAATACAAAATGCTACGTAGCGCTTGTCTACGACGGCCTATTCTGTCACAAACGCTCGAGCCTAGTTTGGCCTGGGCTGGCCTAGGGGTAGACCTGTGACGGTTAAGTACCATCATGGAAGGTGTGGTGTCAAATTATGACACGATATACATGACATATTTGGAATCCGTCATGCCCGACCATCCTTGACGGATTTTCACTATGCTGTGACGGATTGGAACTGTCATGCATTAACATATTTCTTGTAGTGGTATATCTGGTATATCTGGTACAGAGTGCTCCTGGAGCTGTATCTGAGGTCAGTGTCGTAGGCATCTGGCCTCGTATCTATCTCATATGTGTGTATGATCTAGGTAGCAAGTGGGAGTGGAGTACTAGCTATGGTGGCCGGCCATGGGTGTATGGCATGAGTGTCCTGGGAGCCATTTTGGCCGGGCTTGGATGGATGGATGTATGTTGCTATATAAAGTGTGAGCTAGCTTACTTCCTAAGCTAGGTAGTGGCATGGGGGCCAGTGGGCATGGGACATGGCGTTGGTTGCAAGCTACATGGGGTAGCTTACAAACCAAGCCATGCGTGAGGCATGGTGGCATGGATGGTTGTCCCCTGGACACTTTATAAAATTGTGCCAAGGGGACAAGTACACTGTAGATGACGTCGCAGTACAGCCATTTCGTCCGTGTCGTGTCCGATGGGACGTCGTAGTTGACTTCACATAGTAGGCCGGCTGGAGTAGTCGGCCGGCGGAGCAGTTGGACTGAGCGGGCGAGCGCCTCGTCCGACTGTCGTATGGAGCCGGACAGCCGGGTGAAGAGCTGGCCCGGGCAGCCGGACTGGGGGCCGTCTGGGGAGGCCTGAGCAGTCGGACTGAGGGGCTTTGCTAACCCCGATGTCTTGAATATTATCTTGCCACCTTCGGGGTACCCGTGGTCAATTACCCTGACAGTCTGTTTAGGGTGCGTCACGTAACTCGCATGCGCGTGCATGAATGGTGTGTTTGTTAGGGAGTGTGTGTGTGTGTGCCCCCCTACTCTTCAGACATGTACTCCACCTTTTGCATCGATATATAAGTATAAGGATACCTTACCTTGTAACTTACCTGGCCATATTAATCAGATTTCTGTAAAAAGAATGTCACTTCCTGCTTGTGATTTGCGTTATATAATTATCCGAAGTTTGCTAACTACTAAAATAAAGTGGAATTTGTCCATGTTATAAGTAAATTAATGCGATTGATTATCATACGAGTAAGGTTGGATGAAGGGTGGTAGGAACAAATACCCACCTAGAGCATGTGTGTGTGTGTGGTCGTATAGAGAGACCGTGTGTGTTTGAAAGAAAGAACGGTGTGTGTGTGTGTGTTTGATGGAGTCTTCGCCAAGGAAAGTAATTAAGTGTGTGTGGCTTCATCATAGGAAGTTGATGTGTATGGCAGAGGCCTCCAACGAGGGAGGGGGCCGAGAGAGAAGAGGCCCCAGATATGGAAGAAAGGCATGTGCATGTGAGACGAGTGGACATCGAGATAACACATTTCTTCGAGAGACATCGAGGAAAACTACTATCGATGGTGCATATAGGCGGGAATTGAACGAAGTGAAAGTCTTATTGATTTTAGGGAAAGAGGGAGGGAGTGACAGAATAGGGAAGCCAGAAGGAGATAGTTAAGCGCGAGTGTGTGATTTAGAGAAGAGACACATCCAGACGGAAGCCATGTGCACACAAGAAGAGAAACATTCGATGTGGGGTGGGAGCTAGGGGTAATTAACTAGGTATGGAGAGAGATGAGACCTTGGACGTGCATGTGCGGGATGTATACATATATACGTGGGGTTTTCGTGTGCACGCGCGCATGATCGAGATAAAAGAGAGAACATAAGTCACAAGATCAACATGACAGGAGAGATGGATCGATATGCCAATATGCATCCATGTGAGAGTGGAGGGAAGAAGGCGCGATGATGGAGCGTGTGTTTTTGTCTTTAAGAGGGAGTGGCGTCGGGTGGAGCATGCATATATGGCGAGCAGAGAGAGGGAGACACAAATGTGTGTGCAAAAGAGACCAACCTATAGATGCATGTACAGAGAAACATATATAGTGTGCGTGATAGGAAGCAAGAGTGCGTCCGAGAAAGAAGGTTGACGGAGAAAACACAGAAACAGGGAAATAGAGATGCTAGTTAGTTAGAGGGAGATCGGCTAATGTGTTTTTGTCATTAAGAGAGATATAGCGTGCGTGATAGGAAGCAAGAATGCGTCCGAGAAAGAAAGTTGATGGAGAAACATAGAAATAGGGAGATAGAGATGCTAGTTAGAGGGAGATCGGCTAGTGTGTTTGTTATAGATAAGAGTCGAGTAGATCTGAATAGTAGGCTATGTGTGTGCGAGAGAGAAAGAGGGTGCATGTGAGTGACATACAAACAAATATTAGGGAGAAATGAGACCCCGAGAGACGGAGTTTGTGTTTGCGAGAGAGAGAACGAGACTTTTCAGAGGGAGAGTCATAGCAAGAGAGACACAGGGAACACGAGATATCCCTTGGGCGAGAGGGTGCGTGTGTCAGATTCAGGGCTCCGCAAAACCCTACTAGGTTCAAACTCTGTGGTGCGTGCGTGTCGGAGTAAATGACCACGAGTAGCCTCATCAGCCTCCCCTGGTATTTGAAAACATCGGGGCTGGCTGCGCCCCTCAAGCATCAGAAGCAAAGAGCGACCATCTAGAGGCCGGCTGGTCCAAGCGGCCGGCTGGTAGAAGGCGGCAGGACCTAAAGGACGGCCACGAAGCGGGCCGACTCCTGGCAGGCGGCTGAGAGGATCGAGAAGAGAGTGTGTCTAGGGGGGGGGGGTGAATAGACTCTAGCAAGAAAAGTGGCAGCTTTTGACATACTTGATGTTGGAGTGAAGTTTTAGCACATGTTTAACTTTCACAATACAAAACAAGCATATATGACAAGAGAATATAGGTATTGTGAAGTAAAGCATGCAACTTTGACCACTTGACTAAAGCAAAAATCTATCCTTTTCCCAATTTTAATTCTTGGCAGATTTTAGAAACTTAGCACAAGTCAAGCAATCCACCTACACATGCAATTCTAAGAGTATAGTAGTGGAAAGTAAACAATTACATATGAAGGTAAAGGAAGGAGTTTAGAGGGATCAAACACAAGTGAAGACAACGATGTTTTTTGTCTTGGTTCCGATAGGTGGTGCTATCGTACATCCAAGTTGATGGAGACTTCAACCCACGAAGGGTAAAGGTTGCGTGAGTCCACGGAGGGCTCCACCCACGAAGGGTCCACGAAGAAGCAACCTTGTCTATCCCACCATGGCCATCGCCCACGAAGGACTTGCCTCACTAGCGGTAGATCTTCACGAAGTAGGCGATCTCCTTGCCCTTACAAACTCCTTGGTTCAACTCCACAATCTTGTCGGAGGCTCCCAAGTGACACCTAACCAATCTAGGAGACACCACTCTCCAAAAGGTAATAAACGGTGTGTTGATGATGAACTCCTTGCTCAAATGCTTCAAGTAATAGTCTCCCCAACACTCAAACAACTCCTCACAGATTTGGATATGGTGGAAGAAGGATTTGAGTGGAAAGCAACATGGGAAAGGCTAGAGAACAAGATTCATATGGTAGGAATGGAATATCTTGATCTCAACACTTGAGTAGGTGGTTCTCTCTCAGAACATGAATGATGGAAGTGTAGATATGTTCTGATGGCTCTCTCCACGAGTGAAGAGTGGGTTGAGGGGTATATATAACCTCCACACAAAATCTAACCGTTACACACAATTTACCAAACTCGGTGGGTCCGATTCAAAGAACTCGGTCAGACCGATTTAGTTCATAATGTGGCTGTTAGGTATTTCGGTGGGACTGATATGATCAATTCGGTGGGACCGATTTCATTAGGGTTAGGGCATAACGTAATCTCGGTGGTACCGATTACACAAACTCGGTGAGACCGATTTTGGTAATAAGCACACAGAGAGTTGGTCAGGCAAACTCGGTGGGACCGATTCGCTCATTTTGGTGAGACCGAAATGTTACGAAGAGGCAACAGTGAATTTTTATTACAAACTCGGTGGGACCAATTGCACATCTCGGTTAGACCGAAAATATTGCAATAGGCAACGGAGAGTTTGCAATCCCATCTCGGTGAGACCGAGATCGCTTTTGGTGAGTCCGAAATGATTAGGTTTTCTGGCAGTGGCTATGTCAAATGAACTCGGTGGCGCCGGATAGATATTTTTGGTGGGATCGAGTTTGACTTTTGGTTTGGGACATATGTGGATGTGAGAAAGTGGTTGAGGGTTTTGGACCATATCACTAAGCATCATGAGCAAGCAAGTCATTAAGCAGCACCTCATCCCCTTTTAATAGTAATGTCTTTCCTATGGACTCAATGTGATCTTGGATCACTAAAATGGAAAATGTGGAGTCCTTAGCTTTGAGCTTGAGCCAATCCTTTGTCCTTAATATCTTGAAGGGGTTCCACATCCTCTAGTACATGCCACTCCATTTGTTGAACTTGTCTGAAATATACTGGATGGAAACATTAGTCCAACAAGAGATATGTTGACATTAATTACCAAAATCACCCAAGGAGCACTTGTGCTTTCAATCTCCCCCTTTTTGGTAATTCATGATAACATACATCAAAGCTTTAGATAAAGATATGAATAACAATAGTTCAAGCTTTGGAAGAACATGTAACATGCATAGGCTCCCCCTACATGTATGCAATCATGTGAATGATGAATATAAGAGCATATGAAAGCATGGACATGACAGAGCAAGCAAAGAGTTACATGTATCTTGGCCATATGCATCAGAGCATATGATATGAATATATGAAGTGTATCCTCATGTTCATGATTCCTTCTTGCAAACAATATGTACATTAGCAAGAAATCTTCATGCTTACGAGTGTGATGCATATACTTACCTTGTGATCTTGAGCTGACTTAAGATGAGATGAACCTGAGTAAACAAGGTTAGATAACATAGGTACATCTACTAGACAGAATAACAAAAGATCCACAAGGGTACCAAGATTGGGATAACATGTAAAGTGTGAGTACTGGGTACTCTTAAATACAGACATGTTCCCAAAGGTAAAAGATATGCAATGAATTCAAAGAATTTCATCCCTAGCAGTCTTTCTCCCCCTGAATCTTATATTGGATAATGGAAGAAAGTAGGGAAACAAAATCAGAGCAAAACAGATCCGATCAGTAACATAGACATGTCTTTCCCCTCATAGAGACATGTAACTACTCTCCTCTTAAACACCAAGCATCTTGGGCAAGTGATTTTACTCCCTAGTGTCAGGGATCTTACTACCAGGAATAAACCGCCCAGGAGGGGCCGGTTTACATTATCAAGATTATTTTATCAAAGGCCCAGCGGAGCATGTAGGAGATTGCATCCCAAGAGGTTTAGAGCCCAAGTGTTAGGGCCCATAATTTGTAAACCGTCATACTATGTAACTTGGGATGTAAGATAGAAAGAACAGAGACCGAGGCGGACACATTTATGAGCCGGCCTCGGGACTCTGTTAACCGGACCGGGCGCCACCTCTTATATAAAGGGACGACCCAGCGACGGTTCAGAGACACACAACAACAGCTTGAGACACAGGAAAAGCGGATTCGCTCCCTGGTCATCGAAGCCCTAGCAATACTACACCAAACTAGACGTAGGCTTTTACCTTCATCGAAGGGGCCGAACTAGTATAAAATCCCTGTGTCCTTTGTCCGCTTTAACCCCTTTAAGCTAACCCGCAGCGATGGCCTCACGACTAAGTCCTTTTGCTAGGACATCTGCCGTGCTAAATCCACGACAGTTGGCGCCCACCATGGGGCTATCGCATGATGGTTTCGAGTTCTTGAAGGGCAGCTTTGAAGGACTCAAAGGCTACGCAGTGGGCCGGATGACTAAAAGTCGTCGCGGCAAGATCTACATCGACGATGCAGGCTGGGGCCCCGAGGCCGATTCAATTGAATACGGGCAGCGTGTCCCCTTCGGCGGCATCCACGTCTTCATCGGCAAGATCGGCGAACCGGGCCCTGAGCCGGACATCTTCCCCAGCATCGTCGAGCCGGCTCAGCGTGCGAGACCTGCCCGGATTTGTCCGCCATGAAGTGCGTCTTCGTTGGAGCAGTGCATGCACTACAAGAAATATGTCAACTAGTGATCTTCTGCTAGTGACCCTGGAAGAATTGGTCACAGATCTATGACCATTTCAGACCAATTGGTCAAAAGCTGTTCGGGGGGCTCCAAACCCTAAACTATAACGACCATTTTGGTCAGAAAGGTCGTAATTTCCTTACACGAAATGGTCATAAAGCAGATAGCACTGGTCCGCTGCCTTATTTCTAGCTGATCATGACCAATATAGATGGTCATAACCTTGTAAATTGTGGTGGGTTGCTACGACTAGGCGCCACCTCATCAGTTTTGCCTATGTGTCATGTTCATGTGGCAGTTTTTGCCCTAGGTTGTGAAGCAACCTATATTTCTGTCATTCCCAAAGTTCCCCAAAAAATCTCATAAATTCTTTGGGTCATACCTTCGTCAAATATGTAAAAAACCTTCCTTGCCTAGTTCAAAAATAATTCAAAAATATTCATTTTCCTATTCTGTTCAAAAAAACACTTTGTGAAGGAAGTACCACTTTGGCATGTCCAAATGGTATCCATTTTCTACAGTGCTTTCCTATGCCCAAATAACTATCCTCCACCAAATGCTAGCTCAATCCATTCATTATTTTGAACCCAGCTTCAACATTCGTATTTATGTCCAGTGTGGTACTTTGCAAAGCAAGTACCACCTAGACTCCTCCTTTTGAGCTGAAAATTTGTGAATACGGTCTTCTTAGTAACTGATCATCCTCAACCAAAACTCACACCCATTAGCCATGTGCATTTCCCGTACCGCTAATCAAACACTTGGCTGCTAATTCATGTTTGAGCATCGATCGGTCTCCTCGTGAGAATCTTATGTTGTAATTTTCTTCCTAGCACCTACCTGGGGAGTGCCCAACCCACTAGACATGCCTAGTCCTCCCATAACACATGGAAACGCCACAATCACGCGGTGACCACGCGGCGGGCATGCGAGTTTACGCGCTCTAGAGTTGGGGCCCTCGACCGTCGCCCGAACCTCGACGTATCGCCACCAAACCATGTATTTATGATTAAATAGGTACTTATGTAACTAGAAATGATTTCTGGAAAAAATAAATAGCAAACTATGAGGCAGCTGCAGTTCAAATTTACCCGCTTCCACCTGAATCGGCGGAAATTTGTCTTTTTTACGAGAGGTGGATCAAAACTTTTTACACCCAACGATTTTGTCAATTGTGCATTAAATATGTCCTAGTATTTTAGAAAATTGATTTGGTCCACTTTTGCAACAATTATTTGGGAGTTCCTTCACAAAAAACCTCCTTTTGGGCACTCGAAAAATGGAAAATGAATTTTTCGTCCAAAGAAAGTGAAAACTCCCTTAGGCAACATTGTTTTCCATTCCAAGATGCACCCTTGTGCACAATATGAGATCATTTGAATAAACTATGCCATGAATGTGGCCATAGGATTGATCATTTGGCTTGAAAGCCATGAATCTTCATGCATGATATCTCAATTCCGAGAACACTTTTTTAAAAGAATTGCCGTATTACAAGTTTATTATTTTTCCTGGAAACTTGGTCATATATAATGACACAATGCGAAGGTTTTCCAATTTTTTTGATTTTTTTTTGAATTTTTTATGCCCGTTTCAAAATGCGGTCAAAACGGCGGGAATGACCGTTCCTAGCTAGTGGTTGAATCTTGGTATTTTTTTGGTGTTTCTCTAGTTAAATAGATACTTATGTACCTAGAAATGATTTTTGTAAAAAATAAAGAGCAAACTACAAGGCAGCTACAGTTCAAATTTGACCCGCATCCAACTGAATGAGTGGAAATTTGTCTTTTTCACGAGAGGTGGATCAAAACTTTTTACACCCAACCATTTTGTCAATTATGCATTAAATATGTCCTAGTATTTTAGAAAATTTATTTGGTCCAATTGTGCAACAATTATTTGGGAGGTCCTTCACAAAAAAACCTCCTTTTGGGCACTCGAAAAATGGAAAATGAATTTTTCGTCCAAAGAAAGTGAAAACTCCCTTAGGCAACATTGTTTGCCATTTCAAGATGCACCCTTGTGCACAATATGAGATCATTTGAACAAACTATGCCATGAATGTGGCCATAGGATTGATCATTTGGCTTGAAAGCCATGAATCTTCACGCACGATAGCTCATTTCTGAGAACACTTTTTATAAGAATTGCCGTATTACAAGTTTATTATTTTTCCTGGAAACTTGGTCATATATAATGACACAATGCGAAGGTTTTCCAATTTTTTGATTTTTTTTGAATTTTTTATGCCCGTTTCAAAATGCGGTCAAAATGGCAGGAATGACCGTTCCTAGCTAGTGGTTTAATCTTGGTATTTTTTGGTGCTTCTCTGATTAAATAGATACTTATGTACCTAGAAATGATTTTTGTAAAAAATAAAGAGCAAACTACGAGGCAGCTACACTTCAAATTTGATCCGCTTCCAACTGAATCGGCGAAAATTTGTCTTTTTCACTAGAGGTGGATCAAAACTGTTTACACCCAATCATTTTGTCAATTGTGCATTAAATATGTCCTAGTATTTTAGAAAATTGATTTGGTCCAATTTTGCAACAATTATTTGGGAGGTCCTTCAGAAAAAACCTCCTTTTGGGCACTCGAAAAATGGAAAATGAATTTTTCGTCCAAAGAAAGTGAAAACTTCCTTAGGCAACATTGTTTGCCATTCCAAGATGCACCCTTGTGCACAATATGAGATCATTTGAACAAACTATGCCATGAATGTGGCCATAGGATTGATCATTTGGCTTGAAAGCCATGAATCTTCACGCATGATAGCTCATTTTTAGAACACTTTTTTAAAAGAATTGCCGTATTACAAGTTTATTATTTTTCCTGGAAACTTGGTCATATATAATGACACAATGCGAAGGTTTTCCAATTTTTTGATTTTTTTGAATTTTTTATGCCCGTTTCAAAATGCGGTCAAAACAGCGGGAATGACCGTTCCTAGCTAGTGGTTGAATCTTGGTATTTTTTGGTCTTTCTCTGATTAAATAGATACTTATGTACCTAGAAATGATTTTTGTAAAAAATAAAGAGCAAACTACAAGGCAGCTACAGTTCAAATTTGACCCGCTTCCAGCTGAATCGGCGGAAATATGTCTTTTTCACGAGAGGTGGATCAAAACTTTTTACACCCAACCATTTTGTCAATTGTGCATTAAATATGTCCTAGTATTTTAGAAAATTTATTTGGTCCAATTTTGCAACAATTATTTGGGAGGTCCTTCACAAAAAAACCTCCTTTTGGGCACTCGAAAAATAGAAAATGATTTTTTCGTCCAAATAAAATGAAAACTTCCTTAGCCAACATTGTTTGTAATTCCAAGATGGACCCTTGTGCACGATATGAGATCATTTCAACAAACTACGTCATGAATGTGGCCATAAGATGGAAAAAGATTTTTGTGTGTAATGCAAATAAAGATCACAAAATCATTGTTGTTTGAAATCCTAAGATACACATATGTGCACAATATTGGGTCATTTAAATATACAACATGAGGCTAATATGTTGAGTGTTTACCCGAAATAAGAGGGTAACAATATAAAAGAAACATAAAGAAAACACAATTACATAAGCTGGATTCTGATTGGTGGAACAGTTTGTGACATGGATCGATGACATGGCAGACATCCTACCATCCAATGCTAGCAATCCCACGTCCATCCATCCATCCATCCATCCATGTGAAGAAAAGGAGAAAAAACCACCGCACCAAACCCTACGTCTCTCTCACCTCTCCTCCCTTCCTTCCTTCCGCCCGCCGCCTCCCTCTCTTTGTCCCTGATCTAGATCGACGCCGCCACCCCTCACCACGTCGGCCTCTTCCCGTCATCGGCGGCGGCGCCCGAACCTCGAGCTGCACCCGAGCCTCACTCCTGCTCCCCATCGACCATATCGACCACGCCCTCCCACCCACACATCACCGCCGCCACCCACCATCCCGTCTGACCTCGCCGCCGCCACCCACCGCCCCGTCTGACCTCGTCACCGGCCACTGCTCCCACTCTATTCCCACCACAGCCACCGCCAGTTCCTTCTCCTCAGATCCCATTCTCTCCAGAGTCTCCCTTGCTATCGATGCCGGCCTGGAGCAAGGAGATGGCGGTGGAGCCTCCACCCCTCCCTGTTGTGAGTCAGTGACCGGAGAGGAAGAACTAGATCCAAGCCGACGAGAACTGGGGCGAGGTCCCCATGAGCAGGATCTGTCGCCTCCCACCACGGGAGGAGCCGTGGTGTCCCGGTCATCGTTCCTTATCCCCTTCTCGAACCGAGGATCCACGCCGATGAACCCCTTGACGCACAAGCAGGTCTGCCCTGCCACCTAGTCCACGAAGGACCACAGACACGCCGGTTCCACCACCATGCCTCTGCCGCTAACAAGGTCCATATGCCCTTATCTGACTGGTTCGTAGATCCTCTAGGTGCTATTTTGCGTATTATTTGATTTTTCATTGTTGGTTGCATTAGAACATTAGTCTATGTACACGAGTCATTGATGCCCCTTTAAAAATCTCACGGTAAATGTTTGTGTGATGGTCATATTTGGTTAGTTCCCTTGCTTCCTAGCCTTCTGTATACTGTACACATGCTATTGCTCTCAAAATCTACTATCGGTTTAATCGGAAGGTCCTCTTTCATATGCCTCAATTATGTTATTAATCAAAAAAAATTATAATGATGTCGGAAGAATGGCGGTCCTCCGGCTGCTCCCGCTGGCCAGCTTAGTTGTCAGTGTGTGTGAAACTGAAATGCACAATGCCAGCGCCGCCGCAGGCGGAGGCAGTGAGCTTGCTTGCCTTGTAAATGGCCTGCATGGCCGGAGCATAAGTTCCTCAAGGAGACCATCATATTTTGAGAAAATGTGAGTAAATTTTCCCATTGAGTAAACTGTAGAGGAGCCGAACCCGCCCTCATGGACTATGTTTGTTCGGCAATATACATGCATGTGTCAAAATGATATGAATTAAATGATATTTTGGTAGCTCAACATGTTAGAAGTTGGGTGGTTTATTATTCTAGCTGCACTGAAATTATACATGGTGATGTATAGTAACTTCCCTTTTTTCTCTTAGAAATCACTAAGATTGAAATGGCTGTATGCAGTTCTATTAGTCAAGTATGCCGTTCTATTTCTAGTAGGTAAAACGTGGATTTCTAGTAGTGGTTTGTTAACAATGTCATTCTTGGTGCGGCAGCAGAAGCGCAAGTCGTCGAGCCTGAAGGACACGGGCCCGGTCGACCTGGCCATCGATTTCAACAACACAGACGCATCGAGGCAGCCGCTATCCCCTTTGCAGCCAAACTCCTCAGACTGCATTTTTTTCCTCTTCCTGTTGGTAGCTACCTGTGTGTATCATGATCCTTTCATGAGAAAAATTAAGAGTGTTATCTTGGTAACGCAACACATCCCGTCTACTTTCCCCCTGCAATCTAGTCTAGTTTAAAATATCCATTTCTTTGTCTGCTCTTGTGAGCTCTTCCAATGGGAAACGTGGCTAGCTGCCCATATCAGTTGATGAACTATAATATTACCCACTGATTTTGATTAGCTAATGATGCATATTCAGTTTGGCTGATTTTGTTACACACATACATACATGGCTTTGTTTTGGTCTGGCAACTCAACTGTGATGCCATTGCTGCTGCTCTGTAGAACTTATGTATGTTTAGAGCATGCATCCTAATTGTCAATCTCGAGTTTGCACTTCTATATACAATCATATAGCTTATTTGATCAAACAATCTGTTCATGTTATATTTACATGCTGCACTTATACCTTACCAAAACAAAAATAAGTCTAACTAGAAGTAGTTCTTTTTGTTCAGATTATGTATTTATTACTGCTGACATATTGTCGTGATTTACTTTTTGTACTGTATAGCTCTTTCTAATATTCACAGGTTTTAGCGATCAGCCGTAGCTCTTTCAAGAAAGGTGCATGGTGCAACAGAGGACAAGCGCTTCATGAATAACCAAGGTGCATGGTGCTCGCAATTGATGAACAGAGGACGTGCAACATCGGCTACACAAACCACCACTGTGAGCTCCTCCCTTTCCTCTGCTACAACCATGCTCTATTAGGATGTGGCTGAAACCAACGAATCGCCTTCCTGGACATGTTTTGCTGCTATCTAGAATTACTACTTGTCCCATTTTTTGTTTCTTTGCTGGACATGTTATGGTTCAAGGGTTGATGATGTCTAGTAGATAGTTTGCTAGCTATATACATGTTGCTGATTGAAGCTCCTGTGGTCAACATTATACTCCTGGAATCATATTATACTATATCTAGTGTTCTTGTGGTTCTGTGAAGATGCATCACAAACATCTAGTGTTCTGATATAAAATTGGTCTCTTAAATATCTAGGTCTTTGAAGTTGGCTGAATCTGTTGATTTATCATATATTTGGTCCATAAATCTACGTTTCTATGAAATATCTTTCAACATATAATTTTTCGATAGTCTATACACTAAACCTGGAGGTTTGCAAATCTACTCTAGGATTAATAGCTACTCTAATGCTGGTAGCCTATGTGTTCACTCTTTTACAGGAGGTCTACGAAATTTGAAGTTCGAAGCTTGATAGCCCTACTCAGCAAAGAGTCGTCTCTGTTGTTTGACTGTAATAGACTATAAATATTGTTATATTGTAATAGTAGGCATATTTGGGTTGTAATAGACTAAGTACATATTGTAGTAGACTTAGTTAGTGTTAGTTGATGAACTACATTTGTAATGTTCTGTTTGAAATATTGATTATGTATGTGATTTGAGAACGTGTGGAATGGAAACCTAACTTGTGGGACCCATTTATGAAAATAATTTGAGCAGTTTTGAAATTTCTGTCAAGTGGGCCCAATGTGTGAGATGATGACAAGTGGGACCAGCTCCAAAATATAATGGCCCAAACAATGTTAAAATGCCATGGCCTAGAAATAAGTAAAAAGCCGAATTGTTGGGCCAAGCCCATGTAGCTGACCAAAATTGAAAGAAAAAAACAATAAATGGGTTGAATTAATGGGCTCGGCCCATATAGACACCGAATTGGACCGGGCTGAATCTTATCAATGACCTTTTCAATTGGTCGCAATTTTGCCACGTCAGATCCGACGTGGCCTGGGCAGACAGCTAGCGACCAAAACAGAAGGTCATAGAATCAATGACCCTTTTTTGGTCATAAACATCTTTGATCATTCCAGAAGAAAGGTCGTTAATTTCAGTTTACGACGGCCAGCTTTTGACCATCTGTTTTTGGTCACAAAAGGTCACAAATGGAAAATAATGACCATTCAGTGACCAATAGTCAAGGTCACAAGTTGACATATTTCTTGCAGTGATGGAGTACAAACCGAGGACGGATCGGACTCTGGCGGCGAGACTGTTGTTTATTCCGGCGATGAATCTTCTTCCGAAGAGACATAATCTTTATATCTGTTGCAGGACAGCCGATCTGAGGGCTGTTCCGATGGTGATAGTATTCCGGACCCCCTTGATCCGCCGAATCGGGTTGTTGTTTTCATGGCCGGATAACAACCTATGTAGCAGTCCTCAACAACAGCAACGTTAACATCAGACGCGATGGGAGCTAGAGCTGGAGATCCTCCCTCGTCGCCATCTGACACTTTATCCGTTTTGGTCGATACTTTGACATCATTATTGACAGCGGAGGTAGCCCAGGCCAACAAGGAGCAGCATGATGCGGAGGTCGCTCAGGTGAAAGGCTAGATTGAACAAGCCAAGTTGGACTTGGCTGCTGAGAAAGCTAGGATGGCTACAAAGCAGGCAGAGCTTGATGCCCAAGCCTATCGACTTATGTTGGATCAGACCGCTTCACATGAGGTAATGATGAGAAGGCAACGATCTCGCTTGCCACCCGTTTATGAGGCGAGGAATCTCTTTAGCATGCCAGGAGCAGGAACCAGTAACCAGCCGGAGATGAACCGGGGAGGAGCACCGGGCAGGGGAGCGTCGGTCCAGCCGCCGGTCGTAGAGCCAACCCACCAGGTTGTACCATCCCAACATGTGCCCACCCCACCTGGTCATTATTCTAATCCGCTGGAGAACATAGTCGCCGCCGCTTCACAACTGGCCGCTCTTCCCATTGAAGGAACGTCCCCCATAGCAGTGGAGGCGCGACGGGCCAGGGAGTTGTTGGATACGGCGTTGACTCAACAGCAAGCTTATTCTCACAACCGGGAGAGGATCCATTCGACTCCACGCCCAAGCCGGAGTTATACTAGACTTCTAGATGAACCGACCGTATCAAGCAGTGCATGCAGATGTAATCCGTCGAGGCGGGATAATCCGGCAGGAGGAGAGGCGAACGCTCATGACGTGGTGGATCAGGCCAGGCAGCGCCGGGAGGCCGAGGTAAGAGCACAGTACGAAGCCCGTCAGGCGACACCGGTTTGTCCCACCACCAAAGTTGAACCGGGGGTCATGTCCAGTTCCCTGGGCGTGCCTTATCCTATCCCCGCTTTACGGAACGTGAATGTCGGAGATATTGACCATGGGTACCCTCGGCGCCTACCCTTGGTATTTTAAGACAAATGACAACCGCTTGGTCAGCTGCGGCTGTCCGCTCCTCGAGCCGCCTCCAGGGTAGCCTGCCCTAGGAGCCGTCTGCCAGTAGGCGGCAGGGACCCAGCAGGCGGCAACACCAACACCACCAGCCAGCAGACGGCCCCGCACTCCTCCCTCAGGGAACACGCTGAGGGGGGTCCCAGCGTGGCGGGGGCATGGCTACAGGAGAACATGTCCTTAGAAGATCTGTAAGGGTGTGGCTACAATGGCCGTGTACCTTATAAATATCCACTAGGCGGCAGGTCACTGTAGCCACGAAGCTCGTGACCAAGCGATGGTCAGAGGAGGCCACGATCCCACTACCCGCAAACGGCGGGGCCAGCAGGCGGCTGGCCCCATTGGTCAGCGAGCAAGCTCACGAACGAGCAGCCCCTGGCAGGCGGCCAGGGGAGACGGCCGTCTGGTAGCAGACGGCGAACCCCATCCTAGAAGTCCGAGCCTCATCAAGATGATGGGATGGGGCGAGGCGGCAGCGTACGGCGAGGGGCGATGGCACTGTAGCCATCTCCTTCTTGACAAGGCTGTCGTCAGCAGAAGCACCCCCACAGTGAAAGACAATCACGAGGGCCTGCAGGCGGCGGGCCCCAGCAGGCAGACGGCGAGGCCGGCGCCAGAAGACACTGACGGCTAGGGGCCACGCCGTCGAATTCACCATTGTACCCCTAGGGGGTAGGCCTATATAAACCCCCCAGGGTCCTCCATGAAGGAGGGTTGGAAGGTTGGCTATTAGAAGATCACAAGATAAAACCCTAGATAGAAAAAGGAGGTGAGCTAGCCTTGTTCATCTTCTTCCTTTGAACCTCACAGCTCAAGGAGCAATCTTGTAGCTACTCTAGTGCTATCAGTCATGACGCGGAGCCCCCGCAGAGCAGGACTAGGGGTGTTATCTCCTCGGAGAGCCCCGAACCTGGGGAAGATTCGTAGGCGTCCTAAGTATCGCTTTATCCCGCTTCCCGAGCCCGGCGACGTTCTTTTGACCCCATGCATGATAAGCCATTCGTTGGCATATGTCGTCCCAAAACCCCGACATTTGGCGCCCCACCATGGGGCTAGGTGCACCGTCGTCCGGAGACATGTTCTGGACGGGAATGTTGTTCCTTCCTGGCGAGAGTAGCCAGCCCGGCATGCCCGCTGGCGTGGAAACCGGGATGCTTCGCAGCGCTGAGGCTGCATGCGCCGTGAGCGGGCTCGCCGATCTGCTCGCCGCCGGCCGCATCCACGACGAACCCTCTCTGGCTGCCGAGCCAGTGGCATCGGAGAGCTTCCTCGTCGAGCTCCTCGACAAGCTCCACCTCGTCGACGAGCGCGCTTCTGACATGGAGTCAGTGGGCTCTTCTGACCCACCAGTAGACATGATCGTCGACCTCGACGCAGGGCCGATTGATTCCTTCCCCGAGCAAGTGGAGATCATCAACGACCCTCTTCCCGTTCTTCCGATCTGCGGCACCATCGGCATCGTCACGGAGGTGCCCGTCGCCGACCACGGCGAACCATCATGCAGAATGGGTCCAGACCCGCTCGAGGCCGCTCTGCAGCACCTCGCCACCCCTGTCGTGGCGGGGGCAGACGGCGCGGAGTTGGAGGCGCTCCGCGTTTCGATCCTCGACAGCGCCAACAAACTGGCGGCCTCCCGACGCTTCACTGAAGCTTACCGCCGCGAAATGGACCGCGCCATTTGTGGCACGCCAGCTGCTGACGAGCCTAGCCGAGCTGGCACTGTCCGCGATCGCAGCGGGCTACTAGCAGACATGCTGGGGGCCCCGCGGCCTGTGTACCTCACTCCATCGGAGAACCTAAGGGCTGCCCAGGCGGCAGTCGATGAGATGGGCCACTTGGAGGGAGACGAACTCCGTTGCATGAACCAGCGTGCCCGCCAGCTCCTCGACGCTGCTGCTACGCAGCAGGAGGCCCGCCGCCAGGTATCAGAGGCGGGTGCGCACGGCGACAACCGCCCTCTTTGGCGGGAGCAAGGAGCCACATCCCTCTCTCCAACAGTCCATGCCACTAACCGGCGAGGCTCAGAGCCCGCTGCCAGCCGCAGTCGGCAGACGCGCTTCACCATCGAACGCGGCGAAGACGGCCACCCAAGGGCCGTAGAACGATGAGGGGAGCAGTCGCCTCCTCCCAGACGGGAGAGGCGCGTGTCTCCTCCTACTGTTGACCACCCCTCTCTGGCAGGCCACCTGGGCCGCCACGAGGGGGTCGAGGAGAACGACGCCCGCCACCGCCTGGACCGTCTGGCTCGCCCCTAGGCGGTTGAAGAAGAGGATGACCTCGGTCCGGCCTGCTTCGGCCCTCGCATCCGCAACGAACCTTTTCCCAAGGGCTTCTCGCTCCCTAGAGACACCCCAAGTACAACGGATCAGTAAAACCAGAGGACTGGCTGGTGGACTACTCCACGGCTGTCAGGATAGCCACCGGCAACAGGCGTGTCTCGGTGAAGTACGTGCCTCTCATGCTCCAGGGCACGGCTCGGACGTGGCTGAACAGCCTCAAGCCCAACAGCATCAACGGTTGGCTGGACTTCACCGACGCCTTCACTCATAACTTCACCAGCACCTACAAGCGCCCTCCCAAGCCGCGTCAGCTCTCCCTGTGTGTCCAAGGCCCAGATGAGTCGGCCCGCGACTATCTGACGCGTTGGGCAGAGCTGCGAAACTCTTGTGAGGGGGTGCATGAGGTGCAAGCTATCGAGTATTTCACGGCCGCGTGCAGAGAAGGCACCTTGCTCAAACACCGGCTCCTGTACGATGAGCCAGCCACGCTGGATGAGCTGCTGAGCATAGCAGACAAGTACGCCACCGCTGACTCCTCCATGAAGACCGAGCTACAAGTGGATGCTTTCGGCAAGATGACCCCTCCAACTTCCAAGGCGCCAGCAGGAGAATCCAGTCGGCGCCAGCAGACCAGCGACCAGAAGCGCAAGGCCCACGCACCGGCTACCAATAGCCGGCTGGTGGCAGCGGTCGACGGACATCAACCAGAAGCTCAAGCAGGGCCCAAGCGCCAGAAGGGCGGCAAACCGGTGTGGCAGCCGGCCTTCTCCTTTGATCAAGCCTTGGACGCCCCCTGCAAGTTCCACAGCGGCGCGAAGCCCTCCTACCACACCACACGGAAGTGTCACTGGCTCACAAAGATTGCGAGGGGAGAAGCCCTGCCTCCGCCGCCTGCTGGACAGCCGGCTCCGCCTCCTAATCCGCCGGCTGCTCGTCCTGGCGGCCAGATCCAGGATGAATTCCCAGAGGAAAATGGAGCCTATGTTGTCTTCACCAGCCAGACGGACGATAGGCACATCCGGCGCTAGCAGCGCAGAGAAGTCAACACTGTTGCCATCAAAAGCCCAGAATTCATGCACTGGTCTGAAAGGCCTGTCATCTGGAGCCGAGAGGATCATCCGGCTGCCATGCCATCGCCAGGAGCCTATGCCTTGGTCCTGGATGCCACTCTCTCCACTGACAGGCAGGCCTGCTGTTTCTCCCGAGCCCTGGTAGACGGCGACAGCAGTATCAACATCATGTACCGAGACACCATGGAGAAGTTGGGCATCAAAGAGAAGCAGCTTCAGCCTACCAGGACCGTGTTCCACGGTATTGTGCCAGGTCTCTCATGTTCACCAATCGGCAAGGCTAGGGTCAATGTCCTGTTTGGTGACAAGACGCACTTCCGGAGGGAGCCGGTCTGGTTTGAAGTGGTAAATCTGGAAAGCCCCTATCACGTGATCTTGGGCCGGCCAGCTCTTGCAAAGTTCATGGAAGTCCCCCATTATGCCTACGTCAAGATGAAGATGCCTGGTCCCAAGGGAATAATCACCATAACCGGGGACTACGAGAAGCCCATTGCATGCGCAACGGCCAGCAGTCGCCTGGCAGAAACCCTTGTTGTGGCTGAGGAAAAGCGCCGTCTGGAGCGGCTGGTGGCAATGGCTGGCGAGCAGCCGGCCATACCAGCCGATCCCAAGGAGGCGGAGCCGCAAGGCTTGCTCCAGCCCTCTAAGGACACAAAGAAGATTTCCTTGGACCCGTCTCACCTGGAGCGATTTGCTGTCATAGGGTCAAGCCTAGACAGCAAATAGGAAAGCAAGCTCGTCGATTTCCTCCGTGAGAATCAGGACATCTTTGCATGGTGCCCCAAGGACATGCCTGGTGTCCCGACGGAATTCGCTGAGCACAAGCTGCACGTGAGAGAATACGCAAAGCCTGTCAGGCAGCCGCTGCGCCGCCTGTCAGAAGAGAAGAGAAGAGTCGTTGGGGAGGAAGTCGCCCGCCTGCTAGCAGTCGGCTTCATCATGGAAGTCTTTTATCCCGAGTGCCTGGCGAATCCAGTCCTGGTGCTGAAGAAGAACAATAAATGGCGCATGTGCATTGATTACACAAGCCTGAACAAAGCTTGCCCTAAAGACCCGTTTGCTCTGCCACGAATAGATCAAGTGATTGACTCCACAACCGGATGCGAGCTGCTGTCTTTCATTGATGCTTATTCAGGGTACCACCAAATCAAGCTTGATCCAGCTGACCGTCTGAAGACTGCCTTCCTCACGCCGTTTGGGGCCTTCTGCTACCTGACCATGATGTTCGGCTTGAGAAATGCTGGCGCCACCTTTCAGTGTTGCATGCAGAAGTGTCTCCTCAAGCAGCTTGGCAGGAACGCCCACGTTTACGTGGACGACATTGTGGTGAAGACGGAGAAGAGAGGAACCCTTTTGGAGGATCTCCAAGAAACATTTGAGAACCTGCGCCGCTTTCGGATTAAGCTAAACCCGGAGAAATGCGTCTTCGGGGTACCAGCAGGCCAGCTCCTTGGCTTCCTGGTATCCAAACGCGGCATTGAGTGCAACCCCGCAAAGATCAAAGCCATTGAGAGGATGGAGCGACCGACCCGTGTGCGGGATGTTCAGAGATTCACGGGATGCCTGGCATCTCTCACCGTTTCATCAGCCGGCTGGGAGAAAAAGCACTCCCCCTGTACCAACTGATGAACAAGACCACTTGCTTCGAGTGGAATAACCAGGCAGATGAAGCCTTCCAGCAGCTCAAACGACTGCTGTCCACCCCGCCTGTCCTGGCGGCGCCAGCAGGCAAGGAACCCATGTTCCTTTACATAGCCGCCACCAGCCAGGTGGTCAGCACTGTCATTGTGGTCGAGCGCCCAGAGGACGGCAGAGCCTTGACCGTCCAGAGGCCCGTCTACTACTTGAGCGAAGTGCTATCAGCGTCCAAGCAGAACTACCCCCATTACCAGAAGATGTGCTACGGCGTGTACTTCACCGCCAAGAAACTCAAGCAGTACTTCCAAGAGCATTCTGTCACGGTCGTCTGCACGGCCCCGCTTGTTGAAATCATGGGGAACGGAGATGCCTCAAGAAGAGTGGCCAAGTGGGCCATTGAGTTGGCCCCCTTCACCATCTTCTACCAGCCGCGCACCACCATCAAATCGCAAGCGTTGGCCGACTTCCTCGTCGATTGGGCTGAAACCCAGTACCTGCCGCCCGTGCCAGACTCAACCCATTGGCGGATGCACTTTGGCGGGTCAAAGATGCGCACCGGCCTGGGAGCCGGCGTCGTCCTCACATTCCCCAAAGGCGATAAGCTCAAGTACACCCTGCAGATCCACTTTGCCGCCTCCAACAACGTGGCTGAATATGAGGCACTTATCCACGGGCTCCGGATGGCCAAGGAGATTGGCATCCTCCGAGTGCTGTGCTACGGTGACTCAGACTTGGTTGTCCAGTAGTCGTCTAGGGACTGGGACGCCAAGGACGCAAACATGGCAAGCTATCGCTTCCTTGTCCAGCAGATTAGTGGACACTTTGATGGCTGCGAGTTCCTCCATGTGCCACGTGCTGATAACATGCAAGCAGACACCTTGGCGCAAATCGGTTCCACCCGCCAAGCAATACCAGCCGGCATATCTCTCCAATGCCTGCGCAAACCGTCTATCAAGCCTTCACAAGAGTCGGAGTCAATCTTCATTCCAGCCCACCCCGGGGCAGGCGGCCTCGCGGTTTCGGCTGCTGGCCCAGAGACTGCCCCAGCAAGCGGCCACGACACTCCAACTCCAATAGACAGATGACCTACGGCCGCGCCAGCTCCTGGTCCGGGGACTTCTCCAGCAGACGGCCAGGAGGCGCCGGCCCCAGCAGACGGCTCGGGGACTTTGGAGACACAACAGGCGGCTCAGCCCAGCCCTCCACCTCCCAGCCCAACCACCCTGGTCTCTCTGGCCGAAACAACTGGAGTCTCAGCGCCGTCTTGGGCACAGCCAATCCTCACTTTCCGGCTCAAAGGAGAGCTGCCAGCAAAAGAAACTTTGGCACGACAAGTCCAACGCCGAGCCTCAGCTTACACCATTGTCAACAAAGAGCTCGTCAGAAGGAGTGTGACGGGCGTCTTCCAACGCTGTTTAGAGGCAACAAAAGGGCTGGCCATCCTGAAGGACATTCACCAAGGAGAGTGCGGCCACCACGCGGCCTCAAGATCTCTCGTGGCCAAAGCTTTCCGCCACGGTTTCTTCTGGCCGACTGCTTTGGACGATGCCAAAGATTTGGTGAGAAAGTGCAACGGCTGCCAACGCTTCAGCTCCAAGCAACACTTGCCGGCTTCTGCACTCAAGACTATTCCGATCACTTGGCCATTTGCCGTCTGGGGTCTGGATATGGTAGGACCTTTCAAGACTGCCAGAGGAGGCCTGACACACTTGCTTGTGGCAATAGATAAATTCACCAAGTGGATCGAAGCCAAGCCAATTAAGAAACTCAATGGCCCAACTGCTGTGACATTCATTGCAGACATCACGGTTCGGTATGGTATACCGCACAACATCATCACCGACAACGACACAAATTTTGCCAAAGGCGCACTTGCCCGTTTTTGTGCAACTCAGGGCATCCGGCTGGACCTAGCGTCCGTTGCCCTCCCACAGTCTAACGGCCAGGTCGAGCGCGCCAACGGTCTCATCCTATCTAGCATCAAGCCTCGGCTGGTCGAACCTTTGGAGCGGTCGGCCGGCTGCTGGATCGAAGAACTGCCGTCTGTCCTGTGGAGCCTCAGAACCACTCCGAACAAATCCACCGGCTTCACCCCTTTCTTCCTTGTCTATGGGGCCGAGGCCGTCATCCCAACGGACGTTGAGTTTGACTCGCCTCGCGTCACCATGTATACGGAAGCTGAAGCCAAAGAAGCACGCGAAGACGGCGTGGACTTGCTGGAGGAGGCCCGGCTGGTAGCACTCAGCCGCTCCGCCATCTACCAGCAGGGTCTCCGCCGCTATCACAGCCGGCGAGTGAAGCCACGCTCCTTCCGCGAGGGAGACCTTGTGCTCCTGCTGATCCAGCGAACAGCCGGCCAGCACAAGCTCTCGGCTCCTTGGTAAGGACCGTTCATCGCCAGCAAGGTACTGGGCAACGATGCCTACTACCTCATCGACGCCCAGAAGCCAAGAGCGCGCAAGAGGGATGACTCAGGCAAGGAGTCGGAGCGCCCATGGAACGCAAACCTTCTTCGTCGCTTTTATAGCTGAAAGACAGTATGTGTCGTGCTATCTAAAGTTATTTTGAGAATCAGTGGGAACCCCGAGGAGTTCTCGGGGACTGCCCAACCCTTTATCTATATGATAAGAATTATGCCTGTGAATGATTATTGTTCACTCCTTTGTCCGGCACCGGAGCCTACCAGACGGCCTGGGGACTGGCCGCCTAGCCCTATGTCTAGGGAATTCTCCTTAAAAAGTCAGACAAGTAATGTGATGGCATTCAAGCCCTCTCCTGTATCCAGTCACAGACTCGCAGAACGCGGCTGTCCGGCTGGCAGGAGCCAAAGGCAAGAAGTGATGCCCACATGAAAAATGGATAAGGACAAAAGACATAGGGCCAGCCGGCCCCTAAAACTAAAAGCCGGCTGCCGAGCAGCCGGCTAGCCGGTTCTAGGCTTGGCCAGACTATCTTCTAGAGGGCGAGATACTTGCCCACCCCGAAAACAGCCAAGTCCCTGACCCAGCCACAAAACCACGGAGTGGCCGTCTGGCTGGAAGGGCGGCAGTACAAGGGGTTGGCAAGGAGAAAATCGCCACAAGGAACTAGGGCAAGGCTAATCCTAGGACTCGGCACAATTGCATAGAAATGATGCAGCATTAAAAAAGAAAATTTACATCCAAAAGGCCTTAAGAGCCGCCTTACAACAATAACTTACTAAATACACCCAGCGGGTGGAATTGTTCGGATTAACCTTACGAGTCTTACAGAAAGGCAGAAGATACAAACGAAAATTCTAAGGAGCAGCAGGCTGGGCAGGTGGCACGACAGAGCCGACTCCCGGGGAGGCCGCCTGGCGGGTCTCGGTCTGGCTGTCTCCTGCAGCAGGCGGGGCCGTTACTCCCGGACCGCTTGTTGAGGACTGGTCAGGCTTGCGACTGGCCGCTGGGTCCGCCTCCTGGGAGCTGGTCTCCTCGTCGCTGCCTCCCTCTTCCTCATCACCGTCGCTGGAGGCGATCTCCTCGTCCGACTCCTCCGATGCCGCCAAGTCTAGCCCAAAGTTACCAGGCGGCACCACATGGCCCCTGTCATCCAACTTCGGGATGAGAGGGAGGTATCGGAGTATTCAGCGAGGGCGGCATCACGTTGGACGAGCTCCTTCTGCTCGGCAGCCAGCTCCGGCTGGGCCTCCGCGCGGAAGGTCTCCTGCTGTTCAAGGCTCAAGCCAGGATACCAGCTCTTGGCGAACTCCAGGGCGGTCCACGCGCCCGCCCTTGGTGCGGAGCCCTTCCAGGCCTCGAAGCGCTGGCAGGCCGCCTCCAGCCAGGCGGCCGTCCGGCTGGGGGTGCGAGGCATTGGCACACCTGGCCAGAGGGCGGCCAGGACCTGGGCGCCAGCGCGCTGCAGCCGGCGAAGAAGACGGCGGACTGGTACACGACGCACCCGAATGGCAAGGAGCTCTTCGGCCGGGGTCCTGGGCGCGTTGGGTGCGATTGACCGGCCCGCCTGGCGCTTCGCAGCACGCTCGGCCTTGATGGCCTGGGTGGCAGCCACAGTGTAGCCCGGGAAGAACTCTACAAAGACTAGAACAAGGATCAGAAGAGAAGCAAGATGGCTGCTGCAAACGGCGAAAACAAAAAGAGAGGGTAGACGTCTCACCATCAACCATGTCTCCAATGGCTACATAGCCGTCTTGGAGAGCCGCCTCCTTCTCGGCCCAATTCGAGCGCTCAGTCTCGAATTCGGCCCGTAGAAGGGACTCAGTATCAGACATCTTGCCGAGCTCGGTCTTGTGGGATGCCGCTTGGTCCGCCAGTTCCTTGGCCGGGCGGTCGCGGTCTTGGGCAGCAAGATCACGCTCCCGCTCCTTAGCAGCCAGCTCCATCTGGGCCTCGCCCAGCTGGTTGCGGAGGCCGGCTGCGACCGCTGGCAAGGGAGAAAGAAAAAGAACGAAGGTCAGCAGCAAAAAACGTAACCTTGGAGTTCCAAGCCGCCTGCTCAGCAGCTCGCTCGGAACTCGGGGACTACACCCAGCGGGTGCGCTGATGCGCCCCCGCAAGGAGAAGAGGAGGCACTCACCTCGGCTGTCTGCCAAGGCAGTCTGTAGCTGCGCCAGCTCCTGGCGATGACCGTTGTAGGAGTCCATGCGGAGATTGTGGTACTCCTGCAACAAGAAGCAAGATTAGATCTGGATGTACACTTTGGAGTTCCAAGCCGCCTTCTCAGCATCTGGCTCGGAACTTGGGGACTACACACAGTGGGTGCGCTGACGCGCCCCCACGGAAAAAATTGAAGGAATGAAAACAGAGGAAAACAAAACACACTTACCCGAACGGAGGACCGCTTGGCGATGAACTCCTGCATCGCCATCTGCACGATGTTGCCCAAGGAGTTCATGCGGTCCAAGACGTCCCGCGACGCAACGATCCACACGCCGCCTCCTCCAGATCTCCAGCTCGATGGCGCCGCGCTGGTCGCCTCGTTCTCCGGCACGGACGAGCTGGCCCCACCGACCTCCACCTGCTGGGGCATAGAAGCCGCCCTCGCAAGACGCCCACGGGCTGGGCCTCGGGAGGCCGGTTGCGGGCCAACCACCAGCGCGCCCCCGACCGGCGGAACCTCCGTCCCCATTGGCCGGCTGCCCTGCTCCCCAGCAGGCGGCGCGGGGGGTGGTGGCGTCGTCTCCAAGATGACGCATTCATCTCCCCCGTCGCCTGGAGCTGACTGCTCGTCAGAAGCCGGTGCCTGGGCAGGTGGCTCCTGAGAACCTGACACCGGGCGGACGACGTGGCCCGCCGGCTGTTGGGGGCCCTTTCCCCACTCTCGGATGCGGGCGGCGTCTGCCTCGGCCTTCTTGGCGGCTTCGGCCTCCGCATGGGCGGCGGCATCGGCCGCCGCTCGCTCACGCTCCGCGGCCTCGCGCTCCGCGCGCGCCTCGCGGGCGTTTCTCTCTGTCGCCTCCCGGAGCGCGGCGGCAGGATCCACGTGAGGGGGCACAGGAGGGGCGTCTGGGCCTCCCACTACGGAGCCCGCTGGCACCCGCGAGAGGGAAAGCGGCGCGCTGCAGGTCGTCCTGAAGAGACAAAAAATCAAGCAAGAAGGGATCAGCTGGGGAAAAAGAATAAGATGCAAAGAAGGAGTAAAGGATACTTACCCAGACACGACCGGACTGGCCTTGGGCTTCTTCGGCATGTTCGCCCTGGCGGCCGCCTCCTGACTCCTCGTGGCGGCGGTTGACAGCCGAAGCTTCTTGGGTGGGGCGCTAGTCGGCCCTGACGAGGACCGTCGTTTCCCACCACCGGCTGTGCCAGACGGCCCCGCCTGCAGGGGTTCAGCAGTCTCGATGAAAGTTGGCGGTGCATGCTTCTTGAACTCTGCCAACGTGGAACGTCCATGGCCATTCCCCGCCGGCTGGCAGTTGTTGGTGACAGCTTGAGCAATCAACTGAAGGGCTGCGGTGTTGGCTTGGCGTTCCTCTCGGAAAGCTTGGAGAAGCTGAGCGATGTCCATGCTTGGAGGAGGTGGTGGTGGTGGAGCTTGGTCGTTGGTTTGGTCGTGGCCTGCCTCTGACTGAGCGGATGCTCTGGCTTCAGGCTGCTGGGTAGAGGTACCAGTACGAGTTACAACAGGCATCCTGTTGGAGCGGTAAAAGGTCTCATGATTCGGAAGAGGGAAAACAAGATAGATGGGTGCCTAGTAAGGGTGTGGGTGTGACACTAATCAAATCATGCAAGGGCCAAAAGGCCAAAACACATCCATTAAAATCCAAATGGGTGATGTAGTCGTTTACATGTTCCCGAAGAAAGAATATGACATACATCCAAACACGACAAAAGTTAACACTAGATGGTTTCATATGAACCATACAAGGACTCGACTGCGCATAGGGGTTACACGACCTATCCTACCGTAGAGGTCACAACTGGCATATCCGAGTAGCGAATAATGCCTAAGCGGCGGAATGCTCGGTCACGTATTCCGGCTCTTCTGGGTCTTCCTCCTTGTCTTCATCTGTCTGGGCCCCCTTGTCACTTGAGGGTGTGGGGGAGTGGAGGAGTTGGATACGACGGTGCTTCGTCGGTGGTGCAGGGAAAAGCTTGCGATATTCCCTTGCCGTCATCCGGCGTCGCCGAGGTGGCTCTTCATTCTTGGAAGATACATCTTCGGAGGGCCTTCCACCTCGGTATGCGATAGCGGACTATCCGGAAGGCGCTCCTTCCTTCTTGATCCTATTTGTCTTCTCTTGAGCTTGACGAAGAAGTGCCTTGGTCTTGTGAAGTTCTTCTCGGAGCTTCATTGATTCCGCGGCCAAATCTTGTGCCAAGCTGTCGGCACATAGACTGAAGTAGGGCTGGAATCGAAGCGAGAGTCCTTCCTTCAGTGGAGGGGCTAGTGCGCTGCTTTCATCTTCACCTTCCTTCCGGTAAGGTAAGAAGCGGGTTGTCATCTTGGCTGCCATCTCCGGAAGAAGCTCGCGGAAACGGGTTAGTGCCTTGAGTGCAGCAGCCTCGACAGCGAGAGGTAGTGTTGCCTTCTGGGGTCCCTCGAAGAACCAACTCATGGGAGGATCGTTTGCCTTTACGATCACTTCCACATGGTATTCCACCTCAGTGTCGCTAACCCAATGCTCAAGGTAGGTGAGGATGGGCGCTCGGTGGAACTGACACGCCTGGAGGCTATGCTCGAGAAGCAGGGGAAACCTAGTGGTCAGGTGCTCTTCGGGTACAGCGGCCATCTACAAAGGTGGAATAGGAGGGGTTAATAAGCTGATGAAATCTCAGGTTTAGAAAAGAAGAGAGGTTCAGAAGGTTTTTGAAAAAGGGGTCTCAACTAACTAACGCCCATGCTAACTAAGGCTTCCTACAGTCAGGATGGCTCTGATACCAGCTCTGTGGGGACCCCGACTTAGAAGTCGAGATCACCGAATGCACGTGTACAGTGATCCCAGAGATCAATGCTCACTGAACACACATAAGCTGAATAACAAGAGTCTTACATCCATACATACCGTTTTACACAAATTATAGCCATTATGGCCAAGTCTTACATAGATAAGGCCTCAAGGGCTGAATAGCAAATGACTCAAATAGCGGAAGTCTTCGATGATAGGTAGAACCCATGCCACCTGCCTTAACCCTACAGGCATTCTGACTAGGGTAGCATCCTAGTTCGCATGTTTGTCTCCAAAGAACTCTTCCTCAAATTCCTGTTCCTCCATGCCTGGCCAATTAAATAACCAGTGGCAAGCCACCCATGATGTGGTTCAAAATAACAATGCAAACTGAACAATAATGAGCAATCTAGCAATGGGCTAGAATAAATATTCTACCATCAAGTGTATGCATCAATGAGTTTGCGTAACCTCGAAAACAGGTCACCGATATCATCATGAATATGTTTCAACTCATCGAGTCAAGTCACCACCTTGACTCATCACACACACACTTTCGCCGATGAAGTAAAATTCTGGACATAGTTTAACTAGCACCACCCAACTGTCCATGACCGTGGACGCGGCTATTCGAATAGTTTTACACTCTGTAGAGGTTGCGCACTTTACCCACAAGATCCGGGAAGCTTTCGTGTCACCCACGATCCCGCAGTACCTCAAGTACTCGGGGGAAGCACCCGGTCATTATCTTTCCTTAGATGACACTAACATAGAGTCCACTCGTTGGTACACGGCCCTCGAGTACAAACAATAGATCACGGGACTTGCCCTTATTTCAATGTCACGCGTACCCAAAGGGACCAACGGTGTGTCTGGTGCCCTGTAAAAACAGTCATGGTCGTCTATCCAAGCACGACCCCGTCCCGGGAAAGACCTCAAGTCTTCCCGTCACTAGTAATGCGGGCACCATGCTAGTATCGACCTAAGTAATAAAGCCCCGTCCCATAAGGGGTAGAGTGGTTGCACATATTTGGTTGGGACGGTAGTCACACATAAATCTAATCCATTATTTCACCCATGCACAAGATTTTACCGGCACATCACTTCTTCCTCAAGTGATGACCAAACTCAACATCACCCTCGGGCATTAGGGGCACCTGATGGGATTTATGCAAAGATTTCAACCACGAAGGTTCATATCACACATGCATCACTAAGCATCCCTACCAACTATTTGCATGTAATCTAGCACATAGCAAGATCAAGAGCAAGGCATGCATCATGTGGTGGTTCAACTAGGTCACCACCGTAACTCTATCATCATGCATCGGAAACAAACGGGTTCCGAAGAACAAGTGTATCATGGTCAAAGGGCTGCTTGCCTGGATTGGCTTGGTCTTCAAAGTCTTCAAATCCTTCTCCTTCTCCTTCTTTAGCAACTTCGTCAAATACGGTATCTATACGTCGCATAATAACAACGGAAAAATAAGACCACAAATAAAACAGAAAAATCAAAGTGCTCAAAAAAATGTCAACTTATTTTTGTTAAATACTAGAGGGAAAACTAAGATGGAGAAAATTCTTAGTTGGAGTTTTGGAGTGACAGAATGGAATCTAAGGATTTTAGAACAGGAGTTTTATTGTTCAAATTTGAATTTAAATTTGAACAGAACAGAAAAGTTTCATGGATATGTGTGAAAGTGACACCATTAAATAGGTTGGAATATTACAAGAATTTAGGAGTTGGAATTATTTCATTTGGACTAATATTCATTTCTGTAAAATTAATTGAATTAATCACAGAAAGAATAAAAAGAAATGGCCCTGTGCCACTGGGCCAGAGCGGCCACAGTGCACGGCCCAGGGCATCTAGCCCAGCCGCTCGGGCGCCAGCGCACGCACGTCAGGGTTTTAAACCTGACGGGCGGGGCCCAGCGGTCAGCGGCAGCGAGGGAAGAGAGGGAGCGGGGAGGATGACAGGCGGGGCCCGCCTGTCATCTTCAACCTCTCGGCCACGGCGACGGCGAGCTCACCGGCGACGATAGGGGCCACGGCGAGGCAAACGGAGGGCAGGGACGGACTCAGCAATGAGTCGCGGTTGCAGTGGTGGTGGTGCGACTCGCCGGGGAGGCGTGGTTCGCCGGCGGCGAGGTGGGACGGCGGAGGAGCTTCGGGAGGTCGTCGCTCCGGCCGATTCCGACTGCTACACGGAGGGGAAAGCGAGGGGAAAGTATCAGTGGTGTGTGGTGGTTCCAAATCGGGCAAAAGGAAGAGCGGAGGAGGCCTGTAATGCAAGATCGCCGGTGGCCCGACGCGGCGGAGCTCCGGTCGATCCCGAGCACTGGGGCTCTTCGGGGATGAACGAGTGGTGCTGGCGTATTGCTGTGAGTGTGTTGAGGCTGCTGGTGCTGAGTGGGGAGCTCGGGGGGGGGGGCTTATATAGCCGCGCCCACGGTCCACCGTGGACTCGTGCGCCGGCGAGGTTGCAGGCGAGGCCAGAGGCTGTTCTGGTGCCTGTGATCGAGCCGGGGAGGATCGTGGACGTGTTCCACGCTTAGTTGAGGGTAGAGGAGGAGCGAGGGACGCTCCAGACAGCGCGCGCGTGTGAGCCCGACGAGTGGAGGTCGCGGGCGGACGGCGCGCGTGTGAAGGCGGCCACTGGAGGGAGAGAGAGGAGGGGGACAACACCGGTGGAGGCTGCGGACGTCGAGGCGCATTGGGAGGCGCGAGGGGAGAGCTCGAGGCTGTCGGCTGCGCTGGATTGGGCGAAGCTACGGTGCGGGTGCGCACTGTAGCGCGCTCTGGAGCGGCCTAATTGCATGCCATGGCATGCCATTGGCCCTCTGGGCGTGTCCGCCGTGTCTGGGGGGTTTAGGGTGATGTAATCAACCCAGCTGTGCCATCGGATACCCTGGATGATCAAGGAGAGAGAGAGGAAGCTGGTAACTTGGTGAATTCTGGTTGTCCAGCAAGGTGAACTAGGGTTTTCACCCCTCAATCATGGAGCTGGGGACGTGGGGGAGTTACTGGAGGTAGATAGTAACTAGATGAAGCTGTGGTAAAAAGTTGAGGCCAAGGTAAATAGTAAAAGTGATCAAGAAGAGGGTTTTAGTAATTTGGCAGAAGGTGTTTGATCATGTTTTAATCAAGCAAATGATCTCCACTTGCCATGATACTTAACAGGATTGAATGACATGTGAAAATAGGGTGCTTCACCAAATTTGGGCTCATTTGAAGAAATTAGCCAATGTAACTTTGGTGAACCCTAGAAATCAACAGAAATGGCTTCATCTTGTTTAAGTCAAGCTAATCATCTCCCCTTGATGCACCACTTGGTGTAGTTTCATCATTTGGGGTTATGATTATGCCCACAAAGTTTGAAGCTCCAGGTAAAAAGTTGGTAATGTAAAGTTGTTCAAATTTGCATTTGAACAGAAATGGTTTTGGGGTATTCTGATCAAGTTTCTCTACCCCAATTCTTGTGCCATTTGGTCTAGATGCCTTATTAGGACTTTCTAGCATGTGCACCAAGTTTGAGAGCATTAGAATAAGTTTGGCAATGTAAAGTTGCTCAAACTTCAAATATGGACAAAATGGTTATGAAGGGTTTTGAGGATGTTTTCTTGCTTCCCAAGGCATGGGACTTGGCAAGATCATCAAATATGTCATATATGACATGATAGAATTTCCCTGGAATTTTTGGAGAATATTTCCTTTGTAAATATTTCAAAAGCTTGAAATATCCAGAAAGGGTTTTAGAGGGATTAGCCCATTATTTTGAACATGACCAAGTGTTGAAACTCTTATATATGGACAATATATGTCCTATGTGTCTCGCTGAATTTTGGCAAATATTTTTGAAATACTTAAATAATTTTTCCTTATTAAAGACCATTTCTGGCCTTAAGAAAAAGCTTTTAAATAAAATAGGAAAATAACTTTTAAAATTATGCTTTTGTGGTTTCTGGGAGTCCTATGACTACTAGGTCTCAAATACACCATTCAAAATAATTTTCTCACCCTAAATTAAGCACTTGCAGTGCAAATCTCAATTCAGGGGTTTTTGGAAAACTAAATTTATAAAATACATTTTGGCCAAATTAATTTTGTAAGAAAATACTATACTGTTATATAACACTTGGCATGATCATTGGGCAGAAGTTTTGGGTATGGAGATGAATTCTACAAGAGGTAATAGTTGACTTTGTTGAGCACATGAAAAAGCACATGAAGAAAAACCCAATTCCAAATAAAAGCCAAATGATGCCAAAAAAATTTGTTGGTCCAAATTTTCATGCTTCATTGATGCAAATAACATGTTACAAAATGCAGGGTGTGACAGACCTACCCCCCTTACAAGAATCTCGTCCCCGAGATTCCTAAACTAGGTCTTAAAAGAGATCGGGAAACTCAGATCTAAGATAGTCTTCACGTTCCCAGGTTGCTTCTGCTTCGGTGTGGTTGCTCCACTGGACCTTGAAGTACTTGATGGTACGGCTTCGCGTCCATCGTTCTGCTTCATCCAGAATGCGAATAGGCTTCTCGCGGTAGGTCAAATCAGGCTGCAGATCAATGGCTTGGTGATCAACATCCTTGTAGAGATCAGGCTTGTCTGGAACTTGGAGACATTTCCGTAGTTGTGACACGTGGAATACGTTGTGCACATCGTATAGCTCAGGTGGTAGTTCCAACTGTTAAGCCACTTCTCCTCATCGTGCAGTGATCTCAAAGGGTCCAATGAACCTTGGTGCGAGCTTCCCCTTGACGTGGAAACGCTTGGTTCCCTTCAGAGGAATTACCCACAGGTACACATGGTCCCCGACATGGAAACTCATGTCCCGACGGTGAGTGTCAGCATAACTCTTTTGCCTTGACTTGGCTGCCTTCAAACATTCTCTGACTAGTTGGACTTGCTCTTCTGCTGCGCGGAGAATATCCGGTCCAAAGACTAGCCCTTCTCCAGTCTCTGACCAGTTGAGGGGTGTGCGACATCTGCGTCTGTACAACACCTCAAATGGTGCCATCTGAAGGCTCGACTGATAACTGTTGTTATAGGAGAACTCGGCAAAAGGGAGACAATCTTCCCATTTGGTTCCATATGCCAAGACACAGGCTCAGAGCATGTCTTCGAGAATCTGATTTACTCATTCTGTCTGACCTCCGGTCTGTGGGTGAAAAGTTGTGCTGAAAGATAACTTGGTTCCCAAGGCTTCTTGGAACTTCTTCCAGAACCTTGAGGTGAACTGGGTTCCTCGATCTGACACAATCTCCTTGGGAACGCCGTGAAGACTTACGATTCTGTCGATGTAGAGCGCTGCCAGCCGGTTGCCATCATAAGTGGTCTTGACAGGAATGAAATGGGCCACCTTGGTCAAATGATCGAATATGACCCAGATAGAGTCATGTCCTCTATTCGACCTTGGTAATCCAGTAATGAAGTCCATTCCGACTTTATCCCACTTCCACTCAGGAACCTTGATTGGCTGAAGCAATCCAGCAGGTCGCTGATATTCAGCCTTGACCCTTTGGCACACATCACACTTTGCAACATAGGTTGCAATCTCTCTTTTCATCCCGTGCCACCAGAATCGTGCCTTCAAGTCTTAATACATCTTGGTTCCTCCGGGGTGGATGGAATACGGAATGTCGTGGGCTTCTTGCAGGATTAGGTTCTTCAGCTCTGTGTTGTTTGGTACGCAGATGCGGCCTTTGTACCAAACAATCCCGTGCTCGTCTTCAGAGAATTCTGGGGCCTTGCCTAGCTTCATCTTCTTCTTGATGCCTTGAATGCTCGCGTCCATCTTGTGCCTTCTTAACTTCGTCCATCAGGGTCGGTCTGACTTCCGAATGATCCAGAAATCCAGGGGTGACCAATTCCAAACTGAATTGTTCGAGTTCCTTAAACAAGGCTGGCTGCCTTTCTTGAATAATAGAATTCAAGGAGCAAGCCTTCCTGCTTAAGGCATCGGCCACCACGTTAGTCTTCCCGGGGTGATATTGAACACTGAGGTCATAGTCCTTGATGAGCTCCAACCATCTTCGCTGCCTCATGTTCAATTCCTTTTGGGTGAAAATGTACTTTAGACTTTTGTGGTCTGTGTATATCTCACACCGTTTCCCTAGGAGGTAATGCCGCCATGTCTTCAAGGCATGAACTACTGCCGCTAGCTCAAGATTGTGAGTAGCGTAGTTCTCCTCATGAGGTCGTAGCTGCCTGGAGAGGTATGCTATGACTCAGCCTTCTTGCATTAGAACGCTTCCCAATCCGGTTCGAGAGGCATCACAATATATCACGAGCTCCTTGTGAATATCAGGTGTTGCCAGAACTGGGGCGGTGGTCAATCTCTTCTTGAGCTCTTGGAAGCTCTCTTCGCATTTTGGCGTCCACTTGAACTTCTTGTCCTTCTTGAGGAGCTGAGTCATTGGCCGTGCAATGCTAGAGAATCCTTCCACGAATTTGCGGTAATAGCTCGCAAGTCCGAGGAAGCTTCTGACTTCCTTGACGGTCGTTGGAGATTGCCATTGGGTCACAGCTTCGATCTTTGCGGGATCAACTGACAATCCTTCTTCGGTCAAGACGTGACCTAAGAATCCAACTTTATGCAGCCAGAACTCACACTTGCTGAATTTGGCATACAGTTGGTGCTCCCGAAGCTTATCTAGGACCATCCTCAAATGTTGCTCATGCTCTTCCTCTGACTTCGAGAAGACAAGAATGTCATCGATGAAGACAACAACGAACTTGTCCAAATATTCCATGAAGACTTTATTCATGAGATACATGAAGTAAGCTGGGGCATTGGTTAACCCAAAGGACATGACCGTGCACTCGTACAGGCCATATCTGGTTACGAATGCCGTCTTCAGAATATCTTGGGGTCTGATCTTCAGTTGGTAGTACCCAGATCTGAGGTCGATCTTGGAGAACACCTTGGCTCCGCTGAGCTGATCAAACAGATCTTCAATTTTGGGAAGTGGATATTTGTTCTTGATTGTAACTTCATTGAGGGAACGATAGTCAATGCATAAGCGGATGGTACCGTCCCTCTTTGCCACAAACAGAACAGGAGATCCCCAAGGGGAGGCACTCGGGCGGATAAATCCCTTCCTCAGCTGCTCTTCCAGTTGCTTCTTCAACTCGGCTAATTCTTCCGTCCCCATTCTATAAGGCTTCTTATAGATGGGTCCTGCCTCGGGCACGAGCTCGATGATGAACTCAATCTCACGGTGAGGGGGCATTCCCGGTAGTTCATCCGGAAAGACATCAGGATACTCACATACCACCGGTACTTGCTCTAGCCCAACTTCAGACAGACAGTTGACTTGAATGGCTTGAGCGGAAGAGGAGTTGGGAGCAAACTTGACTTCGACTCCTTGGTCATTGGTCACAGTGACTGTCCGATTGGCACAGTCTAACAAGCCTTGGTGCTTGCTGAGCCAATTCATGCCTAGGATCACATCCAAGCCTTGTGATCTCAGGACGATGAGGTCTGCTAGAAAATCTACTCCGTTAATGGTAATACTGACTCCCTTACAGCCTATCTTGGCTCTCATCTCTGCTGCGGGGGTTTGTACCACCATAGGGTTATTCAGGGGTGTAGGGGTCATGCCACTTTTTAATGCAAATCTTTGAGTGACAAATGAATGCGTTGCTCTAGAATCAAACAAGACAGTTGCAGGTGCTGAGTTGACAAGGAACGTACCCAGCACGACGTCCGGGTCTTCCCGGGCTTCTTCAACAGTGACGTGATTCACACGCCCCTTCCCATGGTTAGGCGGGTTGCAAGGAGCTGGGTTCCTTGGTGGCATCCCGCGACCTTGTCCTTGGTTCTGCGCATTGGGGCGCGGGGCATCTGGCTTCTTGTTGGGGCACACCCTTGAGATGTGTCCGGACTGACCACATCCAAAGCAAGTGACTTGGTTTGGATTGTTGATCTTGTTGCCACCACTGGTATTGGGGTTGAAAGTTGGCCTTGGGTTGGCATACTGCTGAGGCTGAAAGTTGGTGCGAGGTGCAGGAGCTCTTGGTTGCTGATAGGTTGGCTTGGCCGGGGCTGACTGCCACGGAAGAGGCTTCTGGTTGCTGGAACTTCCCTTGCTGACCATCTTGCGCTTGCGAGTGTCTTCCAAAGCACGCCGCTTGTCTTCAAGCATAAGTGCTTTGTTCACCAGGTCAGGGAAGGTTGGGCAGTCGCACACGACAAGCGAGTATTGCAGAGTCTGATTGAGGCCTTCCATGAAGCGCTACCTTTTTGCAACATCAGTGCTGACATCCTCAGGGGCATACCTTGACAGAACACTGAACTTCTGCATGTGCTCCTTGACAGTGCCACTTCCTTGCTTCAGGGCTCGGAACTCACGCTTTTTGATAGCCATGATTCCGGAAGGAATGTGGGCCTTGCGGAACTCTGCCTTGAAGTTGACCCAAGCGATGTCTTGTTCAGCATGCATGACCTTGAATCCATCCCACCAAGCTCTAGCAGTCCCCCCGAGGCAGTGGGCTGCATAAGCCACCTTCTCGCGGTCTTCAGTGCATCCGACTAGTTCCAGCAAGTCCTCAATGGTGCGGACCCAGTTGTCTGCATCCAGGGGTTCAGCAGTCTCGATGAAAGTTGGCGGTGCATGCTTCTTGAACTCTGCCAACGTGGAACGTCCATGGCCATTCCCCGTCGGCTGGCGGTTGTTGGTGACAGCTTGAGCAATCAACTGAAGGGCTGCGGTGTTGGCTTGGCATTCCTCTCGGAAAGCTTGGAGAAGCTGAGCGATGTCCATGCTTGGAGGAGGTGGTGGTGGTGGAGCTTGGTCGTTGGTTTGGTCGTGGCCTGCCTCTGACTGAGCGGATGCTCCGGTTTCAGGCTGCTGGGTAGAGGTACCAGTACGAGTTACAACAGGCATCCTGTTGGAGCGGTAAAAGGTCTCATGATTCGGAAGAGGGAAAACAAGATAGATGGGTGCCTAGTAAGGGGGTGGGTGTGACACTAATCAAATCATGCAAGGGCCAAAAGGCCAAAACACATCCATTAAAATCCAAATGGGTGATGTAGTCGTTTACATGTTCCCGAAGGAAGAATACGACATACATCCAAACACGACAAAAGTTAACACTAGATGGTTTCATATGAACCATACAAGGACTCGACTGCGCATAGGGGTTACACAACCTATCCTACCGTAGAGGTCACAACTGGCATATCTGAGTAGAGAATAATTCCTAAGAGGCGGAATGCTCGGTCGCGTATTCCGGCTCTTCTGGGTCTTCCTCCTTGTCTTCATCTGTCTGGGCCCCTTTGTCACTTGAGGGTGTGGGGGAGTGGAGGAGTTGGATACGACGGTGCTTCGTCGGTGGTGCAGGGAAAAGCTTGCGATATTCCCTTGCCGTCATCCGGCGTCGCCGAGGTGGCTCTTCATTCTTGGAAGATACATCTTCGGAGGGCCTTCCACCTCGGTATGCGATAGCGGACTGTCCGGAAGGCGCTCCTTCCTTCTTGATCCTATTTGTCTTCTCTTGAGCTTGACGAAGAAGTGCCTTGGTCTTGTGAAGTTCTTCTCGGAGCTTCATTGATTCCGCGGCCAAATCTTGTGCCAAGCTGTCGGCACATAGACTGAAGTAGGTCTGGAATCGAAGCGAGAGTCCTTCCTTTAGTGGAGGGGCTAGTGGGCTGCTTTCATCTTCACCTTCCTTCCGGTAAGGTAAGAAGCGGGTTGTCATCTTGGCTGCCATCTCCGGAAGAAGCTCGCGGAGACGGGTTAGTGCCTTGAGTGCAGCAGCCTCGACAGCGAGAGGTAGTATTGCCATCTGGGGTCCCTCGAAGAACCAACTCGTGGGAGGATCGTTTGCCTTTACGATCACTTCCACATGGTATTCCACCTCAGTGTCGCTAACCCAATGCTCAAGGTAGGTGAGGATGGGCGCTCGGTGGAACTGACACTCCTGGAGGCTATCCTCGAGAAGCAGGGGAAACCCAGTGGTCAGGTGCTCTTTGGGTACAGCGGCCATCTACAAAGGTGGAATAGGAGGGGTTAATAAGCTGATGAAATCTCAGGTTTATAAAAGAAGAGAGGTTCAGAAGGTTTTTGAAAAAGGGGTCTCAACTAACTAATGCCCATGCTAACTAAGGCTTCCTACAGTCAGGATGGCTCTGATACCAGCTCTGTGGGGACCCCGACTTAGAAGTCGAGATCACCGAATGCACGTGTACAGTGATCCCAGAGATCAATGCTCACTGAACACACAGAAGCTGAATAACAAGAGTCTTACATCCATACATACCGTTTTACACAAATTATAGCCATTATGGCCAAGTCTTACATAGATAAGGCCTCAAGGGCTGAATAGCAAATAACTCAAATAGCGGAAGTCTTCGATGATAGGTAGAACCCATGCCACCTGCCTTAACCCTACAGGCATTCTGACTCGGGTAGCATCCTAGTTCGCATGTTCGTCTCCAAAGAACTCTTCCTCAAATTCCTGTTCCTCCATGCCTGGCCAATTAAATAACCAGTGGCAAGCCAATGAGTACTTTGAATGTACTCGCAAGCAACCCATGATGTGGTTCAAAATAACAATGCAAACTGAACAATAATGAGCAATCTAGCAATAGGCTAGAATAAATATTCTACCATCAAGTGTATGCATCAATGAGTTCGCGTAACCTCGAAAACAGGTCACCGATATCATCATGAATATGTTTCAACTCATCGAGTCAAGTCACCACCTTGACTCATCACATACACACTTTCGCCGATGAAGTAAAATTCTGGACATAGTTTAAGTAGCACCACCCAACTGTCCATGACCATGGACGCGGCTATTCGAATAGTTTTACACTCCGTAGAGGTTGCGCACTTTACCCACAAGATCCGGGAAGCTTTCGTGTCACCCACGATCCCGCAGTACCTCAAGTACTCGGGGGAAGCACCCGGTCATTATCTTTCCTTAGATGACACTAACATAGAGTCCACTCGTTGGTACACGGCCCTCGAGTACAAACAATAGATCACGGGACTTGCCCTTATTTCAATGTCACGCGTACCCGAAGGGACCAACGGTGTGTCCGGTGCCCTGTAAAAACAGTCATGGTCGTCTATCCAAGCACGACCCCGTCCCGGGAAAGACCTCAAGTCTTCCCGTCACTAGTAATGCGGGCACCATGCTAGTATCGACCTAAGTAATCAATAAAGCCCCGTCCCATAAGGGGTAGAGTGGTTGCACATATTTGGTTGGGACGGTAGTCACACATAAATCTAATCCATTATTTCACCCATGCACAAGATTTTACCGACGTCGAGGCGCGTTGGGAGGCGCGAGGGGAGAGCTCGAGGCCGTCGGCTGCGCTGGATTGGGCGAAGCTATAGTGCGGGTGCGCACGGTAGCGCGCTCTGGAGCGGCCGAATTGCATGCCATGGCATGCCATTGGCCCTCTGGGTGTGTCCGCCGTGTTTGGGGGGTTTAGGGTGATGTAATCAACCCAGCTGTGGCATTGGATACCCTGGATGATCAAGGAGAGAGAGAGGAAGCTGGTAACTTGGTGAATTCTGGTTGTCCAGCAAGGTGAACTAGGGTTTTCACCCCTCAATCATGGAGCTGGGGACGTGGGGGAGTTACTGGAGGTAGATAGTAACTAGATGAAGCTGTGGTAAAAAGTTGAGGCCAAGGTAAATAGTAAAAGTGATCAAGAAGAGGGTTTTAGTAATTTGGCAGAAGGTGTTTGATCATGTTTTAATCAAGCAAATGGTCTCCACTTGCCATGATACTTAACAGGATTGAATGACATGTGAAAATAGGGTGCTTCACCAAATTTGGGCTCATTTGAAGAAACTAGCCAATGTAACTTTGGTGAACCCTAGAAATCAACAAAAATGGCTTCATCTTGTTTAAGTCAAGGTAATCATCTCCCCTTGATGCACCACTTGGTTTAGTTTCATCATTTGGGGTTATGATTATGCCCACAAAGTTTGAAGCTCCAGGTAAAAAGTTGGTAATGTAAAGTTGTTCAAATTTGCATTTGAACAGAAATGGTTTTGGGGTTTTCTGATCAAGTTGCTCTACCCCAATTCTTGTGCCATTTGGTCTAGATGCCTTATTAGGCCTCTCTAGCATGTGCACCAAGTTTGAGAGCATTAGAATAAGTTTGGCAATGTAAAGTTGCTCAAACTTCAAATATGGACAAAATGGTTATGAAGGGTTTTTAGGATGTTTTCTTGCTTCCCAAGGCATGGGACTTGGCAAGATAATCAAATATGTCATATATGACATGATAGAATTTCCCTGGAATTTTTGGAGAATATTTCCTTTGTAAATATTTCAAAAGCTTGAAATATCCAGAAAGGGTTTTAGAGGGATTAGCCCATTATTTTGAACATGACCAAGTGTTGAAACTCTTATATATGGACAATATATGTCCTATAAGTCTCCCTGAATTTTGGCAAATATTTTTGAAATACTTAAATAATTTTTCCCTATTAAAGACCATTTCTGGCCTTAAGAAAAAGCTTTTAAATAAAATAGGAAAATAACTTTTAAAATTATGCTTTTGTGGTTTCTGGGAGTCCTATGACTACTAGGTCTCAAATACACCTTTTGAAATAATTTTCTCACCCTAAATTAAGCACTTGCAGTGCAAATCTCAATTCAGGGGTTTTTGGAAAACTAAATTTATAAAATACATTTTGGCCAAATTAATTTTGTAAGGAAATACTATACTGTTATATAACACTTGGCATGATCATTGGGCAGAAGTTTTGGGTATGGAGATGAATTCTACAAGAGGTAATAGTTGACTTTATTGAGCACATGAAAAAGCACATGAAGAAAAACCCAATTCCAAATAAAAGCCAAATGATGCCAAAAAATTTTGTTGGTCCAAATTTTCATGCTTCATTGATGCAAATAACATGTTACAAAATGCAGGGTGTGACACTAACCAGGCGGCGCCTTCTCGCAGAATACTCTAGGACGATGGTTCGGCTGCCAGGAGCCGGCTCCAGTGGCTCCGAGCCGGCTGTCGACTGATGGATATCTTTAGCACACAAGTGACGGACGACGGGCTTGCCTGGGAGGGGAAGCTACTAGAACCCCTCGGCACCTCCAGCACCCGCCCCGGAGTTCCACCAGCTTCGGGGACTACTATCAGAGATATTGACCATGGGTACCCTCGGCGCCTACCCTTGGTATTTTAAGATAAATGACAGCCGCTTGGTCAGCTGCGGCTGTCCGCTCCTCGAGCCTCCTCCTAGGGTAGCCTGCCCTAGGAGCCGGCTGCCAGCAGGCGGCCGGGACCCAGTAGGCGGCAACACCAACACCACCAGCCAGCAGACGGCCCCGCACTCCTCCCTCAGGGAACACGCTGAGGGGGGTCCCAGCGTGGCAGGGGCATGGCTGCAGGAGAACATGTCCTTAGAAGATCTGTAAGGGTGTGGCTACAGTGGCCGTGTACCTTATAAATATCCACTAGGCGGCGGGTCACTATAGCCACGAAGCTCATGACCAAGCGATGGTCAGAGGAGGCCACGATCCCACTACCCGCAAATGGCGGGGCCAGCAGGCGGCTGGCCCCATCGGTCAGCGAGCAAGCTCACAAACGAGCAGCCCTTGGCAGGCGTCCAGGGGAGACGTCCGTCTAGTAGTAGACGGCGAACCCCATCCTAGAAGTCCGAGCCTCATCAAGATGATGGGACGGGGCGAGGCGGCAGTGTACGGCGAGGGGCGATGGCACTGTAGCCATCTCCTTCTTGACAAGGCTGTCGTCAGCAGAAGCACCCCCACAGTGAAAGACAATCACGAGCGGCCCACAAGCGGCGGGCCCCAGTAGGCAGGCGGCGAGGCCGGCGCCAGAAGACAGTGACGGCTGGGGGCCACGCCGTCGAATTCACCATTGTACCCCTGGGGGTAGGCCTATATAAACCCCCCAGGGTCCTCCATGAAGGAGGGTTGGAAGGTTGGCTATTAGAAGATCACAAGATAAAACCCTAGATAGAAAAAGGAGGTTAGCTAGCCTTGTTCATCTTATTCCTTTGAACCTCACAGCTCAAGGAGCAATCTTGTAGCTACTCTAGTGCTATCAGTCATGACGCGGAGCCTCCGCAGAGCAGGACTAGGGGTGTTATCTCCTCAGAGAGCCCCGAACCTGGGTAAGATTCATAGGCGTCCTAAGTATCGCTTTATCCCGCTTCCCGAGCCCGGCGACGTTCTTTTGACCCCATGCATGATAAGCCATCCGTTGGCATATGTCATCCCAAAACACCGACAGTGAACCTGCCCAAGGATTTCAAAGGACCGCGCAAAGTACCCAATTACACGACGGATCTGGCTCCAGAGGCATGGGTTGAGAGTTACGAGATGGCAATGGAGATGCTGGATGTGGATGATGCAGCATGTGCTAAGTACTTCACAATGATGCTCGAGGGCACGGCTCGTACTTGGCTGAAGGGTTTACCACCTAATTCCATCGGATCATGGGCCGAGTTGCGGCGCCGGTTTATCAATAACTTCAAGGACACGTGCAAGCAGCCAATGTCTGTTGTCGATTTAGATGCCTGCATTCAAGGAGAGTAGGAGTCCACAAGCAGTTGGGTGCGTCGAGTATCAGATATCTTGCATTCCTCTAATAGCATCAACCCGAGCACAACTGTGGTAACATTGGAGGGCAATTGCCGGTTTGAACCCTTGCGACTAAAGTTGGGACGGCTTAAACGTGATTGCAATGACATGGGGACGCTCATGGGCAATTTAGTGAAGTATGGAGACTCTGATAACAACAAACATCCAGACGCTGATGGAGACAAGTCAGGGAAGGCAAGCAAGAACGGTAAACCGCCACAGCTCAATCCGGTGAGTCAAGGATACAACAGTAAGCGTAAAGCGGATGACAATTCAGATTTTGTGGCCAGCACCAACGCTCAGGAAGATGGACAGCGCCGCAAGGGTAGACCGCATCCACGTAATGGGAGGCCATCGATTAATCTGGAACGTCAGTTGAATGTGCCTTGCCCAAAGCACGGCACACCGGAAAAGCCGGCCACGCATCTTTGGAAAGACTGCTTTATTATGCAGGAATTCATGAACCGGACTAGGTATGATCACGGACCCCCCCGGCGGATCAGGCCCTGGCTTCCAAGGTCCGGGTTATCAAGGTGGTGGATCCGGTTCAGGATACCAGGGCAATAACAACAACCAGAATGGGCACAATCAGCATGGTCAGGGCGGATACAACCATCAGGGAAATCAGCAGCGTCAACAGCAGCAACAATCTGGATACCAGAATAATCCAAAGGAGCTGAGCAGTGGGCAGTATCATGTCTTCACCACGAGCTTATGCAAGCATGATCAGAAAGTTCTAAAAAGGGCGGTACACTCTGTTGAACCGGCAGTGCCACGTTTCCTATGTTGGTCGGAGCAGCCCATTGTGTGGAGCAGAGAGGATCATCCGCCCCGAGTTGATAATCCGGGTCAGCTGGCTCTGGTTGTAGCACCACAGGTGGGTGGCTACAAGTTCACCAAAGTGCTTATGGACGGAGGCAACAACATCAACATTCTGTATTACGAGATTTTCCGGCGCATGGGACTGACAGATAAGAAGCTTCGACAATCCAATACAGTGTTTCATGGGGTGGTGCCAGGTAAATCGGCCTATCCAGTTGGCAAGATCGATCTAGATGTTACCTTTGGAGATGAACACGACTCCAGGTCAGAGACCATGACCTTTGAGGTGGTAAAGATCAAGAGCCCATACCACGCCTTGTTTGGGCGGCCGGTTTACGCCAAATTCATGGCTAGGCCGTGTTATGTTTATCTGCAGCTCAAGATGCCAGGCCACAAAGGAACCATTACGGGTCCATGGGAGTTGCAAGATTGCATTGGAATGCGAGGAAGGTGATGCAGCTTATGCTGAAGCGGTTTGTGCAACCGAGGAGCTGAAGTTTTATAAGGACAATGTTGATCCGGCAGATATGTCTCCGCTGAAGAAAACGACCACAAAACATGATCCGGCTCTTAAGTTCAAATCAGCTGAAGAGACCAAGCAGGCAGACTTTGTTCCTGGCAACTCATCCAAACAGTTCACTATCAGTGCTAACCTAGATCCAAAATAGGAAAGCGCGCTCATCGAGTTCATCTGTGAGAACCGAGACATCTTTGCATGGAAGCCTTCTGATATGCCAGGTGTACTGAGGGAACTCGCTGAGCACAATCTTAATATTGATCCTAAGTTTAAACCGGTCAAGCAGTATCTGCGCCGCTTCAATGAAGAGAGGCGCAAGGCTATTGGAGAAGAAGTGGCTAGACTCTTAGCCGCAGGCTTCATAGTTGAGGTATTTCATCCGGAGTGGTTGGCTAATCCGGTGCTAGTACTTAGGAAAAATGGCACTTGGAGAATGTGTGTTGATTACACAGATCTGAACAAGGCTTGCCCAACTAATCCTTTTGCGCTCCCCCGCATTGATCAAATCATTGATGCTACGACAGGATGTGGGCGGCTCAGTTTTTTGGACGCATACTCAGGTTATGATCAGATCAAGATGGTAGTTAAGGACCAGGAGAAGACATCCTTTATAACTCCCTTTGGAGCCTTCTGCTATGTATCTATGTCATTTGGGCTCAAGAGTGCCCAGGCGACCTACCAGCGTTGTGTGCAGAATTGCCTTCACGGACAGATTGGGCGGAATGTTCACGCATATGTGGATGACATTGTGGTGAAATCCAGGAAGGAGGAGACATTGGTAACAGATCTGAAAGAGACCTTCGACAATCTTCGGGTTTACAAAATGATGCTCAATCCGGAGAAGTGTGTTTTTGGTGTTCCGGAAGGTAAGCTCCTGGGGTTCTTAGTGTCGAACAGGGGAATCGAAGCTAATCCAGAGAAGATCAAGGAGATTACATCCCTGGCTAAACCGACGTGCATCAACGATGTCCAACGTGTGGCGGGCCATATTGCAGCGCTCAGCCGATTTATCAGCCGTTTGGGAGAGAAGGCTATCCCGCTTTATCAGATGATGAAAAAGACAAACTGCTTTGTCTAGAGTAATGCTGCTGATGCTGCATTTGAGGACCTAAAGAGGCAATTGGCAGAGCCACCAGTCCTTGCTGCCCAAGTTGACAATGAGCCACTGTTGTTATATGTGGCTGCTAACGCCCGTGCAGTAAGCGTTGCCATTGTGGTAGAGCGCAAGGAGGCAGGCAAAGAATACCCGGTTCAGTGGCCCGTTTACTACCTCAGTGAGGTGCTCATTGAGTCAAAACAGAGATACCCGTATTGGCAGAAATTGGTGTATGGAGTCTTCATGGCGAACTGGAAGCTAAAGCACTATTTTCAAGGCCATCCAATCACTATTGTTAGTTCAGCTCCGTTGGGGGATATAATCCAGAACAGAGAAGCTACTGGTCGAATTGCAAAGTGGGCCATTGAACTTAGCCCACACAGATTAAAGTATGTGCCTCGTACTGTGATAAAATCCCAGGCATTGGTGGATTTCATCAACGATTGGACAGAATTGCAAGCACCTAAGGAGAAACCGGATCACACATATTGGACTATTCACTTCGACGGTTCAAGGCAATTGGAGGGCTCGGGGGCTGGAGTCGTATTAACTTCCCCACGAGGTGATAAGTTCGGCTATGTCCTCCGTTTAATGTTCCCTTGTACCAACAATGCTGCTGAGTATGAAGCTCTCCTCCACGGTCTGCAGATGGCCAAGGAGATGAATTTAAGCTGGGTTAAGTGCTTTGGCGATTCAGATCTGGTGGCACAACAAGTATCTGGCAAGTGGGACTCCAAAGATCCGCTCATGGCAGCATATCGACGAGAGGTGGACGCTGTCGCTGGACACTTCAAGGGCTATCAGGTGCATCATATAGACCGGCGAAAGAATGAAGCGGCTGATGCATTAAGCCGGCTGGGTTCTCAGCGTAAACCGGTCCCGCCCAATACCTTCTTGGATGAATTACACAACGCGTCGGTACAGTTACCTTCAAAAGAGGACTTGGCTGTTCCTGATCCGGAGGCGCAATTGGGCGCAGCACTTCATGTCATTCCGGATTGGACGCTCCCTTACCTAGCGTACATGAACCGAAGTGAGTTACCAGAGGACGAAGTCTTGGCTTGGCAGATAATCCGGCGGTCTAAGTCAATGACTATTGTCAATGGAGAACTTCATCATCGCAGCGTTTCTGGAGCATTTCAGCGGTGTGTGTCACCAGAAGAAGGCTGTGATATTCTTCGGGAGATTCATGAAGGGGATTGTGGCCATCATGCCGGTTCAAAGTCTTTGGTAGCGAAAGCTTTTCGTCATGGGTTCTACTGGTTGACGACTCATGCCGATGCAGAGGACTTGGTCAGAAAATGTGATGCTTGCCAGAAATTCTCACGGCGTGCTCATATACCGGCGCAGGAGTTAAGGATGATCCCAATTACTTGGCCGTTTGCGACTTGGGGGCTTGATATGATTGGACCCTTCAAGAGATCCCAAGATAAAAAGACCCACCTTTTGGTGGCGGTGGACAAATTTACGAAATGGGTTGAAGTGGAGCCTGTCAGTAAGTGTGATGCGGCAACGACGGTTCAGTTCATCAAAAAGGTGATATTCCGGTTTGGCTTTCCACACAGTATTATAACTGATAATGGCACCAATCTATCCAAGGGGGCTATGGAGGAGTTCTGTCAGCGAGAGCACATCCGCCTTGATGTATCATTAGTAGCTCACCCTCAGTCTAATGGCCAAGCTGAAAGAGCCAATCAACAGATCTTGTGAGGCATCAAACCCCGGCTTATGGTTCCTTTATAGAGAACGCCGGGTTGTTGGGTGGAGGAATTACCTTATGTGCTATGGAGCATCAATATTACACCTATCAGGTCCACAGGGTACACACCTTTCTTCATGGTATATGGAGCTGAAGCGGTCCTCCCTAGTGATATCCTTTATAGAGAACGCCGGGTTGTTGGGTGGAGGAATTACCTTATGTGCTATGGAGCATCAATACTACACCTAACAGGTCCACAGGGTACACACCTTTCTTCATGGTATATGGAGCTGAAGCGGTCCTCCCTAGTGATATCCGTTGTTGGGCGGCCTATGTTGAAACGGATAATGAAAAAGCAAGGCAAGGTGCGTTGGACCGGCTGGATGAAGAACGGGACACGGCAACAGCTCGATCGACGATTTATTAGCAAGATCTGCGCCGGTACCACAGTCGCCGGGTTAAGACCAGGACGTTTCAAGAAGGAGACCTGGTGCTCCGACTCATCCAAGACCAGACATACATGCACAAGCTATCTCCACCTTGGGAAGGACCCTTTGTGGTCAGCAAGAACCTGCACAATGGATCATACTACCTCGTCGACATTCAAGAACATAAGGACTCACGTACGGCGGAGGAGGAGACCAAGCGGCCGTGGAACATCGCTCTTCTTCGACCTTCCTATACTTGAGCCATAGGCTCCGCTTTATGTACATATCTTTACAATGTATATATTGTGATCAGTATAATAAACCGGCACCCCCGGTAAACCGGGGTATCAGCCATCTATTTCATAAGAGTATCACATGGGGGCTTCCGTATGCAAGGGAGTTCCTATGGCCTCTTAAATCGGCGCCTTCGATAAATCAAGGTATCAGCCGTCTTTTTTGTTCATAAGAGTATCACATGGGGGCTTCCGTGGGCAAGGGAGTTTCCTATGGCCTCTTAAACCGGTGGCCACATCAAGACCATCATAAGAGCACAACTCTGGTTGCTTCGGCAATTTCCACATGATGATGAAGGGCAAAAGAGAGTTTGATGCCTAGCACAACTCAAACATAGGCCCCGACGAGCAATGCTCAAACGCTACCTGGGGGCTCCTGATGCAAGTCATCAGCGAGTTGAAAACTCTTGTAGTGAACACGGCTTGGAAGCTTGGTGTATACACCTAAAACCTCGGATTAACCTGCCAGCATCAAGTAAGTCACGCCGCCCAGGTAAACCTAGTACGACCCGTCGAACGTACACACAAGTCAATCTTTATGGACCCTGAACTTGGTAACGTTAAATTGACGATCATCAAGTGATTACACAAGTCAAATCTTTACGAGATTTTGAACATTGGTAGCATTTGACATTGATGATTTGGTTAAGGATTGCAGACTATCTTAACAGGCTTTGCAAAAATGGTTAATGACACTAGCCTGGCAGCTCATAAAAAGCCTCGACTTTGGAGCCTGGCAGCTCGTAAAAAGCCTCGACTACAAGGTCTTATTTTCCCAAAAACTTTGTTTTCCATTTTTTATGTTTTATCAAATCTTTATCTTCAAGGTCATTGGTTTTTCAACCAAGTCCATTGATTCAAGAGTGGATGATTACAAAGTTGCCACTACCTCTGTATTTACAGAGTGATAGTCTGGGTTATAAACACCAGTACTATTTTACAGTTAAACCGGAGTTCATTGTAACCCGGTTCGGCCTTCATGACGAGCCGACAAATAATCAAGGGAATCATCAGCAATTACACCTTGGATGTTTTCTGCTGGATTAAGGTTTATTAAGATACACTTAATCGTAGGTATGGTACATGCTTATGTTTTATACACAGTTCAAGTTATTAACTTAGATCATGTGTTTGGGCAATATGACCCGTCCGGCGGTAAACCAACAGGACACTTTGAACTTTGTTTTGTGCAGAAACAGGTAGAATAAACCGGCAAAAACATTGAAAGCAGGATGTATTTCAGAAGCTGCCAATCAACGCAATATCACAAAAGATAGTGTGGGACAAAGACAGTATCTCAATTATCCTATTACAAGGCGCTGAAAGGCCCAAAAGAATATCAGTTTTTCTCATAAGTACTCAACGCATAAATATGAACCGGAGCTGGTTTATGATTCTGCTTCAGCTCGCTGTGAAGGCTGAGGGTCAGCTTGTTCCGGGTCTTCGGCGGCTTCTTCCAGCCGGTGGAAATCAGGGGTGCTCCAGTCAATCTTGGCAAGGGCTCGGAAATAAACTTCGTCATTTATAAGTTCTGACGGATCAATGTCACGAGCGAAGGTGTGCTTACGAACGGGTGGAATAAGATTTTCAATGTCCTAGGATGGACGCTGTACCCGTACGTTCTCCATATCATAGCCCGGATGATATCTTGATAAATCCGCTTCATCAGCAAGTTTACTGGCAAGCGGCCGCATATCCTTAGTTAAAGCGCGAAGATCATCATTGGAGAAGGCTGATCCGTTTTCCTTCATGCTTGGATAACCGTTCATTGCTTCAGCCGGATCAAAATCAGGAACCCACGCCTTGGCTCGGGTTAAAGCCATTAGAGAGCCAACTCTTATGGAGGACTTCTTCACTTCGACAATGCGTGTAGGCAGAATTGACAGCTTTTGTAAGGTACCTTGGATGGTGGTAGGAGCCGGTTTATTGTGTGAGATAGCGCTGATGGCCCTCTGAGCGCCGGAATGAAGCTGCTCCACCAAAGTGTACGCAACTTTCAGTTTCTTCCGCACGTCATCGCCAAGATGAGTGATGCGCCTCCCTGCGTAAGCATTATGAGTTAAACCGGAACAGTACATGGTTGCAAGGATAAGCTTATGTCAAAGAACTTACCAAAGATGGCAGAGGTCATGTCATTTATTTGCTGCCTCAACCCGGACAACTCTTCTGTCACCGGGTTAAGAGCAGCCTCAGCATCACTGGATTTTTTCTCCAAAGCAGCCTTTTCCACCTCCCAAGTAGACCGCTCCCCTTAAAAATCCTTCTTTAGCTTCTCCATATTACCTAAAGCAAGGGTAAGCTCCTCCTTGGCTTTAACCGAAGCAGTCTCTTGGAAGGTTAGGCTATCCTGGAGTTCAGTTATTTCAGAGGCCCTCTGGTTCAAGTCAGTGTGCCAAGGATAAAGTATATCAGATATTCATAAAGCAATTCAATCAAGTCCCAAGCACATAACAAGTTATGCACTTGACACTTGGGGGCTAATGTACATTTGAAGTGAAAGCAGGCAATTTTTTCAGACAAGTCCCAAGCACATAACAAGTTATATACTTGGCACTTGGGGGCTAATGTGACATCATTCTAAACATAGGAAAAGTCCCGGTTCACCCGCAATGGAGTAAACCGGCCCTTGGGGGCTACACGTGCAAATCAAAGTTATTCTAGTTGATATACTGAAGTCCCGGTTCACCCTTAAAGGCTAAACCGGCACTTGGGGGCTACGATGGACTAAAGGTACAGTTACAAGGCACTAGCAGAAATAAAAGACAAAGGAAAGGAAGTTACCTCATAGCGTTCCTTCATTAAGTTTACCAGACCGGCTTCATAGTCACGGCTGGTGTGTAGCCGGTTTAGGTACCCGAAATGAAGTTCCTGAGCACTGAGCTGCGCATAGCTGGACAGATCGGTGTTCCATTTGCCCTTATCTTTTTGGAGAAACTCCTCCTTGGCAGTGTGCTTGGCCAAAGCGACATGCTCTCCTGGGGTGGTAAAACCGGTCCCAATAATGTCAATGTCGTCAGTTGAAGCAGCAGTTGGCCTGGAAGGATCAGCAGCATCGGGATTGGCATGAATAGGACTAGCAGGGGCCGGACTAGCCCGAGCAGGGCTAGTCCGGACATGGCTGGCCGGTTCAGCGGTATGCTCCATGGGGTCATCCCCGGAGCAGCAAGGTCTTCTCGATCCATAGGAGGAGGATCATCATGTGGAATTTCAACATTGTCTTCAAATGGGTTGGCAAGCTCAGGATCGTCTGCCGGTCTAGAAGTGGTATTATCGACTGCCGGTTTCCTCAATTTGGCCTTCTTACTAGGCTTAGGCATACTGAGAAGATTAAAGAGAATGAACATCAGAAATCAAAGATGAAAAGTTAAACCGGACAGAGTAAAAGACAGCTTACCCGTGAACAATCTTGAGCGCAGGGACTTGTGTGGCGGTTGATTCGCCGGAAGAAGAGAGAGGAGTTTCCTAATAATTCGAGTCAGACGGATTAAGGGGTTGACGAATAAGACCTGCTTTGGGGAAAAGAGCAGTTGGAGTAATTAAAACCTCGGAACGACGCCTTCGAACCAGAGTGTGCGTTAGTCCGGTGGATTCAACCACATGGCCACTATGGCGAGTGGTGCGGCGAGCTTCATGTTGCTGCTTCTTCAAAAGAAAGTTTGGATCCAGTTGAGCATAAGGATGAGAAAACCGAAATTTCCGGACTACCCGACGAATTTTTGGTGGCGGTGGTTCTGAGTCGGAGGAAAGAGAGATTACCTCAACGTCATCCGCTTTACTGCCTTCAGCAAGACCCTAGGAATAATCATTATTAATAAAGATGCAGGCAAAGGCAAGGACTAATGAGTCATAAGAACTAGGTGGTACCTCAGAGGCCGGATCATCCTCCTCCGCATTGGATCCGGATGCGGCAGTGGGTTTCTTCTTGTGTTTCTTCACAGCCAGGGTCTTTTTGCGAGATGGCTTCGCCGGTTTGTCCTGGGTTTTCCTCTTCCAGAAAGGGTCATTAGCCTGTTTAAAGGGAATAAACGCACATTAAGCCAAGCAATATGGATGGATTAAAACAAAGTAAAGGGACAGAAGAATCTTTTACCGACGGCGGTTTATTAGTCATGCAGAAGGGAGCCAATCCGGTTTGACTGCACTCTTCCAGAGGTATATTCAACATCTTTTTTACAGATTCATTAACTTCGTTCTCTGGAAGCACCATCTTTGTGTGGCGCAAAGGGTCCTTGGGGTTCCCAGTGTACTCGCACATTAAACCGGAACGCCGGCTTAGTGGGAGTATACTCCAAGAAAGCCAGCAGCGGGCGAAGTCAACTCCTGTTAACCTGTTGGCTACGAAGGCCCGGAGCTTTGAAAGCTGAGGGGCATATTGAGCTCATTCATAGGCACTTAAGCGGTGTGGAAATGGATGATTCTCTGAAAGATGGTGGGGGCGATAACTCGGCAGTGGATTTTCCCCTTCCGGTGAAGTGTCTACGCAATAGAACCAAGTTTGATTCCAGTCCATTGGATGGCTGTGGAGAGTAGCGTGAGGGAAGCTGACATCCTTCCTCTTTTGGATAGTCATTCTGCCAAGCTCAGTATTTGGGCCATCATGGAATTCAGTCCGATGGTTTAAATGGAAAAATTCCCGGAATAGTTCCACTGTTGGCTCTTCTTGCAGATATGCTTCACAGAAGACTTGAAAGTTGCAAAGGTTGTATACGGAATTGGGGCCAATATCTTGTGGGTGAAGCTGAAAGTTTGCCAATACGTCGCAGAAAAACTTTGACCCAGGAGGGTTGAATCCCCGGGCTAAGTGATCAAAGAAGACAACAATTTCTCCTTCCTTGGGCTCTAGAGGACATTCTTTTCCAGGAGCCCTCCAGTGAAGGACATCCTTTGGGCCTAAAGCACCAATTGAGGTCATCTTTTGTAAATCGTCCTCGGTGATCCGAGATGGAACCCAGTTGCAAGAGATGAACAGTTTGGCTACGGAAGTCATCTTTTCAAATGGGAAGGCTGAAAATACAATAAAGAGCCGGTTTGTAATCTAAGTAGAGTTAAACCAGTAAGTCATACGAAAGTATCGGGCTAAATGGCGGTTTAAGCAGGGGCCTAATGGTATCTACCGGATTATAAAGTTTGGAAAATGATAAACCGCCAACACAGGCAGGTAAGACGCGGGTCTATAGTTAAACCGCCAACACAGGCAGATGAGATGCAGATCTAAAGTGTGGAGAAACAGCTTTCATACAAGCAGCAGTAAGATATAGATCTACGGCATATGGAAAACTAAAAAACAATTCAAGTTATGTTCAGCGGAAACAGTGAAAGCCCTAAACAGATTCAGTTTGACTAGCAGTATTGGCAGAAATAAAATTACAATGACGGAGCGGAGCTATGTCTACGGTGGTTGGCCTAAAGGTTTGAGGTCCACGGCTAAATACAGTCTATGGCGAAGAACCGCGAAGAACAGAGATTCATCTATGAACGCGCAGGAAAACCTAGAACTGGGATCTATGGGAAGGAAGTAAGTGAACGTACCTGAGGCAATGGAAGCGGAAAGGCACTAGCGAATTTCTGGACGCGTTCAGGTTGATGCAGCGGCCGGGCTCGACGGAGGCGCAGAACTCGGCGGACGGCGGCGGAGCTCGAGCGTCAGAGGACAGAGAAAGAAGAAGCAAGGGGGAAAAAGAGATGCCCCTCGGCCCTATTTATAAGTCGAAGGGATAAAACGGCAGGCGCGGGAATCGAGGAGCCCAAAAAGCGGATATGGATGATGTTGTCGCCTCGATCTTCGGAGCTTTAATGAGTAAAGGTAAAAAAACAGGTACAAGTATTAAATGCGCAGATGGCGTCACGACGGTTTAATGTGATCTGAGGAGATGACGTCATGCCGGTTTACAAAGCATGTTGAAGCTGCAGAAAAAACAATCTGTACAAGACTTTTGAAGATTGACACGAACATGTTCAAATCAATCTGGGGCCTAATGTCAGGGATATTACTACCAGGTATAAACCGTCTAGGAGGGGGCGGTTTACGTTATCAAGATTATTTTATCAAAGGCCCAGCGGAGCATGTAGGAGATTGCAGCCCAAGAGGTTTAGAGCCCAAGTGTTAGGGCCCATAATTTGTAAACCGTCATACTATGTAACTTGGGATGTAAGATAGAAAGAACAGAGACCGAGGCAGACACGTTTATGAGCCGGCCTCGGGACTCTGTAAACCGGACCGGGCATCACCTCTTATATAAAGGGACGACCAGACGATGGTTCAAAGACAGACAACAACAACTTGAGACATAGGAAAAGCGGATTCGCTCCCTGGTCATCGAAGCCCTAGCAATACTACACCAAACTAGACGTAGGCTTTTACCTTCATCGAAGGGGCCGAACTAGTATAAAATCCCTGTGTCCTTTGTCCGCTTTAACCCCTTTAATCTAACCCGTAGCGATGGCCTCACGACTAAGTCCTTTTGCTAGGACATCTGCCGTGCTAAATCCACGACACCTAGGCTTTGAGCTCTTTCTCTCCCTGAAGCTTTGATGCGAGCTCTCTCTCCCCCTTTGACATCAATTTCCAAGAAGGGATCTTTTGGAGTGTAAGTCAAAATAGGTTTGATACTTGAGTCACAAAGTAGGGCTGGATATGCATGAGATGCTGGTAGAGGACAAGTATCATTGAGTGGAGCTGGAACATATATGCAAGATGCAAATGTCAAAATGTCTCCCCAGTGTTGAAATCGAAAGCACCGAGTTGTTTGCGTCGGTGGCACAGAGATGTTTCGGTTTGACCGAAAGAGACAAATCGGTGGGTCCAAGTTTAACATTGAGAGATCAATTTTTCATCTCAGCTCACTAGGCAAATAACCTCTCACAAAGATTTGCAAGGAATTAACTGAAAGATTTGCAATGAATTGGATGTAGAAAATGCAAAGAAAAATAGAGAAAAGAAAAATCTAGATGAAGTTTTTTTTTATAAGGGGAGGGGAACAAAATGCAAGTGTCAAATGCAAGAAACACAAGAAAAAACTTAGAGAACTTCATCTAGAATTGGTCGGTGACAAAGTCACCTATGTTAGAGTATATTGACTTAGGAGTCAAGTGAAGACACTTGATCATAGGTCACACTCATCGTTTAAGCTCTAAATGGGGATGCAATTTTTTTGTTTAAGCCTTTTAATGTATTCACATCTTGTTGAGATGCTTTGAAACATAGCTTGTGGCAAAGCTTCTCTAAGATGGAATATCATACTTCGGGTAATGGTGTTGGTCTTGATCATGTAGTTGAACTTGTGTGGGTTGCTCAAGGTTGATGATGCTCATCAAGGATTGGGAGCACCACTTGTAGTTTGAGTTCATCAACCTACATGGGTTAGTCTTGCAAGGAAGAGCACTTGTGTATCCGTAATGACAATCATGAAATTTTGATACCAAATGATATTTGATATATATAGAAATTGTCAAAGGATATGTTGAGGCGTTTCATGCTTTCTTGTCTTCAACCACCATGGTGTAGGGGCATGGTGATGTAGAGATTGCTCAATATATGAGTCAGTTGCAATCTCATGGATTTAGATTCATCCAAGTGCCTAAAAGAGTTAGATAGCATGAAAGGGTACAAATATATCCAAGACATATGTTCATAAGGGAAAAGTCAAGGATTAGTCAAAGGCTTATGCCTTGCATGTATCGAATGGAGTTCCTACTCCAAATTTGAGGCATCAATAATGTTCAACTCACCTCTCAACCTGCAAAACACTTTCTCATCAAGTGGTTTAGTAAAAATATCCGCTAATTGCTTATCGGTGCGAACATGTTTAAGATTAATATCACCCTTAGCAACATGATCTCGAATGAAATGATGACGAACTTCAATATGTTTAGTTCGAGAGTGTTGCATAGGATTATGAGCAATCTTAATGGAACTTTCATTGTCGCAAAGCAATGGTACATGTTTCACATATATCCCATAATCTTTAAGAGTTTGAGTCATCCAAAGCAAATGAGCACAACATGAACCAGCGGCAATGTATTCCGCTTCGGCGGTGGATAAGGATACCGAGTTTTGTTTCTTGGAGGACCAAGACACAAGAGATCTACCAAGGAATTGACAAGTACCCGAAGTAGACTTTCGATCAACCTTGTCACAGGCATAATCCGAATTAGACTAGCCAACAAGATCAAGAGAGGACCTCCTAGGATACCAAATGCCAAAATTTGGTGTGTGAATTAGGTATGTCACTATCCGTTTCAAGGCCTTAAGATGACATTCTTTAGGAGCCGCTTGGTATCGTGCACACATGCACACACTTAGCATAATATCGGGACGGGAGGCACATAGATATAACAATGAACCAATCATAGAGCGATAAACCTTTTGATCAACTAGTTCGCCATCCTTAGTTAAGTCAAGATGTCCACTAGTAGGCATGGGTGTAGTCGTACCTTTGCATTCTTGCATGTTGAACTTCTTGAACAGGTCCTTGGTATACTTTGTTTGAGAAACAAAGGTACCCTCCTTAGTTTTCTTGATTTGCAAACCAAGAAAGAACTTGAGTTCACTCATCATAGACATCTCAAACTTTTCCGACAGCTTTCCAAACCTTTCACTAAAATGAGGGTTAGTAGAACCAAATATGATATCATCAACATAAATTTGGCACACAAATAATTCACCATTAACCCTTTTAGTAAAAAGAGTGGAATCTATTTTTCCAATTTCAAAACCTTTTTCAATTAGGAACTTGGTCAAACATTTATACCATGATCTAGGAGCTTGCTTAAGACCATATAGGGCTTTGTGTAGTTTGTATACATGATCAGGTTTCTTGGGATTAACAAAGCCGGGATGTTGTTTAACATAAACTTCCTCCTCAATTTCACCGTTGAGAAATGCACTTTCAATGTCCATTTGGTACAAGGTGATATCATGGTGATTAGCATAGGCAAGCAAGATGCAAATGGATTCAAGTCTAGCAACGGGGGCACATGTCTCACCGTAGTCCATACCTTCGACTTGAGTGTAGCCTTGGGCGACGAGACATGCTTTGTTGCGGACAACTTGACCATCTTCGTATTGCCTGTTGTGAAACACCCATTTTGTACCGATGATGTTGTGGTTGTTGTCTGGCTTTTTGACCAATGTCCACACTTGATTTCTCTCGAAGTTGTGTAGCTCTTCGTGCATGGCGTTCACCCAATCTGGATCATCAAGAGCATCCTCAACCTTCATGGGTTCAAGGTTAGATATGAAAGAGTAATGTTCACAAAAATTAGCTAAATGAGATTTAGAGTGAGTGATTCTCCCGGTTTGGATATCATTGTAGATTTGCCCTACGGGATGATCTCTAGAAATTCTTGCTCTAACTCGTGAAAGCTTTTGCTTGGGTCGGAGTAGAACATCTTCTTCATCGTCTTCTTCCTCTTCTTGTCCTTCTTCATTGTTGTTGGTGTTGTTGTCCCCTTGTGGAGGTGGAGGAGGAGGTTGATGAGGTTCATCTTGATGTACATCCTCGTTTCCATCATCATGCCGTGTCCCACTTGTGGATGCCTCCAAGTCAAATTGAGGTTCACCTTGTTGTGAGGTAGGAGCTTCCACATGGATGGACGAAGTACTCTCTTTCACCTCCGTTGGACGGATCTTGCCAATAGACAAGTCTTGGATTGCTTCTGAAGGATCTTTATCTCCTACATCAATTGGCAATTGCTCTACTTGCGAGCTGTTAGATTCATCAAACTTCACATCTACCGTCTCTTCAACCTTTCGGGTGAAATTGTTGTAGACACGGTATGTGTGAGAATTTGAGCCGTAACCAAGTAGGAAACCTTCATGAGATTTAGGAGCAAATTTAGACCAACGATGCTTATCAAGAATGTAGCACTTTTAGCCGAATACTCGAAAGTATCCAACTTGGGGTTTGTTACCGGTGAGAAGCTCGTATGCCGTCTTGCCGAGAAGCTTGTGAAGATACAAGCGATTTGTTGCATGATAAGCTGTCTCAACCGCTTTCGCCCAAAAGTGTCTTGGCGTCTTGTATTCATCAATCATCGTTCTTGCCATCTTGATGAGTGCCCAGTTCTTCCTCTCAACAACTCCATTTTGTTGAGGCGTGTACGTAGCCGAGAACTCATGTGAAATCCCTTCTTCGTCAAGAGAGGTATCCACATTTGCGTTCTTGAACTCCGTTCCGTTGTCGCTGCGAACCTTGTTGATCTTCACTTCAAATTGATTTTGGGCCTTCCTAGCAAAGTTTTTGAAGATCTTTTGGACCCGCGATTTATCATCAAGAAAGAACACCCACGTAAATCTTGAAAAGTTATCAACAATGACTAATCCAAAGGAGTTACCACCGAGGCTTTTGTAAGCGTTGGGACCAAAAAGATCCATATGAAGTAGCTCAAGTGGTCTTCTAGTTGTCATGATGTTCTTCACGGGATGACTTCCTCCTATTTGTTTTCCAGCCTGACAAGCACTACAAAGTCTATCCTTGTCAAATATAACATCTTTAACACCAAGGATATGATCACCTTTAATTAGCTTATCAAGATTTCGCATACCGACATGACCTAACCTTCTATGCCACAACCAACCTTTAGAGGATTTAGCAATTAAGCAAGTGCGGGGTTGGGCTTTCTTAGTTAAGTCAACGATGTATATGTCACCTCTACGTATGCCAGTAAAGACCATGTTGTGATTATCTCTATGGAAGACTTGGCAATCAACATGAGTAAATAGCACATTTAAACCAAAATCAGCCAATCTAGACACAGAGAGAAGATTATATCCGAGGGATTTTACAAGCATGACATCTTAATTGAGCTATCATTGGATACGACCACCTTACCAAGGCCAACAAATTTACCCTTAGAGTTGCCACCAAAGGTAACATAGTTTCGTGGACCATCATTTCTAGCAAGCTCATCGAACATGTCCTTATCTTCGGTCATGTGATCCGTGCAACCACTATCAAGCACCCATTTCTTTCCTCCAGCTGTGTAACCACGAAGATTTGCCATAAGACCAAATGTCTCATTTGTTCATCAAGTTCATCTTCATCGTAGTATCCATGTTCCTCATCGTCATGTGATTGATCAACATCTAGAGAGAGTGATTCATTAGAAGTATGACCGTAACAATGTTCATCTCTATGAACTCTAATGACTTTGGAAATGATATTGCTAATTATTCCAACGTCTCCTTTGGCAAGCATGAGTTCACGAAGCTCAAACAGACAATCACCAAACTTAGGATCACTAGTACTCATCTTATTTAAGGCAATGGACTTATGGAGAATCTCATCAAGATTTTTCAAGGAATTATTTGGAAATCGTTGCTCTAAAAATCTCCATATAGTGTAAGCACAATCTAGAGCAGGTAAGCTAGCAATCAAGTCTTTGGGCAATCCTCTAATAATAAGATTGATAGTTCTAAGATTGTGAATCATGTCAAGTTTCTCATTGAGAGTAGGATTTGAAGCATCAATGGGGGGCATGGAAGGATTATAAATGTACTTGTTCAAATGATATTCATTCAAAATGTCAAGCATCTCATTTTTCCATTCCTGAAAGTATTCTCCATCAAGCATAGGTACTCTACGTCTAATACTCCCCAACGTAGACTCATCCATCTTCCTCCACTGGTGATTAAACCAAAGCAATGCAGACCAATGCTCTGATACCAATTGAGAGGATCGAGAAGAGAGTGTGTCTAGAGGGGGGGGGGGTGAATAGACTCTAGCAAGAAAAGTGACAACTTTTAACATACTTGATGTTGGAGTGAAGTTTTAGCACATGTTTAACTTTCACAATACACAACAAGCATATATGACAAGAGAATATAGGTATTGTGAAGTAAAGCATGCAACTTTCACCACTTGACTAAAGCAAAAATCTATCCTTTTCCCAACTTTAATTCCTGGCAGATTTTAGCAACTTAGCACAAGTCAAGCAATCAACCTACAGATGCAATTCTAAGAGTATATCAGCGGAAAGTAAACAATTGCATACGAAGGTAAAGGGAGGATTTTAGAGGGATCAAATGCAAGTGAAGACAATGATGTTTCTTGTCTTGGTTCCGATAGGTGGTGCTATCGTACATCCAAGTTGATGGAGACTTCAACCCACGAAGGGTAATGGCTGCGCGAGTCCACAGAGGGCTCCACCCACGAAGGGTCCACGAAGAAGGAACCTTGTCTATCCCACCATGGCCATCGCCCATGAAGGACTTGCCTCACTAGCGGTAGATCTTCACGAAGTAGGCGATCTCCTTGCCCTTACAAACTCCTTGGTTCAACTCGACAATCTTGTCGGAGGCTCCCAAGTGACACCTAACCAATCTAGGAGACACCACTCTCCAAAAAGTAATAAATGATGTGTTGATGATGAACTCCTTGCTCAAATGCTTCAAGTGATAGTCTCCCCAACACTCAAACAACTCCTCACAGATTTGGATATGGTGGAAGAAGGATTTGAGTGGAAAGCAACTTGGGAAAGGCTAGAGAACAAGATTCATATGGTAGGAATGGAATATCTTGATCTCAACACTTGAGTAGGTGGTTCTATCTCAGAACATGAATGATGGAAGTGTAGATATGTTCTGATAGCTCTCTCCACAAGTGAAGAGTGGGTGGAGGGGGTATATATAGCCTCAACACAAAATCTAACCGTTACACACAATTTACCAAACTCGGTGGGACTGATTCAAAGAACTCGGTCAGACCAATTTAGTTCATAATGTGACCGTTAGGTATTCCGGTGGGACCGATATGATCAATTCGGTGGGACCGATTTCATTAGGGTTAGGGCATAACGTAATCTCGGTGGGACCGATTACACAAACTCGGTGAGACCGATTTTGGTAATAAGCACACACAGAGTTGGTCAGGCAAACTCGGTGGGACCGATTCACTCATTTTGGTGAGACCGAAATGTTACGAAGAGGCAATAGTGAGTTTGCATTACAGACTCGGTGGGACTGATTGCATATCTCGGTTAGACCAAAAATATTGCAATAGGCAACAGAGAGTTTGCAATCCCATCTCGGTGAGACCGAGATCCCTTTCGGTTAGACCGAAATGATTAGGTTTTCTAGCAGTGGCTATGTCAAATGAACTTGGTGGCGCCTGATAGATATTTTCGGTGGGGCCGAGTTTGACTTTTGGTTTGGGACATATGTGGATGTGAGAAAGTGGTTGAGGGTTTCAGAGCATATCACTAAGCATCATGAGCAAGCAATTCATTACGCAACACCTCATCCCCTTTTAATAGTATTGGCTTTCCTATGGACTCAGTGTGATATTGGATCACTAAAATGGAAAATGTGTAGTCCTTAGCTTTGAGCTTGAGCCAATCCTTTGTCCTTAACATCTTTAAGGGGTTTCACATCCTCTAGTCCATGCCACTCCATCTGTTGAACTTGTCTGAAATATACTAGATGGAAACATTAGTCCAACAAGAGATATGTTGACATTAATTACCAAAATCACCCAGGGAGAACTTGTGCTTTCAGCGACCTCTAGAGAGGCCGGCTCCCGACAGACACCCCCCTGCGCCCTCAGAGTTTGCACCCACGTAAATGTGACGAGACGGGGCGTGGCTACATTGCAGCCCACTACCCCCGAATCCAGGGCAGAGCGTGGCCACAGTGCAGTGTACTGGGTGTACGTCCTTCACCCGGCGCGGCACTATAGCCATACAGCCCGTGACATCATCATTGATAGAGGGAGCCATGCTCCCACGATGTACTGTCGGTACGCCCCCTAGGCAGCGGCCCTACCTGCGAGTGGGAAACCAGAAGGCCGCGAGCCCGGACCAGTCGGCCCAGAGGGAAGCCAGCTCTTGACCAGACGGCCTTCCCCTACCTTGAAGATTGTGTGCCATTAACCTGAAGAGATAGGGAGTGGCTACAGTGAATGCCCACCAGGCGGCGGGACTGTAGCCATGCCCTCCCCGACAAAGCTAGCGTTATCAGCAGCATTGATACAGTCCTGAGCAGCCGGCGGGACCCACCAGGTGGCGGGCCCCAGCTGTCGGCGAAGAAGCCGGCCACCCGAGAGACTAACAGCCGGGACCTACACCCCACCCGATTACAATTGTACCCCTAGGGGGTAGGCCTATATAAACCCCCCAGGGCAACCATGCAAAGGGTTCAGCCACACAGAGATAGCCCACACTCGACGTAGAGGTGGGAGAGGAGCTAGCCTTGCCCTTCTTCCTCCTCTAGCCAAACAACTCTAGGAGCATTTGTAGTCACTTGTTGATTAGTGATCATGCGGAGGCCCCGCAGAGCTTGACTAGGGGTGTTATCTTCAAGGAGAGCCCCGAACCTAGGTAAAGTTCACCAGCGTTCATGTCTACGCCTCATCCCTTTTCCAGGCACCGGCGAAGTCTTACTAGCTCCCACAATGATTAGCCATCCTTTGGTATATGTCGCACCAACCACCCGACATTTGGCGCCCACCATGGGGCTAGGTGCACCATCGTCCGGAGACCCGCTCTGGATGGGAACCCTCTTCCTCCCTAGCGAGCGCAGCCAGCCTGGCACGCCTGATAGCGTTTTCGCCGACACGCTGCATGGCATAGAGGTCGCCTGTGCGGCAAGCTGCCTCACTGATCTCATCAGCGAGATTAGCCTCACCAACGAGCCCGCGCCCGACGACCGCGCGGTCAGCACCGAGAGCTGCTTCATCGACCTCCTTTACAAGCTCAACATTGCCAACGAGCCGGCTTCCGACCTGGATTCGGTCGGTTCCACCGACCCGATGCTTGTCGACTCCGACAGGGCATCTCTCGATGCCTTCCCCACCAACTGGTGGTAATCGACGACCCGCTCCCTCGTGCGGACAGCGACGGCAGCACCGTCACGGAGGTGCTCATCATCAGCCACGACGAGACGTCCAACGCTGTCGCCCATGACCCGATGCAGGCGACACTACGAGACCTCGTCGCCCCCATCGCGGCAGATGCCGGTGCCGATACCCTAGAAACCTGCCGCGTTGCGCTTGTCGAAAGCGCCAAGAAGCTGGCTACCATAAGACGCCTTGCCGAGGCCTACCAGCGCGAGATTGACCGCGCCATGGGCGGCACTCCGGTTGCTGGACAGCCCAACCGCTTGGGCGTGGTACAACAACACGGGGCCACCATTTCCAGCATGTTTGGAGCGGACCTCCCTGTCTACGCCATGCCCGCGGAGAACCTATGTGCTGCCCATGCGGCAGCAGACGAGCTGGACCACCTGGAAGACGACGAACGCCGCTACATGACGAAGCGCGTTCAACAGCTCATCGATACGGCTACCACGTAGCAAGAAGACGGCCGCCTCCTGGTGAAACATGGCCAGCAGGCTGGGAATCTTCCCCCTCACCGAGAGCGTCGCGCGACCTCTCGGACGCCGGCTAGCGGTGCTCGCGGATCAAGAGACCCAGAGCCGGCTGCTGGCCACAACCGGACGCACATCACCATCGAGCATGACCAAGACGGCCGCCCGCGAGCGATGGAACGACGGGACGACTGTTAGCCTCCCCCACGTAGGGAGAGGCGCGTCTCCCCGCCGCCTGTTGAGCACCCAACGCTCAGTGTATGGCTAGGCCGCCATGAAGGAATCAGAGAAAATGATGCCCGCCAATGGATCGACCACCTGGCGCGATCCCTGGCACTGGAAGAAGAAGATGCGGTTGGTCCGCCTTGTTTCGGCCCCCGCATTCGTGATGAGCCCTTCCCTAAAGGGTTCTCGCTCCCACGAGATACTCCTAAGTACAACGGCTCTGTGAAGCCGGAAGATTGGCTTGTTGACTACTCCACCGCCGTCAGCATAGCGAACGGCAACAAGCGCGATCTCGTGAAGTATGTCCTGCTCATGCTCCATGGCACCGCGCGGACCTGGCTCAACAACCTCAAGCCCTATAGCGTCAACAGCTGGGTAGATTTCACGGAAGTCTTCATCCGCAACTTCACCAGCACCTACAAGCGGCTGCCCAAGCCTCGCCAGCTCTCTCTGTGCGTCCAAGGTCCCATCGGGTCCAACCGTGAAGTCAACGCCGTCGCTTTTGAAGCCCCACAGTTCATGCACTAGTCTTAGAAACCAATCCAGTGGAGACGAGCTGACCACCCAGAGGTGATGCCCTCTCCAGGTTCTTATGCCCTGGTGTTGGATGCCACCTTTGCGACAGACATGCGAGCTGCCCGTTTCTCCCGAGTCCTGATAGATGGCGGTAGCAGCATCAACATCCTTTACCGTGATACCATGGAGAAGTTGAACATCAAAGAAAGGCAGCTCCAGCCCAGTCGGACTGCCTTCCACGGCATTGTGCTCGGCCTCTCATGTTCACCAATCGGCAAGATCAAAATGGATGTCCTCTTCGGAGACAAAGATCATTTCCGCCGTGAAGCAATCTGGTTTGAGGTGGTTGATCTGGAGAGCCCTTACCACGCACTACTTGGCCGACCTTCTCTGGCCAAGTTCATGGTAGTACCGCACTATGCTTACCTCAAGATGAAGATGCCAGGAACCAAGGGCATTATCACCATAACTGGGGACTACAAGAAGTTAGCCGCCTGTGCTGCGGCCAGCAGCCGGCTGGCCAAGTCCCTAGTGGTTGCTGCCGAGAAGAAGCTCCTGGACCGTGTGGTGGCCATGGCTGGCAAGCAGCCGGACCTGTCACCAGAGCCCAAAGAGTCGGAGACCCAGGGCTCCTTCCAGTCGGCCAAAGAAACCAAGAAGATACCCTTGGACCCGAGCCACCCAGAGAGGTTTGTTGTCACAGGGACCAACCTCGAGAGCAAATAGGAAAGCAAGCTCGTCGATTTCCTCCGTGAGAATCGGGACATATTTGCATGGTCACCCAAGGACATGACGGGTGTTTCGACGGATTTCGCCGAGCACAAGCTACATGTCAGAGCGGATGCCAAACCAGTCAAGCAACCTCTACGCTGCCTGTCAGAAGAGAAGAGAAGAATCATTGGTGAAGAGATAGCCCGGCTCCTAGCAGCCGGCTTCATTATGGAAGTGCTCTTTCCAAAGTGGCTTGCCAATCCAGTCCTTGTACTCAAGAAAAACAACAAGTGGCGCATGTGTATTGACTATACCAGCCTCAACAAAGCCTGCCCCAAGGATCCGTTTGCCTTGCCTCGGATTGACCAAGTAATAGACTCCACAGCCGGATGTGAGCTGTCGAGTTTTTTGGATGCCTATTCGGGATACCACCAGATCAAGTTGGACCCAGCCGTCCGCCTGAAGACCGCCTTCATCACACCATTTGGAGCTTTCTGCTACCTAACCATGACATTCGGCTTGAGAAATGCTGGTGCCACGTTTCAGTGTTGCATGCAGAAGTGCCTCCTCAAGCAACTCGGCAGAAATGCCCACGTCTATGTAGACGATATTCTGGTGAAGACGGAGAAGCGCGTCACCCTCTTGGAAGATCTCAAGGAGACTTTTGATAATCTGCCCCGTTTTCAGATCAAGCTCTACCCAGAGAAGTGTGTCTTTGGAGTACCAGCCGGCCAGCTCGTTGCCTTCCTGGTCTCAGAATGCGGCATCGAGTGCAACCCTGTGAAGATCAAGGCCATCGAGAGGATGGAGAGGCCCACCCGACTGCGAGATGTCCAGAAGTTCACCGGCTGCTTGGCATCCCTCAGCCGTTTCATCAGTTGGCTGGGCGAGAAGGCTCTTCCCCTGTACCAGCTCATGAAGAAGACCACTCACTTCGAGTGGAACGACAAGGCGGATGAGGCCTTTCTCCAGTCGAAAAAGATGTTAATCATGCTGCTACTTCTCGAGCTTGCGTTGTATTCCCTCGAAGAGGAAAGGGTGATGCAGGACAGTAGCGTAAGTATTTCCCTAAGTTTTTGAGAACCAAGGTATCAATCCAGTAGGAGACCACGCGCGAGTCCCTTGCCCCTGCACAAACAAATAAGAACTTCGTAGCCAACGTGATAAGGGGTTGTCAATCCCTTCACTGTCACTTACGAGAGTGAGATATGATAGATATGATAGATATGATAAGATAATATTTTTGGTATTTTTGGTATAGAAACGGAAAGTAAATAATGCAAAGTAAAGTAAAGTAAATAGTAGATGGAAGATTAATATGATGAGAATAGACCCAGGGGCCATAGGTTTCACAAGTGGCTTCTCTCATGATAGTAGAATTCTACGGTGGGTGATCAAATTACTGTCGAGCAATTGATAGAAAATTGCATAGTTATGAGAATATCTAGGCATGATCATTATATATAGGCATCACGTCCGTGACAAGTAAACCGAAATGATTCTGCATCTACTACTATTACTCCACACATCAACCGCTATCCAGCATGCATCTATAGTATTAAGTTCATAAGAACAGAGTAACGCCTTAAGCAAGATGACATGATGTAGAGGTATAAACTCAAGCAATATGATATAAACCCCATTTTTTATCCTCGATGGCAACAATACTATACGTGCCTTGCTGTCCCTACTGTCACTAGGAAAGGACACCGCAAGATTGAACCCAAAGCCAATCACTTCTCCCATTGCAAGAACTATAGATCTAGTAAGCCAAACCAAACCAATAATTCGAAGAGACTTGCAAGGATATTATAATCATACATAAAAGATTTCAGAAAAGAATCAAATATTGTTCATAGATAATCTTGATCATAAACCCACAATTCATCGGATCTCGACAAACACAAAGCAAAAATATTACATCGAATAGATCTCCTCGAAGATCGAGGAGAACTTTGTATTGAGATCCAAAGAGAGAGAAGAAGCCATCTAGCTAATAACTATGGACCCAAAGGTCTGTGGTAAACTACTCACAACTCATCGGAGGAGCTATGGTGTTGATGTAGAAGACCCTCCGTGATCGATCCCCCTCCGGTGGAGCTCCGGAACAGGCCCCAAGATGGGATCTCACGGGAACAGAAGGTTACGGCGGTGGAATTAGGGTTTCGTCTGGTGCCTCGATGTTTTTAGGGTATAAGGATATATATAGTAGGAAGAGGGGCACCGGGGGAGCCAGAGGGGGCCAACGAAGGTGGGGGCGCGTCCCCTGCCCTCGTGGCCGCCTCTCTCGTTCCCTCACATGTACTCCAAGTCTTCTGTGTTGATATGGATCAAAAAATAACTCTCCCGAAGGTTTCATTCCGCTTGGACTTCGTTTGATATTCCTTTTCTGCGAAACACTGAAATAGGCAAAAAAACAGCAATTTGCACTAGGCCTTGGGTTTGTAGGTTAGTCCCAAAAATAATATAAAAGTGTATAATAAAGCCCATTAAACATCCAAAACAGAATATATAATAGCATGGAACAATAAAAAATTATAGATACGTTGGAGACGTATCAAGCATCCCCAAGCTTAATTCCTGCTCTTCCTCGAGTAGGTAAATGATAAAAACATAATTTTTGATGTGGAATGCTAACCAACATAATTCTCAATGTAATTATCTTTATTGTGGCATGAATGTTCACATCCGGAAGATTCAAGATAAAAGTCTATATTGACATAAGAATAATAATACTTCAAGCATACTAACAAAGCAATTATGTCTTCTCAAAATAACATGGCCAAAGAAAGTTCATCCCTACAAAATCATATACTTAGCCTATGCTCCATCTTCGTCACACAAAATACTCCAATCATGCACAACCCCGGTTTCAGCCAAGCACTTGTTTCATACTTCAAAATTTTCAAACTTTTTCAACTTTCACGCAATATATGAGCGTGAGCCATGGACATAGAACTATGTGGAATAGAGTGGTGGTTGTGGATAAGACAAAAGAGGAAGATGGTCTCACATCAACTAGGCGTATAAATGGGCTATGGAGATGCCCATCAATAGATATCAATGTGAGTGAGTAGGGATTGCCATGCAACGGATGCACTAGAGCTATAATTATGAAAGCTCAATAAAAGAAACTAAGTGGGTGTGCATCCAACTTTATTGCTCATGAAGACCTAGGGCATTTGAGGAAGCCCATCATTGGAATATACAAGCCAAGTTATATAACAAAAATTCCCACTAGTATATGATAGTGACTAAACAAGAGACTCCCTATCACGAAGATCATGGTGCTACTTTGAAGCACAAGTGAGGAAAAAGATAGTGGCATTGTCCCTTTTCTTTTGTTTTTTTCTTCCTTTTTTGAGGCCTTTCTTTTTTTCTTTGGCCTTTACTTTCTTTTTTTCTTTTTTTTTCTTTTTCTTTCTTTCGGACAATGCTCTAATAATGATGATCATCACACTTATATTGATCTACAACTCGATATTACAACTTGATACTAGAACAAAGTATGACTTTATATGAATGCCTCCGGCGGTGTACCGGGATGTGCAATGAATGAAGAGTGACATGTATGAAAAATTATGCATGGTGGCCTAGCCACGAATACGATGTCAACTACATGATCATGCATGGCAATATGACAATGATGAAGCGTGTCATAGCAAACGGAATGGTGGAAAGTTGCATGGAAATATATCTCGGAATGGCTATGGAAATGCCATGATAGGTAGGTATGGTGGCTGTTTTGAGGAAGATATATGGTGGGTGTATGGTGCCGGCGAGAGTTGCGCTGTACAAGAGAGGCTAGCAATGGTGGAAGGGTGAGAGTGCGTATAATCCATGGACTCAACATTACTCATAAAGAACTCATATACTTATTGCAAAAATCTACAAGTCATCAAAACAAAGTACTACACGCTTGCTCCTAGGGGAAGGGTTGGTAGGAGTTAACCATCGCGTGATCCCGACCTCCACACAAAGGATGACACTTAATGAAATGCCTCATGCTTCAAATTTGTCACACAACGGTTACCATACGTGCATGCTACGGGACTTACAAATCTGAACACAAGTATTTCTCAAATTCACAACTACTCTACTAGCATGACTCTAATATCACCATCCTCATATCTCAAAACAATCATCAAGTATCAAACTTCTCATAGTATTCAATACACTTTATGTGAAAGTTTTTACTATACTCATCTTGGATGCCTATCATATTAGGACTAGTTTTATAACCAAAGCACATTACCATGCTGTTCTAAAAGACTCTCAAAATAATATAAGTGAAGCATGAGAGATCAATAATTTCTACAAAATAAAATTACCACCATGCTCTAAAAGATATAAGTGAAGCACTAGAGCAAAACTATCTAGCTCAAAAGATATAAGTGAAGCACATAGAGTATTCTAATAAATTCCAAATCATGTTTAACTCTCTGAAAAGGTGTGTCCAGCAAGGATGATTGTGGTAAACTAAAAATCAAAGACTAAAATCATACATGACGCTCCAAGCAAAACACATATCATGTGGTGAATAAAAATATAGTCCCGAGTAAAGTTACCAATAGATGAAGACGAAAGAGGGGATGCCTTCCCGGAGCATCCCCAAGCTTAGGCTATTGGTTATCCTTGAATTTTACCTTGGGGTTCCTTGGGCATACCAAAGATTAGGCTCTTGCCACTCTTTGTTCCATAGTCCATTGAATCCTTACCCAAAACTTGAAAACTTCACAACACAAAACTTAGCCAAAAATCTCGTGAGCTCAGTTAGTATAAGAAAACAAACCACCACTCAAAGGTACTGTGATGAACTCATTCTTTGTTTATATTGGTGTTAAACCTATTGTATTCCAACTTCTCTATGATTCATACCCACCGTTACTACTCATAGATTCATCAAAATAAGCAAACAACACACGAAAAATAGAATCTGTCAAAAACAGAACAATCTGTACAAATCTGTAACTTTCGAAAACTTCTGTAACTCTAAAAAAATTGAAATAAATTGTTGGATGTGAGGAATTTTTCTATTAATCATCTTCAAAAGGAATCAACTAAAAATCACTCTCCAGTAAAAAATGATAGCTAATCTCGTGAATGCTAAAGTTTCTGTTTTTATAGCATGATCGCATAAACTTCACACAAGTCTTCCCAAAGGTTCTACTTGGCACAAACAATAATTAAAACACAAAACCACATCTAAACAGAAGCTAGATGCAATATTTATTCCTAAATAGAAGCAAAAACAAAGAAAATAAAGTTGGGTTGCCTCCCAACAAGTGCTATCGTTTAACGCCCTTAGCTAGGCACGATACAAGAATAGATCTAGGTATTGCCATCTTTGGTAGGCAATCCATAAGTGGCTATCATAATAGATTCATGAGGTAATTTGATTTTCTTTCTAGGAAAGTGTTCCATGCCTTTCCTTAACGGAAATTGGAATCTAATATTTCCTTCCTTCATATCAATAATTGCACCAATCGTTCTAAGGAAAGGTCTACCAAGAATAATAGGACATGTAGGATTGCAATCTATATCAAGAACGATGAAATCTACTGCCACATAATTCCTATTTGCAACAATAGGAACATCATTAATCCTTCCCATAGGTTTCTTAATGGTAGAATCCGCAAGGTGCAAATTTTAAGAGAAATCATCAAGTTCATGGAAACCTAACATATCACACAATGTTTTTGGAATTGTGGAAACACTTGCACCCAAATCACACAAAGCAAAGCATTCATGATCTTTAATCTTGATTTTAATAGTTGGTTCCCGCTCATCATAAAGCTTTCTAGGGATAGAAACTTCTAATTCAAGTTTTTCTTCATAAGATTGCATTAAAGCATCAACTATGTGTTTGGTAAAAGCCTTATTTTGACTATAAGCATGCGAAGAATTTAGCACGGATTGGAACAAGGAAATACAATCTATTAGAGAGCAATTTTCATAATTAAATCCCTTGAAATCCAAAATAGTGGGTTCATTGGTATGTAAAGTTTTGATCTCTTCAATCCCACTTTTAACAATTTTAGCATCAAGGTCTAAAAACTCCGAATCATTGGGACACCTTTTAACTAAAGCAGACTCATCTACAGTCCCATCTTTATCAAGATTCATACTAGAAAACAAGGATTTGATAGGAGATACATCAATCACTTTCAGATCTTCATGAAAACTAGAAGAACACGCTTTCATAAAGCAATCTCTTTTAGCATGCATCCTAGCGGTTCTTTCTTTGCACTCGTCAATGGAAATTCTCATGGCTTTGAGAGACTCATTGATATCATGCTTAGGTGGAATAGATCTTAGTTTCAAAGAATCAACATCAAGAGAAATTCTATCCAAGTTTCTAGCCAACTCATCAACCTTAAGCAATTTATCTTCAAGCAAAGCATTGAAATTCTTTTCTGAATTCATCAACTCTTTAACACTAGTCTCAAATTTAGAGGGCATCTTACCAAAATTTCCATAAGAGTTATTGTAGTAATTACCATAATTATTAGAGGAATTACTAGGAAAAGTCCTTGGATTAAAGTTTCCTTTATAAGCATTGTTACCACAATTATTCCTACCAACACAATTCACATCCAAAGATTCATTATTATTTTCAATCAATGTGGATAAAGGCATATCATTAGGATTAGAAGAAGCACTCTTAATAGCAAATAATTTCATAAGTTCATCCATCTTTCCACTCAAAACACTAATCTCTTCAATAACATGCACTTTTTTACTAGTAGATCTTTTGGTGTGCCATTGAGAGTAGTTAACCATAATATTATCTAGGAGTTTGGTAGCTTCTCCTCAAGTGATTTCCATGAAAGTGCCCCCCGCGGCCGAATCTAAAAGATTTCTAGAAGCAAAATTCAAGCCAGCATAAAAGTTTTGTATAATCATCCATAAGCTCAAACCATGTGTAGGGCAATTACGTATCATTAATTTCATTCTCTCCCAAGCTTGTGCAACATGCTCATGATCTAATTGCTTAAAATTCATAATATAATTTCTAAGAGAGATAATCTTAGCGGGAGAAAAATACTTAGAGATAAAGGCATCTTTGCACTTATTCCAAGAATCAATACTATTTCTAGGCAAAGAAGAGAACCAAGTTTTAGCACGATCTCTAAGCGGAAAAACGGAAATAGCTTTAATTTGACAATATCATTATCCATATCCCTCTTCTTTTGCATATCACATAAATTAACAAAGTTGTTTAGATGGGTAGCAGCATCTTCACTAGGAAGGCCGGAAAATTGATCTTTCATGACAAGATTCAATAGAGCAGCATTGATTTCACAAGATTCAGCATCGGTAATAGGAGCAATCAGAGTGTTAATAAAATCATTATTTTTGGTATTGGAGAAGTCACACGATTTGGTATTATCTTGAGCCATAGTGACACACTAGCAAACAAGAAGCAAGCGAACGGTAAACACACGAAAGAAGAAGAGCGAATAAAACGGCAAGGGTGAAGTGGGGGAGAGGAAAACGAGAGGCAAATAATGTAATGCGAAGGATAAGGGTTTGTGATAGGTACTTGGTATATGACTTTTGTGTAGATCTCCCCGGCAACGGCGCCAGAAATTCTTCTTGCTACTTCTCGAGCTTGCGTTGTATTCCCTTGAAGAGGAAAGGGTGATGCAGCATAGTAGCGTAAGTATTTCCCTCAGTTTTTGAGAACCAAGGTATCAATCCAGTAGGAGACCACGCGCGAGTCCCTCGCACCTGCACAAACAAATAAGAACTTCGCAGCCAACGCGATAAGGGGTTGTCAATCCCTTCACGGTCACTTACGAGAGTGAGATCTGATAGATATGATAAGATAATATTTTTGGTATTTTTGGTATAGAAACATAAAGTAAATAATGCAAAGTAAAGTAAAGTAAATAGTAGATGGAAGATTAATATGATGAGAATAGACCCGGGGGCCATAGGTTTCACTAGTGGCTTCTCTCATGATAGCAGAATTCTACGGTGGGTGAACAAATTACTGTCGAGCAATTGATAGAAAAGGGCATAGTTATGAGAATATCTAGGCATGATCATTATATATAGGCATCACGTCCGTGACAAGTAGACCGAAACGATTCTGCATCTACTACTGTTACTCCACACATCGACCGCTATCCAGCATGCATCTAGAGTATTAAGTTCATAAGAACAGAGTAACGCCTTAAGCAAGATGACATGATGTAGAGGGATAAACTCAAGCAATATGATATCAACCCCATCTTATTATCCTCGATGGCAACAATACTATACGTGCCTTGCTGCCCCTGCTGTCACTAGGAAAGGACACCACAAGATTGAACCCAAATCCAAGCACTTCTTCCATTGCAAGAACTATAGATCTAGTAGGCCAAACCAAACCAATAATTCAAAGAGACTTGCAAGGATATTATAATCATACATAAAAGATTTCAGAAAAGAATCAAATATTGTTCATAGATAATCTTGATCATAAACCCACAATTCATCGGACCTCGACAAACACACCGCAAAAAGATTACATCGAATAGATCTCCTCGAAGATCGAGGAGAACTTTGTATTGAGATCCAAAGAGAGAGAAGAAGCCATCTAGCTAATAACTATGGACCCGAAGGTTTGTGGTAAACTACTCACAACTCATCGGAGGAGCTATGGTGTTGATGTAGAAGGCCCTCTGTGATCGATCCCCCTCCGGTGGAGCTCCGGAACAGGCCCCAAGATGGGATCTCATGGGAATAGAAGGTTACGGCAGTGGAATTAGGGTTTCGTCTGGTGCCTCAATGTTTTCAGGTTATAAGGATATATATAGGAGGAAGAGGGGCACCGGGGGAGCTAGAGGGGGCCCACGAGGGTTGGGGCACGTCTACCCCCTGGTCGCGCCCCTGCCCTCATGGCCGCCTCTCTCGTTCCCTCGCGTGTACTCCAAGTTTTCTGTGTTGATACAGATCCAAAAATAACTCTCGAGAAGGTTTCATCCCGTTTGGACTCCGTTGGATATTCCTTTTCTGCGAAACACTGAAATAGGCAAAAACAACAATTTGCACTGGGCCTTGGGTTAGTAGGTTAGTCCCAAAAATAATATAAAAGTGTATAATAAAGCCCATTAAACATCCAAAACAGAATATGTAATAGCATGGAACAGTAAAAAATTATAGATACGTTGGAGACGTATCACACGCTGCCTGTCCTGGCGACTCCGACTGCTAAGGAGCCCATGCTCCTTTACATTGCTGCAACCAGCCGAGTGGTCAGCACAGTCATTGTGGTACAGCGCCCAGAAGACGCCAAGGCATAGCCGGTCCAGAGGCTTGTGTATTTTTTAAGCGAGGTGCTGTCAACCTCAAAGCAGAACTATCCACACTACCAGAAGATGTGCTACGACATGTATTTCACCGCCAAGAAGCTCAAGCCATACTTTCAAGAGCACCCCATCACGGTTGTCTGCACTGCCCCACTTGCCGAGATCATAGGCAGCAGAGACGCGTCAGGCCGAGTGGCCAAGTGGGCTATCGAGCTAGCTCCCTACGCCATCTTCTACCAGCCTCGCACCGCCATCATGTCTCAAGCGTTGGCCGACTTCCTTGTCGACTGGGCCGAGACCCAGTTGATGGGCCTCGAACCCCTCGTTGGTTACCCCAAGTGGAAGGTGTAAGATGCAGTAAGTAGAAGTGTTTTCCCTTAGCAAAGATGCCAAGGATCGAATCCCCAGAGACTCCTAGGTTCAACAAGTAGGTGTCAATTGTGGACCTGCACACAGATACAAATAACTTTGCTCCCAACGAGTACAGAGAGGTTGTCAATCTCTCCGGCCTTGTAGTTCACAAAGGTTTAAAAGCAATGATAGTAGTGATAGATAGTTTTTGCAATAGTAAGTAATAGCGGAAAGTAAATAGTGGATGTGATCAATGATGGTAATATGGACCGGAGTCTCATGATGTTCACTAGTGATGTCTCTCTCCCAAAAGACGATAAAACAGCTATGTGAGGTAAAAAAATTACAGCTGGGCAATTGACAAGACCACGAACGCAAACCAATGCTGACTACATTGCAAGAAAGGTTGAGGTTCAAAGCATGGGCGGTACGCCAAAGTAAGTAGACCGAAATCCATCAATATCTACTACTAATCATCCACCTTGAGATATCTATCCAGAACATCTCGCTGGTATTAAGTTGCGAGTCCCACCCATAGTGTAAACTCAATGCAACGGACAACTGCATTAAAAGAACTTTGCGTAAAGTAAACAATCCTTGCACCCGCGGGCACAAGCACCGTTGTTTTCCCCCTTGTGGCAACAGCACATCCCCTAGACTCATGTTTCTGTCACTCAAGCTAGTCATCGAGGGGCATGAACCCACAATCGAGCATAACGTTCCCTCTTGGAGTCACTACCTATTACTCGGCCAAAGCAATAAATAACAACAGAGAACATGCAGGAATTACTTATGAACTAAAATATAAAAGTGAATCAAATATATTACTCAAGATCAATCTGAACATAATCTCATAATCCATCGGATCCCAGCAAACTCAACATAGCAACAGCATAAGGATTACATAGGTGCCTCGATCATGTAGGGCAGCTCACGAGGACTAATTAGTGAAGCACAAGAACGGGAGGAGAACATCACATAGCTACTGGTCATGGACTCATGGTCCAAGGGAGACTACTCACGAGTCATCCGGGAGGCGTCCATGGTGGTGGAGAAGCTCCCGGTGGTGATCCTCCCCACCGGCAGGGTGCCGGGAAGAGTTCCCCTGGTGCTCCCGATCTTGGAAGCGGCGGCGGCGGCAGAACAGAGATGGGATCACGAAAAGAGTTCCTCTTCTGAGGGTTTCGGAGGTCCCTCTAAATATATGCCAAAGGGGGGCACCGGACGGGCTTCATGGGGCCCAGGCGCCCCCGGCACGGCCCGGGGGGGGGGGGGGGGC
>LR738711.1:826797712-826835588 GCA_902687465.1 Secale cereale | reverse complement strand
GGGGGGGGTGTTGAATATATTTTGTATAGGCAGTATATCGCATGTATATGTAGGATCATTTCCTACCGATCCCCGCCTCCTAGTTACCATGTATAGTCGAGGCCGTGGGCTCCTCATTGTAAATATATACGTGCGTGTATGCACCCAATCAATTGAGAGTTGTATTGCCAAACAATACTATGTATTGCATGGTTAGTTTGCTTAGTACAGGTGGAGGTTAGCAAAAGACTGGGAGCGACCAACTAAGAGAGCAATGACGGTCATAATCATGCAGAGCGACAAAGCAATATTGAATCAGGCATGGTAGTTATATCGCTACTCAGAAACAAAAGATCATCAAGGCTTGACAGACTTTCTTTACAGTCTTGAGTATGCGTGAGCATACGCCAAGTCAATCAAAATAAATTCTCGAAGGAAGATATTACTAAACCATACCACATCATAGGCAAACAAACCAAGTTGGTACTCCAATAACACATTGGGAACCCCCCAGCTATTTGAGATTAACTATAGGAAAACCTGAACTACTAAGCACCATCATGCAAGTGGCATCTTTATCATAGACACATTAACCAATGCAACGGAAGCAAAATCTCTTAATAAGGTGAGCATGGTAATTAAAGAGAGTTCAAGCAACCAACTAAATAAAAGCTCTTGAAAAGATAAGCATGAATACTAAGAGCAGAGCATGATAGTAGCTATTAAAAGACAAAGAACACACACAGCATAGATAGACATGAAAATTCTATGTTATGTTCTAGGTAGAGGTGGAGCGTGTTTCTCTCCCACATAAAGGAATGCTGGGTTCTGACTCGTTATGAAAAACTAAAAAGAAAACAAAAAGCAAGACGCTCCAAGCATAGCACATAACACATGAAGTGATAAAAATATAGCGAAACGAAAGACGAACTGATAATGTTGATGGAGAAGGGGATGCACGGGGGCATCCCCAAGCTTAGACGCTTGAGTCTCCTTGAATATTTCTTGGGGGTGCACGGGGGCATCCCCAAGCTTGAGCGCTTGACACTCCTGAATCTTTTTATCATCTTCCCTCGCACACTTGAAAACTCCCTTCATACATAACTCATCATAATCTGATTAGCGAGGTTACTACCCTTAATAAAATAATTATACCTTGCTGTAAATAAGGATATTCTTGAAGTTCTACTGTTTCTCAAGATTGCCAAAAGGTTTTTGCAAAGAAAAAACAAGTTCTTAATTTGCAAAGTGAAGGTAAGGCAAAACAGGACAGTATCTGTGAAAAACAGAACAGCAGGCAGTAATTGATCTGTTCGGGATACTCCTGCAACTCAAATAAAAAAACTCAGAACTGACGCACGAAAGACAATTATATAGAGAACGCTGTCGAAAAAATTCAGACCAAAAAGATGATCTGGTGATTTTATACGAATTTTTCTATCCAAGGACAGAACCTGTTTCCTGGACAGCACCTCACAACTTTTGAACTTTCTAGCAATCAGAGGCTATACTTGGCACAAATATGAAAAGTAAAGATACAATGATGATGCTACAGCAGTAAACAACATCAATACACAACAAAAGCAAAAAATTTATTCATGTGGGCTGCCTCCCAAAAGCGCTTTCTTTTATGCCTTTAAGCTAGGCATAATGCATAGATCAAGTTTTATCAAGAGTAAAAGAATAGCTAGCCCGTACAACGGACTCAAAAGGTAACTTGATCTTCTTTCGAGGGAAGTGTTCCATCCCTTTCTTGAGAGGAAACTGAAATTTTATATTACCCTCTTTCATGTCAATGACAGCACCAACGGTGCGCAAAAAGGGACGTCCCAAAATAATTGGACAAGAAGGATCACATTCAATATCCATAATAGTGAAATCAACGGGCACATAATTATCATTGACAACGATAAGAACATCGTCGATCCTCCCCAAAGGTTTCTTTATGGAAGAATCAACGAGACAAACACCAAAAGAACAAGAATCATAAGGTTTCAATTTAAGCATATCATATATCCTTTTGGGCATAACAGAGGTACTAGCACCAACATCACATAATGCATAACAAGAGAAGTCATTCAAATTAATTTTTATCATAGGATCCCAACCATCCTCTAGCTTTCTAGGTATGGAGGCTTCTACTCTAAGTTTCTCCTCCCTAGCTTTGATGAGAGCATTAGTGATATGCTCTGTGAAGGCAAGGTTAAGCGTGCTAGTGCGGGGATCTCTAGAGATCTTGTGAAGGAATTCAATAACTTCGGTAAGAGTGCAATTATCAAAATCAAGGTCACGAGCATCAAGTAAAGTGGTAGTGGTGCCCTTAAGGTTCAACTGTTTGGTAGCTTCTAAAGTCATAGCATCACCATTAATAGGTCCATTGGGACCAGGAGTACATTGGGTGCTAAGAGTGTGAACATCCTCAATAACTTGGATAGTAGCAACATTGTGGTGGGTAGGAAGGCTCTTAATTCTTTCTTCTTCCTCCCTTTCTCTAGCCCATCTTTCTTTAAGCTTAGCCATCATCCTAATGTTTTCATTAATTTGTACTTGAGTAGCATTAATAGGGATGACTTCCCTCTCCTTAAGAGGAGAAGTTTCAATTTTTAGCAATTTTACCTCATTGGCTAAGTGGTCTACCTTAAAAGAAAGATCATCTAGTTTATGTAGTTTCTCTTCTACATTCTTATTAAAGGCTTTTTGGGTAGTGATGAAATCTCTAAGCATGGTCTCTAGTTCAGTATTGGAGTTCTTGGTACTAGGATAAGCATTGTTGTTCCCATAAGAGTTAGAGGGGAACGGTCTAGGATTGCTACCAAAGTTACTCCTATAAGCATTGTTGTTAAAATTGTTTCTAGAGATAAAGTTCACATCTACTTGTTCTTGAGCAATCAAAGAATTTAAAGGAACATCACGAGGATCAACAGTAGATTGCTTCGAAAGTAGAGACATGATCAAGTCAACTTTTTCATTAAGGGAGGAAATCTCCTCGACAGAGTTTACCTTCCTACCTGTTGGAGCGCGTTCGGTGTGCCATTGGGAATAGTTGGTCATCATCTCTTCGAGAAGCTTCGTGGTAGCACCAAGTGTAGTTGACATAAAAGTTCCTCCCGCGGCCGAATCTAACAAGTTCCGCGAGGTAAAGTTCAAGCCTGCATAAAAAGTTTGGATAACCATCCAAGTAGTCAAACCGTGAGTAGGGCAGTTCTTGATAAGAGATTTCATACGTTCCCAAGCTTGGGCAACGTGTTCATTATCCAATTGTTTAAAATTCATGATGTTACTTCTAAGTTGGATAATTTTAGCAGGTGGATAGTATTTTCCAATAAAAGCATCTTTGCACTTGTCCCAAGAATCTATGCTATTTCTAGGCAAAGACTGAAACCAAATTTTAGCTCCTCCTCTCAAGGAGAAAGGAAAAAGCTTAAGCTTAACAATATTACCATCTATTTCTTGGTACTTTTGCATATCACAAAGTTCTACAAAGTTGTTCAAGTGTAAAGCAGCATCATCTCCAGCACCGGAGAATTTTTCTCTCATGACTAAGTTTAGTAAAGCAGGTTTAATTTCATATGAAGGTGCTGAAGTGGCAGGTGTACTGATAGGTGTGCTGATAAAGTCATCGTTGTTTTGACTAGTGAAGTCACACAACTTGGTGTTCTCGGTGGAACCCATAGTAGCAAGCAAGCAAGATAACTATTTTTGTGATTTTCGATAAAAGGTACTGAAAGCAAAAAACTGAAAGGTAAACTAACAAGACTAAAAAGCAAAGGTAAAAGATAGCATGCAACTCCCCTATCCTGAAGAGTGGAGTCCCTGGCAACGGCGCCAGAAAATACTCCTTGATGGGACTCGAACCCCTCGTTGGTTACCCCAAGTGGAAGGTGTAAGATGCAGTAAGTAGAAGTGTTTGCCCTTAGCAAAGATGCCAAGGATCGAATCCCCAGAGACTCCTAGGTTCAACAAGTAGGTGTCAATTGCTACGGCGCCATATTAGTAGCGATCAACGTGGACCTGCACACAGATACAAATAATTGCTCCCAACGAGTACAGAGAGGTTGTCAATCTCTCCGGCCTTGTAGTTCACAAAGGGTTAAAAGCAATGATAGTAGTGATAGATAGTTTTTGCAATAGTAAGTAATAACGGAAAGTAAATAGTGGATGTGATCAATGATGGTAATATGGACCGGAGTCTCATGATGTTCACTAGTGATGTCTCTCTCCCAAAAGACGATAAAACAGCTATGTGAGGTAAACAAATTACAGCTGGGCAATTGACAGGACCACGAACGCAAACCAATGCTGACTACATTGCAAAAAAGGTTGAGGTTCAAAGCATGGGCGGTACGCCAAAGTAAGTAGACCGAAATCCATCAATATCTACTACTAATCATCCACCTTGAGATATCTATCCAGAACATCTCGGTGGTATTAAGTTGCGAGTCCCACCCATAGTGTAAACTCAATGCAACGGACAACTGCATTAAAAGAACTTTGCGTAAAGTAAACAATCCTTGCACCCGCGGGCACAAGCACCGTTGTTTTCCCCCTTGTGGCAACAGCACATCCCCTAGACTCATGTTTCTGTCACTCAAGCTAGTCATCGAGGGGCATGAACCCACAATCGAGCATAACATTCCCTCTTGGAGTCACTACCTATTACTCGGCCAAAGCAATAAATAACAACGGAGAACATGCAAGAATTACTTATGAACTAAAATATAAAAGAAGTGAATCAAATATATTACTCAAGATCAATCTGAACATAATCTCATAATCCATCGGATCCCAGCAAACTCAACATAGCAATAGCATAAGGATTACATAGGTGCCTCGATCATGTAGGGCAGCTCACGAGGACTAATTAGTGAAGCACAAGAACGGGAGGAGAACATCACATAGCTACTGGTCATGGACTCATGGTCCAAGGGAGACTACTCACGAGTCATCCGGGAGGCGTCCATGGTGGTGGAGAAGCTCCCGGTGGTGATCCTCCCCTCCGGCAGGGTGCCGGGAAGAGTTCTCCTGGTGCTCCCGATCTTGGAAGCGGCGGCGGCGGCGGAATAGAGATGGGATCGCGAAAAGAGTTCCTCTTCTGAGGGTTTCGGAGGTCCCTCTAAATATATGCCGAAGGGGGGCACCGGACGGGCTACGGGGGGCCCAGGCGCCCCCCCGGCGCGGCCCGGGGGGGGGGCACCGCCAGGGCGCCTGGAGCCCTGGTGCCCCCCCCAGGCTACCCTTCGGACGCAGTGTTGTTTCCGGATCGCTGATTTTTTATATAATTTTTCTGGATTTTTCTGGGCAGTTCTCGAAACGTGAAAACCTGAAATACAAAAACAGCCGAAAACAGAAACTGGCACTGGGGTGCACTGGATTAGTAAGTTAGTCCAAATATGATCAAAAGTGTATGGAAGTGTATGAATATCATAGCAATATCACCCAAAAGTGGCATGGAGCAAGCAGAAATTATAGATACGTTTTGGACGTATCACCAGTACTTACCGCCTGCGCCAGATTCCACCCATTGGCGGATGCACTTTGATGGCTCGAAGATGTGCACCAGCTTGGGAGCCGACATCATCCTCACCTCTCCTAAGGGAGACAAGCTCAGATACACATTGAAAATTCACTTTGCCGCCTCCAACAATGTGGCCGAGTACGAGGCACTAGTACATGGACTCCGGCTGGCCAAAGAGCTTGGCATCCGCTGGATCATGTGCTATGGCGACTTGGACTTGGTGGTCCAGCAGTCATCTGGCGACTGGGACGCCAAGGATGCAAACATGGCAAGCTACCGCTTCCTCGTCCAGCAACTCAGCGGATACTTTGAAGGGTGCGAGTTCCTTCACGTGCCATGGGCCGACAACGAGCAAGCAGATGCCCTGGCACGGATCGGCTCCACCCAGCATGCTATAGCAGCCGGTGTCTCCCTCTAGCGCCTCCTCAAGCCATCTATCAAGCCTTCGCCGGAATCTGAGTCCATCTTCATGCCGGCTGTTCCCGGAGAGGTCGGATTAGACTCGAGGGCTGTGGAAGCCGGCCCGAAGACATCGGCACACGGCTCGGGGGCTGCAGCAGTTGCACCCGGCCCGGGGACTTTAGAACCCGGCCCAGGGGCTACATCAGTCGGCTTGGGGTCTTCGACTGGCAGCTCAGGGACTGCGGTAGTCGCGCCCGGCCCATGAGCTTTTGAGCCCGGCCCGGGGACTGCAGTAGTCGGCCCAGCGACTTTAGCGACACAGAAAGCGGCAGCTGAATCCGTCCCGCCACCTCCCAACCCAGCCGCCCTAGTAATAGTGGCCGTGGTGATAGTAGATGAAGTCCAAGCTCCATCATGGGCGCAGCCCATCCTCAACTTCCTGGTGAACAGACAACTGCCGATTGATGAGATCTCGGCCTGGTAAGTGCAGCGTTGGGCAGGAGCTTACACAATAGTAAACAGAGAGCTTGTCAGATGCTGCATGACTAGAGTCTTCCAGCGTTGCGTAGAGCCAGAAAAGGGCAAGGCAATCCTCAAAGACATCCACCAAGGCAAGTGCGGCCACCACACGGCCTCCAGATCCCTTGTCTCCACACTTTCCGGCATGGTTTCTTCTGGCCGACTGCTTTGGAAGACGCCAAGGATTTGGTCAAGCACAGAAAGGGATGCCAGAAATTCAGCTCCAAGCAACACCTGCTGGCTTCTGCACTCAAAACCATCCCCCTCACTTGGCCCTTTGCCGTGTGGGGACTGGACATGGTGGGCCCATTCAAGACAACACACAGCGGCATGACCCATTTGCTCATCGTGGTGGACAAGTTCACCAAGTGGATTGAAGCAAGGCCAATCAAGAACCTGAATGGGCCGACTGCTGTGACCTTCGTCGCAGATATCACCGTTCGATACAGTATACCTCACAGCATCATCACCGACAATGTCACCAACTTTGCCAAAGGCGCTCTGGCCCATTTCTGTGCGACATAAGGCATCCGACTGGACCAAGCGTCTGTTGCCCACCCCCAGTCAAACGGCCATGTCGAGCGAGCAAACGACATCGATCTGCTGGAAGAGGCCCGACTGTTAGCACCCAGCCGGTCCGCCATCTACCAGCAGGGTCTACGCCGCTACCACAGTCGGAAGGTCAAGCCAAAATCTTTCCAAGAAGGAGGCCTTGTGCTCTGACTGATCCAGCGAACAGCCGGCCAGCACAAGCTCTCGACCCCTTGCGAAGGCCCCTTCATTGCCAGCAAAGCCTTCGACAATGACTCCTACTATCTAATCGATGCCTAGAAGCCCAGAGCGTGCAAGAGAGACGACTCTGGCAAGGAAATAGAGCACCCATGGATCCCAAATCTCCTCCGAAGATTTTACAGTTGAATGCAGTATGTATCACACTACCTTTTGTACTAAACGCAAAGACATCGGGTCCCTCGAGGAGCACTCGGGGGCTCCCCTATTTATCTACATGATATGCTTTTCTTCCTATGAATGTATTATTTCATTCTTCTGCCTGGCACCGGGTTTGACCAGTCGGCCTGGGGGCTTGCCGCCTTATACTATGTCAGCGCTACCCACAGCCGGACAAGTAATGTGCCGGCACCTAAGCCCTCTCTTGCCACAAGCCGCAACTCGCAGAGCGACTGTTCGGTCGACAAGAGCTAAAGGCAAGAAACGGTGCCCACATGAAAAATTGCTAAGGACCAAGGCACTCACATAGGCTAAGACGGCCCCTCGCCTTACCGACCGGTTGTTGAGCAGCCGGACGGACGACTTGTTACTTAGGTTGCTACGTTCTAAAGAGGCACAGTACTTGTCTCCCTAAGGCGGCCGAGCACTTGACCCGGCCACAGACCACAGAACGGCTGTCTGGCTGACAAGGCGGCAGCTAAGGGAAGACAGCAAAGGAAAATAACCAAAAAGAACAGAAAAGCAAGACAAGTCGGAACCCAGTAAAGCACATCTCGTGCGAAATTTAATTTACATATAAAAAAGGCCCTTGGCCGGCATTCAACAATGTTTGAATACACCCAACGATTGGAACTGCAGAAGTCTAACAAGTTTGTTCAAAAGAAAACTACAAAGGAGGAAAAGCTAAGATAAAACTGGCCGCCTAGGCCAAAGGAGCAGCAGACGGGTCTGGCAGGCTGGTTGAGTTGGCGGCCCCGGTTGGTGGAGTGGCTGGCTGGTGAGTCTTGGTTTGGCCGTCTCCAGTAGCAGCCGACGCACTCGCACGCGGCCCACTGCTCGAGGCACGATCGAGCTGAGGTTGACCGTCTCCTCCTTATTTTGGCGCGCTGTCTTCACCATCCTCGCCCTCCTCATCCTCGCCTTCATTGCTGGAGGTGATCTCCTCCATCGAGTCATCGCCATCCTCCGGGTTCAGCCCGAACCAGTTCGGTGGCACTTCAGCACCCACCTCGTCCAGCTCGGGGATGAAGAGGCGGTATCGGTGCACTCGGCGATTGCCGCTGCACGCTGAGTAAGCTCACGCCACACCTGCATCAGCTCGGCATTGGCCTCTTGGCGGAACATGGCCAACTGGGCTAAATCTAGCCTAGGATACCACGCCTTGGCGAACTCCAAGGCTCGCCGTGCGCCTGCCCGGGCTGAGGAGCCCTTCCACGCCTCGAAGCGACCAACTGCCGCTTCCAACCAATCAGCAGTCCGCCTAGGGGTGCGCGGGGCCTGGAAGTCTGGCCAGAAGGCGGAGACCACCTGGTCTCCGACACGCTGCAGGCGGAGGAGCATCCGATGAGCCGGCTGGTGACGAGCCTAAATGGCGAAGAGCTGCTCGGTGAGAGTCCGAGGAGCGTTGGGCGCAATCCCCTTTCCCAGCCCGCCTCTGCTCATCACGGCGAGCTTCGATGGCCAAACTGGCGGTGACGGTGTAAGCAAGGAAGAAGTCTGCACATGAAGAAGGAAGAAGTCTGCATTAGAAGCCGACTCCTATAACAAATGGCAACATAAAGAAGGGAAAGACAACTCACCGTCGATCATGTCTTCGATTGCGCCGTAGCCATCGTTCAACGCACTCTCCCTCTCGGCCCAGCTTGAGCGTTCAGTCTCGAACTCGGCCAGGAGGCGGACCTCGTTGTCCTTCGCCGTCTGGAGCTCCGCCTTGTGCCGATCCGCTTGGTCCGTTAGCTCCTTGACCAGGTGGTCCTACTCCTGGGCCGCCTTTCTGCACTCCACCTCCTTGGCACGCAGCGCCATTTGGGCTTCGCCCAAGCTCTACTCCAAGGTGGCGTTGGCTCCTGCAAGGGCAAGAAAGAAAAAGACAAGTTAACAACCAACAAAAGAAGAGTGGTTGCCAGAATATCCGACCCGATTGCTCAGCAGTCGGCCCAAATCTCATGGGCTACACCCAGCGGGTGCGCTGGCGCGCCCTCGCGAAAGAAAGAAGACGGAAGATGGAGTGCTTACTTCGGCTTTCGGTCAAATCGGCAGTCCGCTTGACCAGCACCCTTTCCTGGGAGTTGAAAACGGCCGCGCGGATGTTGTGGTAATCCTGCAAGAAAGATGGCAGAAGGGAAGAAGGAGTCAGCACCCGGGACTTACCTTTAAGTTCCGAGCCGCTTGCTCAGCAGCCAGCCCAGAACTCGGGGGCTACACCCAACGGGTGCGCTGGCGCGCCCCCGCGGAAGATTACAAGGAATAAAAAGCTAAATGCAAGAAGCTTACCCGGACGGCCGTCTGTGACGCCAGGAACGCCTTTGTGAAGTTCTAGAGGACGGCGCCTTGGGCCTAAAGCAGGGTCTGAACCTCATGTGCATCCCTGTTCGGGACTCCCGTCCTGCCCCAGGCGCCCACTCTAGCGGGGCAGCGCTGGAAGCCTCCGCATCAGGGGCCGACAAGCTCGTGGCCCGGATCTCCTGCCGGCGTGGTGCCGAGGCCGCCTTCTCCACACGACGGTGCCTTGGAGTGCGATCCCTGGGGCCGTCCTCACCACCAGCTCGCCACCGACTGGTGGCGCTTGCGGTGTCTCAGGCCGATCGGCTGGCCTGAGCGCCGGCAATCGGCGCTTGTGGGGGCACCTCCATCCTCAAGACGGCGGCGTCGCCCCATTCCTGCCCCATGACCGGCTGGTCATTGCCGGCTCCTCCAGTCGGCGCCGGGACCTCTAGCGCTGGCGGCACAGAGCGCAAGGGGTTGACGAGTTGCGGAGCCTAGCCACGTGTGGCCTGCTCCGCCTTTCCCCTAGTGGCGGCGTCCGCCTGGGCCTTGGCTGCGGCGTCGGCTTGGGCTTTCGCCACCGCGTCAGCTTCCTCCTGCGCCACCTTGGCCACTTTTGCCTTCTCCTTCTCCGCCCTCTCGCGCTCCTCGCGTGCCTCCCGCTCGTTCCACTCCATCGTCGCCTGGAGCTCAGCGCGCGGGTCTACGCGGCGGGTGTTGGTGGAGCCCTCCATGGTCCCGATGATGGACGCGGAGTGTCGGTGTATTGGATCGACATCTATGGGATCAAAAGAATCCCTACTACGGTTGCAGGGCGTGGGGTTGAGAGAAGAGCGGATCAAACAGATAGCACACGGTTCCTTTACCCAGGTTCGGGCCGCGAGGATGCGTAAAACCCAACTCCTGCTTTGGTGGATTGTATATCTGTGTTCTTCAGCTAGCTATGGGGCGTGAGGAGCTCCAAAAAGCCGAATCCTCCTGCTGGTCGCCTCGGGCCTCCTTTTATAGAGAAAGGGGTCGCCACAGTGGCACACAAGAGGTGGAAAGGGTACAGTGATGCGAGGTTATCCCTCGCATTACATGACAAGGCGCATTTAATGCATCTTGCTTAGGTGTCCTTTCTTTATCGGGGACGGGGGAGATATCCATCTTGTCCGTCGCCGCTCCTTCTTGTGTCGACACGCGCCCTGGCCAGCGATGCCTGAAATGCCATGTAGGCAGGCAGACAGCTGAGGTGGCGCAATGGTGGGTCTTCACGAAGATCTGCATGTCGCCACGCAGGTGCCTGCCCAGCTGGTTGGGTCGGCAGCTGCATAGGGCGGTGGAGGCTTAGTTGGTGTGGGCCTGATGGTGGCCCTGCGGATGTCCCCGGCAAGGGTCTTGCCGCGGCGCCTGCTGTCATCCCCGGCAAGATGCTTGCCGGAGGTCTTGTGGTCTTCCTTGGCTGGGATCCCGCCAAGGGTCGTCGTCTTCTTAGTGTGTATCTGATCTTGAATGTCTTCACAAATATCTGCATGCCACTACGGGGATATCTCCCGAATCCTTGCCCCATGGAGGAAGTGGACTCAAGGGTGATTCGCTCCGTAGGCGTGGGGCGAGTTGCAGCGGCAAGGGTCTTGCCGGGGCTGCTAAAGCCGGCCCCGGCAAGGATCTTGCCGGGGCTGCTAAAACTGGCTCCCGGCAAGGATCTTGCCGGGGGAACCCGCTTCATCACTTTCCTCTTTGTGGTCTTGGCTTTGGGCTTCAGTTCCATTGAGCTTCGGTCTTACCCTGGCTCACCTCCCTTTCCGTGCTTGGTGTGGTGGTGCCCGTGGCTCAAACTGCCCGTGCACAGTCATAGGGGTACAAAAAGTGTACCCCTCTTTTTGTACACCGACAGGAGCCCCCGGGCCTGGGCCACACATAAGCGCGACGCATTGTTGGGCTAGGCCCAGAACGGTGCGCGGGCAGGCGGGACGGTTTTTACCGTGGTAAGATTTTCCGCGCGCTGCGCCTCCCATGATCCGCGTGCATGGCACGAGGTGGGGGGGGGGCGTGCGTGACGTGGGCGGCATGCATGGGGCAGTTCCCGCAGGCATGCATCACATCGTAGTAAAGAGGCGGCCTCGCGTCTTCCCCATAAACGGGGGGAGGCGTGGAGGCGCGGCCCATTTACTGAATGGGGCTGAGGCGCGGTCCTCAAGGCGTCCAGTTCCCACGATCACGGGGTGGGGAGAGGTCGCCTCACCCGTCCCCTTGGTTCTGCACGTCCGCCACGCGTCTCCCATGCACTTGGTGTGGCAAACGGTGGAGGCGGGAAACCGGGCCGTCGCTGGTTGGGGCGGCGGGTCGGTCCTGGCTCCCTGCGCCTTTCGTGTTTTGATTGGCCGAGCGGGGCGGCCGAGCTCCAACCCCGTTCCTTTATAAAGAGCGGGAGGGGAGGGACGGCTCCCCGCTTTCTTTCTTCTTCGTCCTCCTTCAGCTTCCGTTCCCCTCCTCCATTCGTCATGGAGAGAGGAAATCCCGGCCCTTCAACGGTGGCGGTGAGGGTTGCCGCTTGACAACGCGTCCCTCCTTCTCCCGCGCCTGCGGTGGCAGAGACGGCCGCAAGGGGAAGGGGGAGGGGGCGAGGCCGTGGGCGAGGCCTGGGCGCTCAGGGAAGTGGAGGACGGGGTAGCCCGCCGGCCTCGCCCCCGCCAGCAGCTCCTCCTCCAACGGAGGGCCATGTTGGGGATGACCCTTGCGAGTTCTTCGTCAGGTTGCGCCGGCCGCTGCGCCGTCGCCTTCGTCTCCCGACTCCATTTGCGCGGGAGATGGAGCTGGATCCGCCGGAGTCATTGCGGCTGCACATGAGGGGCTGCGGGATCAGCGGCACGCGGGTCTGCATCGACTTCCCTGCTCCTCATGTGATGTATCTTCGTCGGGGATGGAAGACGTTTGCTCGTATCCACAGCTTGACGGATGGGCTCACTCTCCATTTTAAGTTAATGGAGGGTGGCCTTCTTTCCGTCAAGGTCTTCGGGCACTTCGGGACCCGTGCAAGGTGCTGTGTGGAGAGCTCTTCTGATGATGAAGATTCCTCCTCGAGCGATAGTGACGAGGAGGACAGCGGCAGCGATGACAAGGGCGGTAGGCGGCAGGATGACTGGTCCAACTAGGTGTCGGGCGCCGCTCCTGGTGGCACCGGCGACCCCATCATCCGCGTCGCCGGCTCCTTGAACTTCTCGGGGCCGTCCCCTTGGCGGCTGGCATAGGGAGGCTGCGGAAGAGGAAGAGGGCGGGCGGCAAGGTCGTCATGTTGGAGTACGCGGGCACCGACGCCTTCGACGCGTACTGACGTCCTGCCGCCTCGTCTTCGAGCTCTGCTTCCGGCGTCACCATCACCATCCAGCCTTTGGGCGGCCACCAAGATGTTTTCTTGGTGTCTTCTGCCACCCGTAGCTCGCCTAGGCGCTCCTTTTAACCTTCTCGCCTCCTTGACCTACCTCTTAAGGAGAGGGACAAGAAAGGCATTACAGGCATCTTATCTCTTTTTAGTTTGTAAGCCTTCGGGCATCTGTTAAATTTAAAACTTGTAATCCCCTTGTCAATATTTTTCATTCGCTATGGACTGTACCTGAGTGGAATGTTTTTAATGAAGAAGGGATGTTTGCCGGGTCATTTGTTTGTGGGTGAAACCCACGACAAGGAATAAATCCTTGATATCTCTAAGATAAACATTTTCTCGCCGGGCAACAGGCCTTGCCGTCTCCCAACTTCGCTCGACCTTTCTCACGCCTTTGGCGAAGGCAGGGATGAAGTGGGTTTAGGCTCCTTGTTTCATCCTTCCGCTGCCGCGACTACGACCAAACTTGGTCCCACGAACGAGCCCTAGGGCCTAGAGTTATGGGAGCATGGTAGTTTAAGTAAAAGAACGAGGTTTCACACACCTCAGTCCATAATGGAATGCATGATAAGGTATGAAGAACTTATCTGAAGCTGCAGCCCCCGGCAACCCTGGTTTGCCGTGGGTGAATCGTTGCTCTTGTAGCCCCCGGCAACACTGGCTTGCCGGGGCCTATATGCTAGTCTGTTCATTTTTCTTCTCCCCAAGTGGTTTCGGCAAGGATATATGTGCGTCCTGTGAACCAAAGGAGATAAAAGAAAGACAAAGAGATGCAAACTCGACCTCTAAGCTAGGGGTTAGCCGCCGCTAAGCACTATCAACCCTAACCAAGGACGAGACTCGACCTAGCACGCTTGCTATAACTTAGGGCGCCAGCATTTCATTTATTTATACTCAGGGTCTGCGCCTGGCTTTGTACAAAGGGTTACATGCCTTGCCGGCAAGGCTTGTACAAAAGGTGGCTTGCCGGGGGGCCCGGCAAGCCGCGCCTTATGGGTAAAACTTGCGAAGATGCTCAATATTCCAGGAATTGCTCACCGGAACGGCATTTTCGTTCTCCAGGCGGACTGCGCCAGGCCTGGTGACTCGTATTACCCGATAAGGGCCTTCCCACTTCGGCATCAACTTGTTGGTATTCTTGGCCGATTGAACGCGCCGAAGAACAAGGTCGCCTTCCTCAAAGCTTCGGGCATGGACCTTGCGGCTATGGTAGCGGCGCAAGGCTTGCTGGTAGCGTGCTGCTCTCACAGCCGCCCGAAGACGATCTTCCTCAAAGAGCGTTGCATCATCTTGCCACAGTTGCTCTTGCTCAAGCTCATCATAAGCAAGCACTCGAGGTGACCCGTATATGAGTTTAGTGGGGAGAACTGCTTCTGCCCCGTATACTAGGGCAAAGGGTGTCTGGCCGGTGGCTTGATTTGGCGTCGTTCTGATCGACCAAAGAACCATTAGCAATTCATCAATCCAGCGCCTTCCGCTCTTGTGCAGCCTGTCAAAGGTCTTTGTCCTTAAGCCTCGCAGTACTTCAGCGTTTGCCCTCTCAGCTTGACCATTGCTTCGTGGGTGAGCAACGGAAGCGAAACAGACTTTGCTGCCGAGGTCTTGGATATATTGCATGAAGGTGCGGCTTGTGAACTATGTGCCGTTGTCGGTGATGACCCTGTTGGGTACATCATAACGGGACACTAGTCCCTTGAAGAACTTGATGGCTGACTGAGCTGTGACCTTCCTCACTGCCTCCACCTCTGGCCACTTTGTGAACTTGTCGATTGCAACGTACAAGTACTCAAAGCCCCCGACAGCGCGGGGGAAAGGGCCCAGTATGTCGAGCCCCCAGACCGAGAAGGGCCAGGAGAGAGGAATGGTTTGAAGGGCTTGAGCTGGTTGATGAAGTTTCTTTGAATGGAACTGGCACGCTTCACACCTGGTGACCAGTGTCGTCACATCCTGGAGGGCAGTGGGCCGGAAGAAGCCTTGCCGAAATGCCTTGCCGGCAAGGGCTCTTGACCCTATGTGGGATCCACATATGCCTTCATGTATCTCTGCCAACAGCTCCAGTCCTTCCTCTCGAGGGATACACTTCAATTTCACGCCGTTCGGTCTCTTTCTGTACAGGACGTCATCGACGAACTGGTACATAGCAGACCGACGGGCTACTTTTTCCGCTTCTTCCCGCTCCTCAGGAAGTTCCCCAGTTTGGAGGAATCGGACGATATGCTGTGCCCACGCTGGAGCCTAGGGCTCGACGGCGAGGACTAAAGGCATTTCCTCCACTATAGGAGCGGCTGTCTCGACGGCAAGAGCTTGACGCTCCGCCGGAGCTAGCCGTCCCGTGGCGGGCTCAGTGTCCCCGACAACATCCTTGCTGGCGGCTCCGGGGAGCTCGGCGGGAAAGTACTTGCCGGGCCCTGATTTCCTCCTCTTGTTTTGCTCTGTTGATGGATCAACAGATGGTTGAGAAAGCTGAAGCACAAAGGTACCTGCTTCCACAGGTAACTTGAGGGCAGCGCGCTTTGACAGGTAATCGGCGATGTCGTTCTCCGCTCCGGGAACGTGCTCCGCTTGTATACCATCAAAACGCTCTTCCAGCTTTCTAACTTCATCGACGTAGGCCTTCATCAACGGGCTCTGGTAATCTTTGTTGACTTGTTTGACGACAAGCTGCGAGTCACCCCTGACAATGAGTTTCTTGATTCCGAGGTCTGCCGCGATCCTAAGACCAGCAAGCAGCCCCTCATACTCAGCAGTATTGTTCATTGATACCTCCCTGGGGAAGTGCATCTGGACCACGTACTTGAGGTGCTCTCCAATGGGCGCGACCAGCAGTACGCCAGCCCCGGCGCCCTGTAAGGAGAAAGCTCCATCAAAGTACATGATCTAGTCGCAACTCACCTCGTTGCTGGGGAGAGCAGTTTCCTGGACTTCTTCATCAGGCGTCGCGGTCCATTCTGCAATGAACTCCGCCAGAACTCGGCTTTGAATCGTCGAGGTACTTTCAAACTTGAGGTCAAAGCTGGACAGCTCCAGTGCCCACTCTACAATTCTTTCCGTTGCATTTGGATTGTGCAATATCCGTTGCAGAGGGAGGCGAGTGACGACAGTGATCTCGTGCGCCTGGAAGTAGTGACGCAGCTTCCTCGAGGCCATAAGAAGGCCGAAGAGCAATTTTTGCACACCGGAGTACCTTGATCTAGCCCCCCTGCAAGAGGGAAATAACAAAGTAGACCGGGTGCTGCATCATTTTCTTCATTGGCTGCACTCCAACCGGCCGTGTCGTCTCTGCACCAATGGTGTCGTGGAATTAACACGACAGATGTCCGGTTTAACAGACTTGATGATGGAACCATCGCACGGGTTAGCTTGAAGGGGTTAAAAGCACACAAAGGACACAGAGGGTTTATACTAGTTCGGCCCCTTCGATGAAGGTAAAAGCCTATGTCTAGTTTGGTTTGGTATTGCTTGGGCGTCGATGAACAGGGAGCGGATCGCTTGCCTGTGTCTCGACGGGTTGTTTCTTGCTTGTCCCTGAACCGTCGCCGGGTCGTCCCTTTATATAGAGGCGATGCCTGGTCCGGTTTACAGAGTCCCGAGGCCGGCTCATACTTGTGTCCGCCTCGGTCTCTGTTCTTTCTTCCTTATCTCTCAAGTTACATCATCGAGCGGATTACAAACCATAATTCTATACATGGGCCCTAAGATCTTATGGGCCGTAGCCTTTACTAAATATTACAACCATACAAACATATTACAATGAGCCGGTTTATACTAGCCGGTTCATACCTGCTAGTAATATCCCTGACATTAGGCCCCAGAATGATTTGAACTTGTTCACATCAATCTCCCTTGTCTTGTGTAATTTTCTTCTGTGTCTTTTCATTTTTTTGTAAACCGGCCCTGACGTCATCCTCGAGAATCATTGAACCTGATCGTGACATCACTTCCGCATTTAACGTTGTGAGCTGTACTGTAGCTTTTGTTTAATGGTTATCCCGAAAATCGAGGCGTCAAGGGATCTTTATCCGATCCTTTGCCTCCTCGAATCCCGCACATGTCGCTTCGGATCTGTCTTTCCTCTTATAAATACTGCCGTCCCCATTCATAATCTTCTTCTCGCATCTTCTTCCTCCTCCGTCGCCCGAGCTCAAGACACCATTGACGCCCGAGCTCGAACCGCCGCCGTTGATCGCCGAATCCGAGACCTCACTGGCCGCTGCATCGACCTGAGTTTTGACCAGAGAACCTCCGCCGCTGATCCCTGCTGTTCCAGGTACGTCTTTCTTCTTCATTGTAGATCCGTAATTTCTAGGGTTCGTACCTCCGCCATTAGAACCTCAGTAAAAGCTTCATCTTCGTTCGACCTAAACAAATAGTTCTCAGTAACTTTCACTTTTAGATCTTGCCCTTTAAACTTTTGCCTTTACTCCGCTGCATATGCTTCAGATCTTAACCAATAGGTTATCTGCTCTATGTAAAACCCTTGTAGTTCTTCCCGTATACTCTTGCATTTTTTTTCTTTTTCTCGTATGCCCAGATCTGTTCCACCTTAGCTGTCTTTGAAAAACCTGTTTTTCTCCTCTGTAGATCTGTTAAGTATGCTCCGGTTTAAACTGTCGTACACTGTCCTTGTAAGAAATTTCTCGATGAGCGCGATGGTTTACCTCCTTTCTTTATTGCTGTCATGAACCGGCAGTAACATAACTCCCTGTTATTGCCGGGTTAGCCATATCATTAGTCCCTTGTCTAAACTGTTGCGTGATCTTCGTATATATCTCCCGGTTTATACCGCTGTACTTAAATAATCCGGTTTTATACTTTTACCCTTTCAGTACTTTGTCCTTCTGTTGCTATGGCCAAATAGTTTGTCTCTTGCGACTGGGCTCTGTCCATCATTACGGAAGAAGACTTGGCCAATGCCACTGCCATTGGTACTTTAGGCCCTCAATCCTTTTTAAAGTGGCGGGCTCCAGGAGATGAATGCCCTCCTACTCCCAGAGAGGGGGAGGTTATTGTTTTCTTCGACCACATAGCCCGAGGATTCACACCTCCCGGTTCAAGATTTTTCCGAGATGTGCTTGCCACTTTCCAACTCCATCCTCAGGACATTGGTCCCAACTCCGTTTCCAATATCTGTGACTTCCAAGTCTTCTCAGAGGTATATCTGCAAGAAGAGCCGTGTGTTGATCTATTCCGGGATTTCTTCCACCTGAACCGACGTACTGAGTTCACCAACGGACCGCATCAGGAACTGGGTGGGGTTAGTATCCAGAAAAGGAGAGATGCGGTCTTTCCCCATGCCGCTCTCCACACACACCCAAAGGAGTGGAACAAGTCTTGGTTTTACTGTGTTGATACTTCTCCCGCCGGGGAGAACCCGCTGCCGGGTTACCGTGAGCACCGTCTTTCGGAGGATCATCCTTTGCCGCAGTGGCTTTGCTCTGTCGAACGGCCCCGGTTTGCTTCTCAGCTTACCAAACTGAAAGCTTTTATGGCCAACGGTCTAATTGGAACCGATTTTATGCGCTGTTGGCTCTCTTGGAGTATCCTTCCCTTGAGTCCGCGACAGCAACTGATGTGCCAGTATTCTGGTAAACCGGACGACCCTCAACGGTTTTCCAAGGATAAACTTTCTGAGTCGGAGGTCATTGAATCGGCTAAGAAGATGCTCAACGTCTCCTTAGAGGATTGCAGCAAAATCGGATTGGCTCCGTATTACAAGAAGAACAAGCTGCCTGCAGTAAGTCTTGCTTTCTCATATATATTTTTTAATCCGTTTATATAAACCGTCCTCTAACTATCTCTTTTCTGTCTGAATAGGCCGATGATCCTTTCTGGAAAAGAAAACCTCAAGAGAAAACCGAAAAACAGGCACGCCGGAAAACCTTTGCTAATAAGAAGAGAAAAGCGGCCAGAGGCTCTAGTTCCCACGCTGAGGATGACAATCCGGACTCTGAGGTATGAATTAATCCGACTTTAACTTGCTTGCTTTTACTCATATCTGTATCTAATGATAACTTTCCACAGGAGTTGGCTGAAGGTGATAAACCGGCCGAAGTTGAGGTAACTATCCTTTCTTCCGATTCAGAACCACTTCCACAAAAAAGTCGTCGGACAGTCCGGAAATATCAATTTTCTCACCCTTATGCTCAATTGTATCCTAATTTTCTTTTGAAGAAACAACAACATGAAGCCCTTCGCCGGACCACTCGCCATAGCGGCCTGGCAGTGGAATCATCCGGAATCTCTCTCACTCCGGCTCGGAGGCGCCGTTCTGAGGTTATACTCTCTCCAACCCTCCTTCATCCCAAGGCCGGGCTTATCCGCAAACCTTTTAAACCGTCTGATCCTGATTATCAGGAGACTCCATTATCTTCTTCCGGTGAATCGACTGCCACGCAACTTCCCCCACTGAAAACCGTCCCAGGGTAAGTCTTTTTAACTTATCCGGTTTATGATTACATTTTGCTTCATAATCTTAACTCATTTTCCGAACTTCTTCCAGCAAGCCTAAGCCTAGCAAAAAACCAAAGGTCAACAAACCCACTGCTGAGACTACTGTTGATGATCCGGCGGTTGATCCGACAACAACCGTCCCCCCAGAAGGCGAGCCCACAATTCCTCTTGAGAATCCTGCGCCTACGGATCATATTTCATTGCCCGAGAACCCTACTGCTGATGATGTTCATGATCCGCCAAGTCCTGCCCGGGCCAATTCTCCTCAGACCAATCCGGCATCTCCCAGTCCGGTTCATACTGCCGCTCCACCAACAACACCTGCTTCTCCAGAAGTTGAAGTGACTGGCACTGCTTTTACTGCTCCGGCTGAGCCCATTGTTTTAGCCAAATATATGGCTAAAGCGGAGAAGCTGCATAAGGAGAAGGGTAAATGGACTACCGAGCTATCCAGTCATGCTGATATGAGTGCCCAGGAGCTCTATTCCGGGTACTTGAACCGGCTCCACACCAGCCGAGATTATGAAGTGGGCTTGGTTAACATGATGAAAGAAAAATATGAGGTAATCCTTTCCTTCTGACTTTGTGCTTTTGATATGCTTCTAACTATCTCATAGTAGCCCCCAAGTTCTGGTTTAGCTGCGCATTGAAGGTGAACCGGAACTTATATCTTGAACAACTGATCTTACATTAGCCCCCAAGTATCAAGTAAATAACTTGGTTATGTATTTGATACTTGTAAGAATTTCTTCTGATACTTCAATTATCCATTAGCCCCCAAGTGTCAAGTAGACAACTTGCTTGTGTGCTTGAGACTTTTGTCTTTAAATCACTGCTGTTTAACACTTCAATTGCCCATTAGCCCCCAAGTGTCAAGTAGACAACTTGTTTGTGTGCTTGATACTTTGTTTTTGATTTATGTCCGCTTATTACTTTATCATTCTAGCAGGCTGATTTAAACCGGAGTGCTGATGAAATCAATGAACTTCGGAGCCGTCTTGCTGAAATGGAGGCTGCTGCTTCTAAAGCCAAGAAAGATCTAAAGGTGAGTTTAAAGACTACTGAGGAGCTGAAAAAATTCTTTGAAGAAGAGCGAACCGCCTTTGAGGTTCAGAAAAAAGATCTGGAAAAGAAGGTCAAAGATGCCGAAGAAGCGCTTAATCCGGTGACTGAAGAGTTAACCGTCTTAAAGCGGCAAATAGAGTTGATGAATTCTGCAATCTTTGGTAAGTATGATCCGTACTCCTGCTTTATCCTTGTAATCTTCCATCTGTGCCTGTTTAATTGTGATATTCATGTGCAGGGCGTCGTGTCACCCATCTTGGGGATGACTTACGGAAGAAACTGAAGGCCTGTTACACTTTGGTCGAGCAGCTGTATTCCGGCGCTCAAAGGATCATAAGTGCAACATCATTTAATAAACCGGCCCCAACAACTATCCAAGGAACATTAGAGAAGCTGTCTATCTTGCCGGGGCATTTAGAAGAAGTGAAGAAATCTGCTGCTCGGGCCGGTTCTCTCAATGCACTGACCAGAGCTAAGGCTTGGGTCCCCGATTTTGATCCGGAGGAAGCCTTGAGTGGGTTTCCTGACACTAAAGAAGAAGGATCATCTTTTACTGAAAGGGATCTCCATGCCTTGACGAAGGAGATGCGCCCTCTTGCCAGCAAGCTTGCGGCCGAATCAGACTTATCAAGGTATCATCCGGGATATAACTTGCAGAACGAGCGGGTGGAACGGCCGGTTTATGATACTGTCAATCTAATCCCACCAGTACGCCCTCATACCTTCGCTCCAGATATTGATCCGTCTGAGCTAATCAATGAAGAAATGTACTTCCGGGCTTTAACGAAAATCGACTGGTGCGTCCCGGACTTCCAGCCGCTTCAAGAAGAAGAAGAGACTCCGGATCAAGTCGATGCTCAGCCCTCTCAGCAGGAAGGAGCATAGCTCATAGCTTATTGCTGTAGTTGCAGTCCCGTTTTACGGAACAATTTTTAATCGGCCAGGCTTGCTATGCCTTGTAATAGGATAACTGAACGCATTGTCCGCTTTGATCCGGATATTCTGACTTCTTGTTTTAACGTTTGCCGATTTAAAATTTGTCTGATGTCGCTTATCTTGCATATGACCTGCCCCTGCATAGATAATACTGAAAATATGTCCTAGCGGTTTACCGCCGGACAGATTAAATTGTTCTCACAATATATCAAACAAATGTATACTTATACCAGAAAATAATTTTTATACCTGGGACCAAGTATGCTTGATACTCTTTAATCCGGCGTATATTGCCTTTTTGAAGGGAGTCTTTGAATAGACTCAACAATAATACCTGGTTTTACACAAACTGCCGGTTTAAAGCATGCTCAACTTCTTATTTTGTTTCTGCCGGATGATTGTTCCGGGTTATGATAAACACCGGATTAACCAAAACTTTTTACTCATGCTGGTGCTCATGACCCAGACTTCTCAACTTTGTAGATGTGTGGTCAATTTCTTGAATTGTCCCACTCCAGATTAAAGAATCAGAACACATAGAGATCAGAAATGCAAATTTGCAAATAAAACCATGTAGTCGAGGCTTTTTATGAGCTGCCAGGCTCAAAGCAAGGTTCAGCCAATCACTGGATGCGGGTAATCTCGTCTTTCCAGAGGGCCGGTCGATGGATGCCTGTAGCCTTTCCATAGGAACCATAAGAAAAAACTTTAGCCAATCACTGGATGCCCGTAGCTTTTCCAGAGGGCCTCCATGGTTCCATGAAACCATGGGTAAATTTTAACCAATCACTGGATGCCCGTAGCCTTTCCAGAGGGTCTCCATGGCTCCATGAAGCCATGGTAAATTTTAACCAATCACTGGATGCCCGTAGCCTTTCCAGAGGGCCTCCATGGTTCCATGAAACCATGGGTAAATTTTAACCAATCACTGGATGCCCGTAGCCTTTCCAGAGGGCCTCCATGGTTCCATGAAACCATGGGTAAATTTTAACCAATCACTGGATGCCCGTAGCCTTTCCAGAGGGTCTCCATGGCTCCATGAAGCCATGGGTAAACATAAGCCAATCACTGGATGCCCGTAGCCTTTCCAGAGGGCCTCCATGGTTCCATGAAACCATGGGTAAATTTTAACCAATCACTGGATGCCCGTAGCCTTTCCATAGGGTTTTCATGAAGCGTCCTCTTTGAGCCGGATGTGATCTTATGCTCTTCAGGGAGTTGTTATTGCTTCTGAGTGTATATTATGCAAAATCAGTTTTTAACCGATCGATATGTTTGAAATATGATATATGATAATATATATATGGTTGTCCACATAAGATATTCGTATTAGAAAAAAGGCTGAGCCCCCAGTTTACCGAGGGTGCCGATTTATTCATTAATCATAATATATACATAGGATACAGTGGAGCTCATAGCTCAAGTGTAGTAGGGCCGTAAGTGGGCGATATTCCATGGCCTCTTTGTCTCCTCTTCTGATGTCCGTGAGTCCTTGTGTTCTCGAACGTCCACCAGGTAATATGAACCGTTGTGTAGATTCTTACTGACCACAAAGGGCCCTTCCCAAGGTGGGGATAGCTTGTGCATATCTGTTTGGTCTTGGATGAGCCGGAGTACTAAGTCACCCTCCTGGAATGTTCTGCTCTTGATCCGGTGGCTGTGATATCTGCGCAAGTCTTGTTGATAGATCGCAGATCGTGCTGCTGCTATATCACGCTCTTCATCCAGTCGGTCCAAACTGTCTTGTCTCGCCTGCTCGTTGGCCGCTTCAACATAGGCCGTCACCCTTGGTGAATCATGACGGATATCACTTGGAAGGACCGCTTCAGCACCATATACCATAAAGAAAGGTGTATAACCTGTGGACCGGTTTGGCGTAGTGTTGATACTCCAGAGGACAGATGGTAACTCCTCAACCCAACATCCCGGGGTTCTTTGCAAAGGAGTCATAAGCCGGGGCTTGATACCTCGCAAAATCTCCTGATTTGCTCTTTCAGCTTGACCATTGGATTGGGGGTGAGCCACAGAAGATACATCTAGGCGAATATGTTCCCGTTGACAAAACTCTTCCATCTCACCCTGAGATAAATTGGTGCCATTGTCTGTGATGATGCCGTGCGGAAAGCCAAACCGGAAAATTACCTTTTTGATGAATTTGACTGTTGTGGCCGCATCACACTTGCTCACAGGCTCTGCCTCAATCCACTTTGTAAACTTATCCACGGCCACCAGTAGATGAGTTTTCTGATCTTGAAATCGCTTAAAGGGTCCAACCATGTCAAGCCCCCAGGTCGCAAACGACCAAGTTATTGGTATCACCCGGAGCTCCTGTGCCGGAACAAGAGCACGTCGCGAAAACTTCTGACAAGCGTCACACTTCCGGACTAGATCTGCCGCATCAGCATGAGCTGTTAACCAGTAGAAACCATGTCGGAAAGCTTTAGCCACCAATGTTTTTGAACCGGCATGATGACCACAATCCCCTTCATGGATCTCGCGAAGAATCTCACAACCTTCCTCAGCTGATACACACCGCTGAAACGCTCCAGAAACGCTGCGATGATGAAGCTCTCCGTTTGCAATTGTCATGGACTTAGAACGCCGGACTATCTGTCGTGCTTCCATCTCATCGTCCGGCAACTCTCCTCGGCTCAGATATGCCAAATAAGGCAGCGTCCATTCCGGGGTAACATGAAGTGCTGCAACTAGCTGTGCCTTCGGATCAGGAACAACTAGGTCTTCCTCTGATGGTACTTGTACTGATGGACTGTGCAGCTCATCCAAAAAGGTATTTGGCGGCACCGGTTTTCGCTGAGATCCCAGCCGGCTTAAAGCATCAGCCGCTTCATTCTTTCGCCGGTCTACGTGGTCCACTTGATATCCTTTGAAACATCCAGCAACTGCTTCCACTTCCCGTCTATAAGCTGCCATGAGGGGATCTCTCGAATCCCACTTGCCTGAAACTTGCTGTGCCACCAGATCTGAATCGCCAAAACATTTGACCCGGCTTAAGTTCATCTCCTTCGCCATCCGTAAGCCATGAAGTAATGCTTCATATTCGGCCGCATTATTAGTATAAGGAAACAATAAACGGAGGACATAACAAAACTTATCACCTCGGGGGGAAGTTAAAACAACTCCAGCCCCCGAGCCTTCCAACTGCCTTGAACCGTCAAAATGAATCGTCCAATATGTAAGATCCGGCTTCTCCTCAGAAGTTTGTAATTCTGTCCAATCATTGATGAAATCCACCAATGCCTGAGATTTTATAGTGGTGCGTGGCACATACCTCAACTCATGTGGACTAAGCTCAATAGCCCACTTGGCCACTCTACCTGTAGCTTCCCTGTTCTGGATTATGTCCCCCAACGGTGCTGAACTAACCACAGTTATTGGATGACCTTGAAAATAATGCTTCAGCTTCCGGTTTGCCATGAACACACCATACACCAGCTTCTGCCAATGCGGGTTCCTTTGTTTGGACTCAATGAGCACTTCACTCACGTAATAAACCGGACGCTGAACTGGGTATTCCTTTCCTGCCTCCTTGCGCTCAACCACGATTGCGACGCTGACTGCTTGTGCATTGGCGGCAACGTATAACAGCAATGGCTCATTATCAACAGGGGCAGCCAGGACCGGCGGCTTCGCTAGTTGCTGCTTCAGATCCTCAAACGCCGCGTTCGCCTCCTCACTCCATATAAACCGGTCTGTTTTCTTCAGCATCTGATAAAGCGGGATCGCCTTCTCTCCCAAACGGCTGATGAACCGGCTCAATGCTGTAATCCGGCCAGCTATACGCTGAACATCGTTGATGCAAACCGGTTTAGTCAAAGATGTGATCGCCTTAATCTTCTCCGGATTAGCTTCTATTCCTCTGTTTGATACTAAGAATCCAAGGAGCTTGCCTGTCGGAACACCAAAGGCACACTTCTCCGGATTAAGCATCATCTTATAGGCTCGAAGATTGTCAAAAGTCTCCTTAAGATCCTCTATCATCGTTTCCTCCTTCCTTGATTTAACCACAATGTCATCCACATAGGCATGACCATTCCTTCCTATCTGTCCCTTAAGACAGTTCTGAACGCGACGCTGGTAAGTTGCTTGAGCACTCTTGAGCCCAAAAGGCATAGATACATAGCAAAAAGCACCAAAAGGAGTTATGAAAGCTGTCTTCTCCTGGTCTTTAACTGCCATATTGATCTGGTGATAACCTGAGTATGCATCCAAAAAACTTAACCGCTCACATCCCGCTGTAGCATCGATTATCTGATCAATGCGAGGGAGAGCAAAAGGATCAGTTGGACAAGCCTTGTTGAGGTCTGTGTAGTCCACACACATTCTCCACTTCCCATTCTTCTTTAACACCAGCACCGGATTAGCCAACCACTCCGGGTGAAGAACTTCCACTATGAACCCTGCAGCCAAAAGCCTTGCCACTTCCTCTCCTATAGCCTTGCGCCTCTCTTCGTTGAAGCGGCGCAGATATTGCTTGATCGGTTTAAACTTCGGATCAATATTAAGACTGTGCTCAGCGAGTTCTCTCGGTATACCTGGCATGTCAGAAGGTTTCCACACAAAGATATCCCGGTTCTCACGGATGAACTCGATGAGCGCGCTTTCCTATGTGGGATCAAGGTTAGCGCTGATCGTGAACTGCTTGGATGAATCGCCCGGCAAAAAATCAACTTGCTTGGTCTCCTCTGCCGATTTAAATTTCAGCGCCGGATCATGCTCTGTAGTTGGCTTCTTCAACGGGGTCATATCTGCCGGATCAACATTATCCTTATAAAATTTTAACTCCTCGGTAGCACATACTGCCTCTGCATAAGCAGCATCTCCCTCTTCACATTCCAACGCAACCTTTGGACTTCCGTGAACCGTAATTGTACCCTTGTGACCCGGCATCTTAAGCTGCAGGTAAACATAACACGGTCTAGCCATAAACTTGGCATAAACCGTCCTTCCGAACAGAGCGTGATAAGGGCTCCGGATCTTGACGACTTCGAAAGTTATCATCTCTGACCTGGAATCATGCTCATCTCCAAAGGTAACTTCCAAGTCAATTTTTCCAACTGGATAAGCTGACTTACCTGGAACCACCCCGTGGAACACCATGTTTGACTGCCTTAGTTTCTTATCCGTCAAGCCCATTCGACGGAAGGTCTCATAATACAGGATGTTGATGCTGCTGCCACCATCCATAAGTACTTTAGTGAACTTATAACCTCCCACCTGTGGTGCCACCACCAAGGCCAAGTGTCCCGGATTATCCACCCGCATCGGGTGATCCTTCCTGCTCCATACAATGGGCTGTTCTGACCAGCGCAGGAATTGCGGGGTCGCCGGTTCAACCGCGTGGACTGCCCGTTTTAAAACCTTCTGATCTCGTTTACATAGACTCGTGGTGAACACATGATATTGCCCACTGCTCAACTCCTTCGGATTACTCTGATATCTGGATTGTGGTTGCTGTTGCTGACGCTGCTGATTACCCTGGTTGTTGTGATTACCTTGGCCCTGCTGTTGGCTGCCTTGGTTGTTGTAACCACCCTGACCATGCGGCTGATTACCCTGGTTATTATAACCACCTTGACTATACTGATTGTTTGCCCTGCCTTGATAACCACCATTATTGCCCCGATATCCTGATCCGGAACTGCTTCCCTGATGGCCCGGACCATAGAACCCTGGTCCTGAACCGCCATTCGCAGGCCTATCATTAGGATTAAAGCGGCCCATCATGGCTTCCATAAAGGGTCTGCATTCTCCTATAGTGTGTTTCGCCGGTCGTCCCCTCGAGCTATGTTTCGGACAAGGCTGATTTAACTCTTGGCTCCAGTTGATGCCTCCTCTGCCGGTTTGTGGAGGCGGTCTTCCTCTGTTGTGCTGGAATCCTTCTTGAACTTTGGTATTGGCCACGAAATCAGAGCCACCTTCCGCCTTTCGCTTACCTAAGAAGCTTGTAGTAGCCGGATTAGCTTGTGCCGGTTTACCTGGTTTACTAACCTTTCCTGCTTTGTCTCCATCAGCTTCTGGATATTTAGTGTTGTCAGAGTCCCCATACTTCACCAGAGCACTCATGAGAGTTCCCATATCATTACAATCCCATTTAAGCCGTCCCAGTTTCAGCTTTAGAGACTCAAACCGGCAATTGTTTTCCAAAGTCACTATTGCTGTGCTGGGATTGATACCATTCGAAGAGTGCAAGATCTCTGATACTCGCCGCACCCAATCACTTGTAGACTCTTGCTCTCCTTGCACACAGGCTGCTAGATCCACTACTGACATCGGTTGCTTGCATGTATCTTTAAATTTTTTGATGAACTGGCGACGTAGCTCTCCCCATGATCCGATGGAATTTGGAGGTAAACCCTTTAGCCATGTCTGGGTTGTACCTTCAAGCATCATAGTAAAATATTTTGCACAAGCCGCTTCATCCACGTCCAGCATCTCCATGGCCATCTCATAACTCTCAACCCAAGCTTCTGGAGCCAAATCCGCTGTGTAGTTAGGTACCTTGCGCGGCCCCTTGAAATCCTTGGGCAGCTTCACACTTCGTAAAGCGGGGATAAGACACTGTACCCCAAAGGAACTCATTGGGACTCCTGTCTCCACCGTGTTTGTGTGAACCGGCGTCGTCTAATGGATTTCCCCCGGGCTACCGACCTAACCCGGTTTACCTCCTGAACTGGTGCAGCTGCGCCTGCCGGATTATCCTGTCTGTGCCGATGCCGCCTGCGTTCACTGCTAGACACTTCTGGTTCCTCCCAATGCCTAGTGTAACTCCGGCTGGGATGCGGTGTTGAATGTAGCCTTTCCCTGCTATGAGAATATGCTTGCTGCTGTACTAACGCCGTATTAAGTAGCTCCTTGGCTCGGCGTGCCTCCAACGCTACCCGGGACGTCCCCTCAACGGGTAAGGCGGCCAAATGTGCAGCAGCAGCAACGATGTTATCCAAAGGATTCGAATAAAGACCCGGAGGGGTAGGAACGTGAGGCGCAGATGTGATCCGCCGATCTTGCTTCGCAGTGGGCTACTGAACCGGCTCATCCCTGACCGGGGGTGCCCTCCGGTTTAAAGCGGGATCATTGCTAGTTCCTGCCCCTGGTGACCTAAACAGATCCGTTGCTTCATAAACCGGCGGTATACGGGATTGGTACTTCCGACTTCTTGGTTTGTTGCTATCACCTCATCCTCAATTTCTCTCTGCGCCACTAGTGTGGTGCTGACCACCTGGTTTGTTGCCGCCAAGTATAGCAGCAACGGTTCTTGTGGCCTAGGCGCAACTAGTACTGGCGTGGAGGAAAGATACCTCTTCAAGTCTTGCAATGCTGCTTTGGCTTCTGGCGTCCACTCCATTGGGCCTGCCTTTTTCAAAATCTTGAAAAAGGGAAGGGCGCGCTAGGCAGACTTGGAAATGAATCTGCTCATGGCAGCAACGCAGCCAGCAAGCCGACGCACATCCTTGACCCGTTTGGGTGCTTCAATCTGCTCTATAGCTTTGATCTTGTCCTGATTGGCCTCTATCCCATGCTGTGACACGAAGAACCCGAGAAGCTTGCCGGACGGGACGCCGAAGACGCACTTTTCAGGGTTCAGCTTGAGATTGATCTTGCCTAGGTTTGCAAATGTTTCTTGTAAATCCGATATAAGGGTTGCCCTATTCTTGGTTTTGACCACTATATCATCCATATAGGCCTCCATATTTCTATGGAGCTGGGGTTCGAAACCAATCTGGATTGCCCTTGCAAATGTTGAGCCAGCACTCTTCAACCCGAAAGGCATTCACACGAAACAATACATACCACATGGGGTGATGAATACTGTCTTCTCTTCGTCTTCTCTTGTCATGAAGATCTGATGGTAGCCGGAGTAGGCATCGAGGAATGACAGGAGGTCACACCCAGCCATGGAGTCAACGATCTGGTCGATGGGCGGCAACGGGAAGGGGTCTTTAGGACAAGCCATATTGATATATGTGTAATCAATACACAGGCTCCACTTCCCATTTGCCTTGCGCACTACCACTGGATTGGCCAACCACATTGGATGGAGCACTCCTCTTACAAAACCCGATGCTTCCATTTTCCGGATCTCCTCTGTGATGAACTCTTGTCGTTCCAAAGCTTGCTTCCCGACCTTCTGCTTGACGGGCTGCACATGAGTACAGACAGCAAGGTGGTGCTCAATCACCTCCCTGGGAACGCCGGGGATGTCGGATGCTTGCCATGCAAACACATCGACATTAGCTCGCAGGAAGGTAACGAGCGCATCTTCCTATTTGTCATTAAGGGTGGAGCTTGCCGGAGTGGGTGTTCGAGGTCTCACTGGTCTTCTTCTTCTTCTTCCCTCCCGGGGCTCCCGTGGCAGGAGAAAGTGCCCTCGTGGCGGCAGCTGCTGCATGCTGGTATAGTTGGTCAGCGCAAACCAGCGCATCTTTCTTATCAGAGGGGATGGTGATGATCGTCACAGGTCCTGGCATCTTCAGGGTGTTGTAGGCGTAGTGTGACGCCGCCATGAACTTGGCCAGCGCTGGGCGGCCAAGGATCCCGTTGTAAGGCAAGGGGATCTTGGCAACATCGAACACGATCTTTTCTGTCCTGTAGTTCAGATCAATTCCAAAAGTCACGGGCAGCGTGACCTTCCCCTTTGGTTGATTTCTCCCCGGGCTGACTCCCTGAAATGTGCCCGTCTTTTCGAGGTCTCCGTCAGGAATCTGCAGTTTCTCGATCACGGTGGGCGAGAGTAAGTTCAGACCGGCCCCGCCATCGACTAGCATCTTCGTCACCTTGAGGTTGCGTATTGCCGGTGAAACCAACAATGGCAAGCACCCGACCGCAGTAGTGCAATCAGGGTGATCCTCAGTGTCAAAAATGATAGGCGTGCCGGACCATTTCAGCGGCTTTTGGGCACCAGACGACGGCTCCGCCGCTGTAATCTCACGCGCCCACTGTTTAAGTTGGCGGTGAGAAATATGCAGCGAGGCGCCGCCATCGACGCACATGGCCTCCGTGGATTTATGAAATCCTTGGTAGCCGGACTCGTCGTCCTCTTCGTGATCGTCGTCTTCTGGCTTTCTGTCACGGCCCCGGGCAGGCCTCTCCTGCTGTTTATCCTTGCCGCGACGGCCTGCTTGGCCGTCACGCTTTTTGCCGGACCCTTCAGCACCGTCCTGGCCCTTCTCCTTGTCCCGCCTCTCATATTCAGCCCTCTGCTTCTCAGCAAGGACCTCAACGTGTCGGCAGTCCTGGAGATCATGGCCTTTGGTGCGATGGATCTTGCAGTATCGCTTGCCGGAGTTTCCTGGCTTCTCGGCAGCCGCCAAGGCCCGGCAGGCGACACACCCGGCAATTTCCTTGCCGGGGTCACCCGCCTTGGTTTTCTTGGCAGAGCCGGCGTCTTCAGATCCCTCGACGGCAAGCACGGCTTTCCCCTTGCGCTTCCTGTTGCGGTGCCGGCCTTTCTTCGCCGGGGCGGAAGTATCCTCATCTGAAGAGTCGGTTTTCGTGCCGGCATCTTCGCCGGGGTACTTCCTTCCCTCCTCAGCCCGGGCACATCTGTCAGCAAGAACATAGAGTTCCGCCACATCTTTCACCTTGGTCATCGCCAGTTCTTCACGCATCTTGCGGTTACGCACATTCTGATGGAATGCGCTGATGATGGCGGCAGGGTGAACATCAGGGATATTGTACTGTACCCGGCTAAACCTCTATATATACTTGCGCAAACTCTCGCCTTCCTTCTGGGGAATGACGTGCAGGTCACTTGCTTGGCCATGGGCTTGGTGACCTCCAGTAAAGGCGCCAACAAACTCATGGCACAAATCCGACCAGGAGGAATTAGAGTCCACCGGCAAGTGCATCAACCATGACATGGCGTTGGGTTTAAGAGCCAATGGAAAGTAATTCGCAAGCACCTTATCGTCGCGGGCTCCGGCAGCTTGCATCGCGATGGTGTAGATGCTGAGGAACTCCGACGAGTGGGTCTTGCCATTCTACTTCTCGCCAACGTCAGGCTTGAAGGTGCGGTGAGTGGGCCACTGGAACTGCCGCAGCTCACGGGTAAAAGCCGGATAGCCTACCTTGTAAGGTAGACCTCCAGTGCTCTCCGGTGCTGGGTGGTTCGCAGTAGGCCCTGCTCGCCTGTCTGACTGGTGGCGCGCTCTGAGCCTGCGCTCGATGGTGGTTCGAGCGTCTTCATGAGTTCGCTCCTGAAGAACTTGACGCTGGTCGCCGTGGGTCCGTGGGTCGGACGACGCTATGGAGATGGCGTCACCCGCGATGACTCACGAGTCGACACACGCGGTACCGGGCGAGGAGGAGGCGAATGTACCGTGGCCACGATGCTGCCGATCCTCCCGCCACCGATGCGTGGGACCTCATCGGAGCGTCGACCCGGGAGCTCCGCTGGTTTTGGTTCATCCTTGTTGGCGACTGCGACAAGGCTTCGGATGGTGCCTCTCCATTCCTCGAGTTTCCCCATAACGGGAGCAAAGTCGAGGAGCAACTGCGCGTGCGCCAGGGCTTCTGCTGGGGTTAGAGGTAGAGAAACCTGCACGGACCGCGACGCGCTCCGACCCCTGACCATGTCAGGAGGAGCTCCATCACGACCTCGTGGTCGCATGCCGTTTTCACCAGCGCTTCGGCGGGCAGTCAGGTCTTCTACGTATCGGGAGTGGCGCTCGGGGCTCTTCCCGTGGCGACGCCCGGGATCTTCGGCGTGATGATGCTGTTCGTCGTGCGCCGCTTGGGAGGAGCGCGCTGTTGGCGCCGGCGTGGGAGTCGTAGAGGCCTTTGCATCACCTTTGGGTGATGCGGCAGTGATCCTGGAGGGTCCCGCGCCACCCGCGGAGGGCCTGGCCCTGTCTTTGGATTTGGGGGTGTGTGGCCCGTTACCAGGTGCACAAACATCGCCACCTCCCAAACTCCGTTTGCTGGGACGCTGTTGGTGTTCGCGAGCAGCGCCCCGGGTCCTTTCCGCGACCGATCCGCTGCTCGCCCGTGCCGGGACGGGCTGTCCGGCTTCCGAATGGCCAACCGCCACCATCGTCTTCTTCTTGGGTGCCATGATGATGGAGGAGCGTCGAACTAACTGCTAAAGCCAATTCTCACAACTGCGCCCCCTACCTGGCGCGCCAAATATGTCGGTGTATTGGATTGACACCTATGGGATCACAAGAATCCCTACTACGGTTGTGGGGTGCGGGGTTGAGAGAAGAGCGGATCAAACAGATAGCACACGGTTCCTTTACCCAGGTTCGGGCCGCGAGGATGCGTAAAACCCTACTCCTCCTTTGGTGGATTGTATATCTTTGTTCTTCAGCTAGCTATGGGGTGTGAGGAGCTCCAAAAAGCCGAATCCTCCTCCTGGTCGCCTCGGGCCTCCTTTTATAGAGAAAGGGGTCGCCACAGTGGCACACATGAGGTGGAAAGGGTACAGTGATGCGAGGTTATCCCTCACATTACATGACAAGGCGCATTTAATGCGTCTTGCTTAGGTGTCCTTGCTTTATCGGGGACGGGGGAGATATCCATCTTGTCCGTCGCCGCTCCTTTTTGTGTCGACACGCGCCCTGACCAGCGATGCCTTAGATGCCATGTAGGCAGGCAGGCAGCTGAGGTGGCGCAATGGTGGGTCTTCATGAAGATCTGCATGTCGCCACACAGGTGCCTGCCCAGCTGGTTGGGTCGGCAGCTGCATAGGGCGGTGGAGGCTTAGTTGGTGTGGGCCTTATGGTGGCCCTGCGGATGTCCCCGGCAAGGGCCTTGCCGGGGCCCCGGCAAGGGTCTTGCCGCGGCGCCTGCTGTCATCCCCGGCAAGGTGCTTGCCGAAGGTCTTGTGGTCTTCCTTGGTTGGGATCCCGCCAAGGGTCGTCATCTTCTTAGTGTGTATCTGATCTTGAATGTCTTCACAAAGATCTGCATGCCACTACGGGGATATCTCCCGAATCCTTGCCCCATGGAGGCAGTGGACTCAAGGGTGATTCGCTCCGTAGGCGTGGGGCGAGTTGCCGCGGCAAGGGTCTTGCCGGGGCTGCTAAAGCCGGCCCCGGCAAGGATGTTGCCGGGGCTCCTAAAACTAGCTCCCGGCAAGGATCTTGCCGGGGGAACCCGCTTCGTCCCTTTGCTCTTTGTGGTCTTGGCTTTGGGCTCCAGTTCCATCGAGCTTTGGTCTTACCCTGGCTCACCTCCCTTGCCGTGCTTGGTGTGGTGGTGCCCGTGGCTCAGACTGCCCGTGCACAGTCATAGGGGTACAAATGGTGTACCCCTCTTTTTTTACACCGACACGGAGTCAGACCGCTCGAGGGAAAGCGGAGGTCTGATCAAAGCAAATGAACATAAATTCAGAAAGAGTTTGCAAAAAAGCAGAGTAGAAAACTTAAGAGGAAGCAAGCGCTTACGCAAACACCATAGGAGGTTGCTTCGGGCGCTTCTGAAGCCGGGCCACTTTTGCAGCGGCCTCCTCCTGCCTGGTCACGTCGGCCGGGCTCTTGGGCTTCTTCGACCGGCCGCCGAATAGCAGCGAGCCAGCTCGGCGCTTCGATGTGCCGCCTAGTGCAGACGGCGCGGCTGAGGACCTCGCGCCTGCCTTGGCGATGACCGGAGGACGGCGCAGCTCAGGCTCCTCCTCGTCATCATTCGGCCAGTCCTTAAAGCCTCCTCCTCCTCCGGAGCCACCTGTTCCGCTGCCGCTATATGCGGCATCATCTTCCTCCAGGGCGGCCGCCCCTAAGTCGTGGTCGTCCACATTGCTCACTGTCGGGGTTTTGGTGCGACATATGCCAAAGGATGGCTTATCATGCATGGGGACAAGAGTACGTCGCCGGGCCCTGGAAGCGGGATAAGGTGGTAGTTAGGACGCCTACGAATCTTACCCAGGTTCGAGGCTCTCCGTGGAGATAACACCCCTAGTCCTGCTCTGCGGGGGCTCCGCGTCATGACTAATGTCAATATGGTAGCTACAAGGTTGCTCCTTGAGCTGTGTCATCTAGAGGAAGAAGAAGGGCAAGGCTAGCTCTCTATCTTCTCTTTAGGGAACGGTGTGATCGCTAGGGTTTCTCCCTATCGATGTCTCTCTCTCTCTCTCTTTCTCTGTGTCTCTTTGAGTCCAACCCCTCCACATGAAGGACCTTGGGGGGTTTATATAGGCTTACCCCCCAAGGGTACAATGGTAATCTGGGCAGAGTGGCCACCGGCCGTCAGTGTCTCTCGTGCCGGCCTCTCCGCCGTCTACTGGGGCCCACCGTCTATGGGCCCACGTGATTGTCTTTTACTATTGGTGTCCTTCTGTCGACGGGAGCATCGTCAAGAGGGGAATGGCTACAGTGCCGCCGCCTCTTGGTCGTACACTGCCAACATGTCCTGTCTTGTCATCTTGATGGGGTTCAGACTCCCAGGGCATGGTTAGCCGTCTGCTACAGGGTGGCCCATCCCCCAGGCCGCCTACCAAAGGTCGCTTGCTTCTGGGCGGCTCGCTGACGGGTGGGGCCAGCCGCCTGCTAGCCACACCGCCTATGGGTAGTGGGATCATGGCCTCCTCTGACCAAGGCTAGGTCATCGGTAACATGGCTATAGTGATATGCCGTTTAGGGAGTGTTCGCAAGGTACACTCTCACTATAGCCGCGCTTATGTGGATTCTTTAGGGACAAGCTTAACTGTAGCCATGCCTTAGTCTCATCGCAGTTTTCCAGCACAAGCCCCGAGGGGGAGGAACGGGGCCGTCTTCTGGATGCTGGCCGTCAGGCTGCCGCCTATTAGGGCTCGGCCGCCTATTGGCTGTCGGCTCCTGGGCATTGCGGCCCTAGGAGGCGGATCGATGCACAGGCGGCCAGAGGTTGACAAGCGGCCCTTATTTGTCTTAAAACGCCATGGGGGGTCGATGAAGACACCCATGGTCAATATCTCCGACAGTAGTCCCCGAAGCTGGTGGAGCTCTGCGGTGGTGAGCGGGACTGCGGGGTTCCAGCAGCTTCCCACCCCAAGTAAGGATTGATTGTGCTTCTGGTCCGTCTTCTGGAAGGGCCGGCTTCTAGCAGCCGGGCCTTTGTCTTCGAGTCTTCGGGGAGAAGGTATCGTATGGACGGCGGGCCATGGCACGGTTTTGCCGCTCGTTGGTGCATCATCATCTCGCCACGCCGCCCTGCCAGCCCACGCGCGTGATGGGACACAGCAGCAGGCCGGGCCCCACCACTATAGGGCCTCGGCGCGCGCGCGAATCCGTTGTGGCAAAGGAAATCGATTGCCCTCCCCACGCGCATTATATGCGTGCGGATTAGGCGCGAAAAGGCATGGGACGTGCGGGGCGTGGCACAGTTAATCCCACGCCCCCGCCCCCTCGGCTTCGTCATCCCGGGCCTATATGTTGGCACGGGAGGGGGTGAGCGCTGCTCATGTGCACACCCCCGCTCCATCTTCTTCTTCCTCCCCCCCTCTTGCGAACTTTGCCACCATTGCCCGCATCGCTCTGCCAGAGTTTGCCCTCGCCCCAAGCCATGGCCGCGCAAGCGCAGGTCCACCACTACGGCGAGTGGGACGGCAGCGAGGTCATCAACGAGCACGTGTTTTACCTCCTCCGCTCGCGGCGGTTGCCTCCCGCCGAGAAGGTCGCCGTGCGTCTTGCACCGTCGGCCAAGATCAAGTCGGCGCCGTGGCTGGGCGAGCGGGTAGTCTTTCCCTCGCACTTCCCCTGCGGCTTCGAGCTCCCCATCGGCGGCTTCTTCCGCTCCTTCCTCGATTTCTAGAACGTGCAGCCTCACCACCTCACGCCGAACACGGTGGTGACGCTATCTGCCTTCGTCGTCCTCTATGAGGGGTACCTCGGGATACTCCCCACGATCGAGCTGTGGAGCGAGCTCTTCTACCTGAAACTCGGCACCGCACTCTGGGGCGAGGCTGCCCAGTGCGGCGAGTGCATTGCCGTGAAGCGCACCGGGGCCAAGAACCACTTCCCGCAGCCTGCCCTCGTGCATTCGGCGAAGTTGTGGCAGAGGACATACTTTAATGTCTCCAACATCGACCCCGAGCACGACCTCATCAATCTGCCAGATTATGCCGCTGGTCCGCCTGTTGAGCCCCGCGCCTCCTGGAAGTTCCAGCCCGTCTCCCTCACGCCCGAGGCCTCTATCGCCATGAGGCGCCTTCAAGAGATGAAGGAAAATGAGGGCCTAGTGTTCTCGGACCTCCTGGGAACTATTGCGGAGCGCCGAGTGCTGCCGCTGTAGTCCCGCCCGCACCTGATCAGCGACATGAGCGGGCACCGGGACTCGAGCCGGACCTGCACCAAGCAGATGCCGTACAAGGAGGTGGCCCTTGTGGTGAACTCCACCTCTAACTGCGAGCTGTCAGATTCGGGCTGCGCGTTTGGCAAGCCACCCTACAGCCGCAACAACCCTCTGCCTGGGGTGAGCCCCCTTTCTCTTTCTCCTTATTTCCTTCTTCCGCCTGCCCCCGCCGCCTGACCCTTGTGCCGCCTTGCAGCTCTTCCCCGGCCAGCCGGAGCCGGGCTCTGAGCAGTCGGGCCGCCCGTTGTTGCCGGACCGCTCCCAGAGCGACGTGAGCGACCCCGATCTGGGGCCGGCCGCCATGGAGGAGGAGGAGGTTACGGGCGGCAGGGGCCAGCCAGAAGGTGGCTCGTCAGGAGGCGGATTCGAGGACTGGCCGGACGACGACGAGGAGGAGGAAGCACCGCCTCGCGTCCAAGAGGCGGGTCCGATGGGGGGGCAGCAACTCCTCGATGGCACCGCCAACCGAAGCCTGCGGATCGAAATGCCGGGCCACTGCTGGGCTGCCTGGTCGTCGACCCAAGAAGCCCAAAGCCTCGGTCGCCAACACCAAGTGCCAGGAGGCGGCCGCCAAGGCGACCCTTCTTAGGGTCCCCAAGCCCAGGCCGACCATATCCGCATAAGTGTTGCGTACTGCTTTTCTCTTTATGCTTGTTTTAGTCCTTTGCCCTCTTCGTGGCTGATTTTAGTGTCCTTTTGGGATCACTTGAAAAGTTCCCCGCTTTCCCTCTCGCGAGCTCCCGTTGGCTCAGTGGTCGGGGGCACGGCTGCCTCTCCTGCCCCACACCATCGCCCTCCGAGAGGTGAAGGAAAGCAATGCGCGAGAGGTGCGGGAAGAGCGGGAGGCCGCGGCCCTCTAGCAGGTGGAGGCCAATGCCGCAGCCAAGGCCAAAGCCGAGGCGGCCACCAAGGCACAGGCGGATGCCGCCGTCCGGGCCCAGGAGCGGGAAGTGGCCCTCCAGCAATCGGTGGGCCACGCCGATCTCCAGCACGCGGCTCCTCCAGAGCCGCCTGTTCAAGTGCCGGCTGGTGGTGATCAGCCAGCCCTTGAAAAGGACGGGGACGGCCATGCCGTCATGGAGGCGGAAGCAACTCCTCCTGTGCAACCTGCTGGGGCACGAGACAGCCGGCCCGGGGGGGGGGGGGGG